>LR738713.1:77284138-77300073 GCA_902687465.1 Secale cereale
GTAGGAGACCCGGCGGGGCAGCTGCGGCCATGGCCGACAAGCGAGGGCGGAGCTTGGCGGCCGGGCCGGCATCGAGGAGGAGAGGTGGGAGGCTGGCGAGGCCCTGCGCGGTGGCGGAAGTAGAAGGACGAGGGGATCGGGCGCTGGGGAGCTCGGCGGCTGGACTTGCCGGCCGGAGCAGCGAGGAGGAGGTCGGGCGCGGGGGCCGCTCCTCTCTCTGTCTCTCGGTGTGAGTGCCGGCAGCTGCAGGGAGCGGGCGTTGGCCATGGCGCTCAGGAAGGCGCGGGGAGGACGAGGTCGGTGGGAGAGCGAGTGGAGGGGGAACGAAGAGAAGGGGATCAAGAGGGAGGCAGCGTTGTGAGAGAAGAGGAGGACGAAGGGGAAGGAGAGGATCGGGAGGAACGGGGTCGGGCGGGGTTAGGGTTAGCTGGGGGCGGCTGGGCCTTGGGCCAGAAGGGGGGCTGAGGTGGTCTTTGGGCCAGCTGTGGCAGTTAGGAGGCCCAGCTGGGCTGCTCTCTCTCTCTCCTTTATTTTCTTTAACAGAAAAGAAAAAGAGAGATAAAAAGAAAGAGAGGGTAAGGGAAAGGTTTTGGGAAGGGGTTAATTTTCCTAGACACATAAGAATGAGCTCTATCCAGGAAAATAGAAGTGGGCATGATTGTGAAGTTGAATTCAAACTCATATGAATTTAATTCAACGAGTGTGAGAAAGAAGCGGGTATTTGGGAGGTCCAAAAATGTTAAGAATTTTGGTGGAGCCTCGATAAAAGAGATAAAGAATTACTAGCAAAGTTTTGAAGTAAAACTTGAAGTAGAAAAGACATGGGGAATATTTGCAAGTGTGTTGAGGTAAATTCCAAAGAATGGAATATTTATCATAGCTCGCTAAATATTGAGAGGATATGTTATAAAGAGAAATCATTAGAGAATTCCCTCGGTTTAAATAGATCAAAAGATCTATGCAATTTATTTAATTGAGTTGCAAAAATTAAATGACATGATGGCATGATGATATGATGCAATGCAAACATAATTAGAGCAAGCGCAAAAGAAACACACGGTGAAACCCGGAAATATGGAAGTCTTCTCGAGCATCGGTCTTGGGGCGTCACAAGTTTGTCAATGTAATTACTCCTACTAAAGAGATAAATTTACAACGAAGCCAGTTATTAAGGAGCTAGTAGGGAGTATCATTCATTATCAGTGGGCCAGTAAGTATCAACTGTTTTTTTAGAAATGTATCAGCTAGGTTGTGGGCTGACTAGTCTAGGCTTTCTTTAACATGCGCAGCCAACGACATGCCGGTTTGTATTTTTTGAGTGCCATCATGTATCAACCGACCTATGGGCCTCCCATCCTAGGTTTTATTTTTTCTTAAACATCTGCATCCCAATTTTTTATTTTTATTTGAAGAAAAAACGCAGAGGTATGTTCTATTTTTCTATTTAAGAATTGGAACGCCAGGTCCAACTTATATTCCCCTTTTTACTATATTATATATATATTAATACTATTCTTTATATTACTGTTATTATCATCATATATTTAACAGATACTTACATAGATAACAAAAAAATATCCCACGTTTTATTAACTTATAAAATTAATTTTTTAACAATAAAATCCTGTTGTTTTTTACTTTAAGGCAACAAAAATGCTGGTCATTGTGTACCAAAGCTTGGTAAGATTTGAGGACCAATGTATTAATAAAGCGCTTATTATTAAATATATTTATAAGAAAACGATCAGCCACTGTTTATTTTTTGATAACATCGTTGCAACCAACCAAACAATATAATGAGAACCAGCCCAGCAAAATTGTGTATTTCGAGAAAGTGCAAATGGGTTGTAATTTTTTAGGAAAAAATAAATGGGCGGCATGGACCTTACATTATTTGCTCACCCAGCCCAACAAATTCGTGTATTTCGAGAAAGTGCAAATGTGCTGTAGTTTTTTAGAAATAACATAAATGGGCCGCATGGACACTACATTATTTGTTCACCCAGCCCAGCAAATGGACTGTAAATTCTAGAAAAAATGATTGAATATGTGCCACATTTTTGGAGGCTCAAATGTGGGCCAATAGGTCGAAGCCAACGGAAGGCGTTGTCAAGTTAGTCAACAAATTATTCTGACATCTTCAGTCTCTCGTCTTCTTCCTCTAGCACCGCCGGGACCACCTCCTCCCACCTCCGGCTGCTAGCAGCTCTGCTTAGCAAGCTTCACTACGAAGCGATACCCCATCGCCGGCCAGGCCATCCTCTCCACACCTCCTCTTATTCTTCGCCGACTTCACAACCACGCCACAACAGAACCAGTTAACCCTTGTACACCTCTCCGTCTACGACTCCAATTCTGCGTCTTCCCATCTCCGACTTGTTGTCGTCTGGGGCCTCGCCGTCGTCCACTGTCTTGGTGCGCTCGGCGCGGCGTGGTCAATGTGGTCAACAAACGAGAGTTATCAAAAGAAGACTGTAGATGGAGAGGCTGACAGGGGGGACGCACCAGGTCCATGGACGCACGCATGCAACCGCCTCCTTATTACACGAAAATATAATTATTCCTCCCGTGAAAGCTAGGACCCACCACCTATATCTTCGCACGGAAGGAAGTGCCTACTTATTCCTACCCCTGACACGTGAGACCCACCAGCAACATCTTCGCAAGCGTAAGTGCCTCCTTATTATGGGAAAAAATGACTCCACCCCTGACAGGTGGGACCCGCTAGCTATATCTTCGCACGCAAGAAAGTGCCTCCTTGTCCTCCCTGACAGCTGGGACCCACCCGGTGGAAGCGTACGTAGCATTATCTGTCTGGTCACGAACGTGTACGTACATAGCGGTCGATCGGTCTCTCTGCAACGATGAACCATGGCCGAGTAAGGAGGGACACGTGTCGTACGTACACACCCTTTAAAACCATGTACACGTATGTACAACCACATGGCAAAAAATATAGCTACGTACGTACATACGGAAGGAGTCTCGAATGCCTACTCGCGCATACGTACGGCCAGGGTTGGTGTACATCGAGAGGCAGCGGACGGCAACAACGGCGTCGTGTTCATCGGCAGCTAACCGGTGGGGTCGAAATGGAGAAACAATGTCATGTTCATCGGGAGGCAACCGGCTTGGACGGAACAGCCAAAACCTAGTGTGGCGTACCGCAAAACGGAGGGAAATAGCCTTCTGTTGGAGCTTCTACGGTCGAAATGGGTCCTATTCATCGGGATGGGTCTGGCATACCGCAAAACGGAGGAAACGGTCTTCTGCTCGACTAGCTACGGTTGAAACGGAATCATGTTCGTCGGGAGGGGTCTGGCGTACCGCAAAACTGAGGAAACGGACTTGTGTTGGAGCGCTACGGTAGAAACGGGGGTCTTGTTCATTGGGAGATGTGTGGCATGCCGCAAAACGTGACTCCACGGGCTACTGTTCACCCACTGTCGACTTCCTCCAGCCTCCACCCACACTGTTCATCCACCGCGTCTTCCTCTGCCTCCACCATCTATTGTTCAACCAGCCCTCCATCGGCTACTGTTCAACCAGCCCTTCACGGGGTCCTGTTCATCCAACCAGCCCTCCACCGGCTACTGTTCAACCAGCCCTCCACGGGGTCCTGTTCATCCACCCCCAATGCCTTGGCAATGGCGGCCTCATCTCGGTGTCCTGTTCATCCAGCGGCAACCGGGGTCCTGTTCATCCAACCCCCACCGGGAACTGTTCACCCAACCCCAACCACGTACGTCTCGACTCGTCCAACCAACCCCACGTTCATTGTTCATCAAGAGGTAGCAGGTTCGATCGGCTTCAGTAAGCAGCAGCAGCGATCGATCGGGTTCACTTAGCAGCGGTAGCGAAGGAATCGCTCGGGTTCAGTTAGCAGCGAAGGGATCGATTGCTCGGGTTTAGTAACGTACGTAGCTAATGCAATCACTCGGGTTCAGTTAGAGCCCAATGCCTCGCACATACACGCGACGTATACGAGAGAAATGCACAAACCTCCGTGCATCGCTCCGCCCGACCACCCACCATAACTGAGATCTCCCTGAAATTTTCCTTGCCCTCGCTTTTACCATGATTTTTTTCGTCATGGACGGCCCAAAGAATGTCATGCAGGTGCGTCCCCGGCCCACCCAGGACGAAAAGCCCATTTTTTGTCATGATTTTTTGTCATATAAGTAGGATCCCACCACATCTTTGATGATACATGTTTTTGTCACGATTATCGTCATAGAAATGTCATAAGCATGACAAAAAAAATCATTCGACCCAAAATGTCACGGATGTGTCTTTTTTTTGTAGTGCATGACGTAGACAAGATCTATTCATGTAAGAATAAACCCCATCTTTTTATCCTTAATAGCAATGATACATGCGTGCCTTGCTGCCCCTTTGGTCATTGGGAAAGGGCACCGCAAGATCGAACCCGTCACAAAGAACCTCTTCCCGTTGCAAGATAAATAGATCAAGTTGGCCAAAGAAAACCCCAATATACAAGAAGAAATACAAGGCTATAATAGTCAAGTATGGATAGCAAGACAAATCTGATCATAAACACACAAACCATCGGATCCCAACAAACACACCGCACAAAGTCATTACATCAAATAGATCTCCAAGAGAACTTTGTACTGAGAAACAAAGAGAGAAGAAGCCATCTAGCTACTGCCTACGCACCCGTAGGTCTGAGATGAACTACTCACGCATCATCAGAGAGCCACCAATGAGGATGATGAACCCCTCCACGCCCGTGTTCCCCTCCGACGGAGTGATGGGAAAGGGCTCTAGATTTGATCTTGTGGCTCTGGAACTTGCGGCAGCTGAAACAAATTTTCGTTGACTCTCTCAGGGTTTCTGGGAATTTTGATATTTATAGAGCTAAGAGGCGGTGCGGGAGGCCACTATGGGGGCACAACCCATCAGGGCGCACCTGGGCCCTTGGTCGCACCCCGGTGGGTTGTGGTTCCCACGGGCCACCCCCTGGTTGCTTTGTTGGCCCATTGGATGTCTTCTGTTCCAGAAAAAATCACCGAAAAGTTTTGCTGTGTTTGGACTCGGTTTGATAAGGATTTTCCGCGAAGGGACAAAACAAGCAAAAACAACAGCTGGCACTGGGCACTATGTCAATAGGTTAGTCCCAAAAAATGATACAAAGTTGCTATAAAATGATTGTAAAACATCCAAGATGGATCATATAACAGCATGGAACAAGCGAAAATTATAGATACATCGGAGACATATCAACCAGCACCATCTCATCTCAAACCCTAGTTCATCTCTTGTATTCTATGTTTGTATCAAAACCTTAGATTGGTACATGTGGGTTGCTAGTAGTGTTGATTACATCTTGTAGTTGATGCTAGTTGGTTTATTTGGTGGAAGATAATATGTTCAGATCCATTATGCTATACAATACCCCTCTGATCTTGAACATGAATATGCTTTGTGAGTAGTTACTTTTGTTCTTGCGGACATGGGAGAAATCTTGGCATAAGTAATCATGTGAATTCCATATTCATTCGATATTTTGATGATATGTATGTTGTGTCCCTTAGTGGTGTTGTGTGAACGTCGACTACATGACACTTCACCATCTTTGGGCCTAAGGGAATGCATTGCCGAGTAGTTATTAGATGATGGGTTGCTAGAGTGACACAAGCTTAAACCCTAGATTATGCGCTACTTCGTAAGGGGCTAATTTGGATCCACACATTTAATGCTATGGTTAGATTTTATCTTAATTCTTCTTTCGTAGTTGTGAATGCTTCAAAGGGTTGTTAATCATAAGTGGGAGGCTTGTTCAAGTAAGAACATCACCCAAACACTGGTCCACCCATATATCAAATTATCAAAGTAGCGAACGTGAATCAAAGCAACATGATGAAAGTGACTAGATGAAATTCTCGTGTGCCCTCAAGAACACTTTGCCTATTATAAGGGACCGTTTCAGCATGTCCTTTGCCACAAAAGGATTGGGGTATCTTGTTGCACCTGTTGTTACTATTGTTGCTTGTGACTTGTTACAAATTATCTTGCTATCAAACAACTTGCTACCAACAATTTTAGTGCTTGCAGAAATTACCTTGCTGGAAACCACTTGTCATTTACTTCGGTTCCTCGTTGAGTTCGACACTCTTACTTATCGAAAGGACTACGATTGATCCTTTATACTTGTGGGTCATCAGACATCATTTGGAAACACATGACTAGTGGGTACTACCTTTCGGCCTCTGCGTATAAGGCTCAATTTTTTGGAAAGATCCTTTCCCCTATGGAGCATGTTGTTTGGAAGGTTTGGACGCTTCCAAAAGTGATTTTTTTTCTTATGGTTGGCAATTCAAGACCGGATTTGGACGACAAATAGACTAGCTAAACGTGGGTGGCCAAATAGTGATGTTTGTCTGCTTTGCAAAACGGTGCGAGAATATGGGCTTCACCTTTTCACCAAATGTCAATACATCCTTTGAGGGAGTCCTGGACTAGGGGGTCCTCAGGGTGCCGACCCATCTCACGTGGGCCGAACTAGTGGGTCGCATTGTATCCGAACTGAAGACCTTCAGTGCCTTGGTGTGTATCCCAAGTCAAGATGGAGGATCCGGTGTTTCCTTGATGTAACTGACTATCTGTAAACCCTAGTACTTGTGGTATCTATATAAACCAGGAGGTTTAGTACGTAGAAGGCTAGGAGAACAATCACCATCCTACTAGTTAGGGTTCTAGTTCCTCTGATCTCGTGGTAGATCCTCTCTGTAATCCTCATATACACAAGCAATATAATCAAGCAGGACATAGGGTATTACCTCCTAGAGAGGGCCCGAACCTGGGTAAATATCGTGTTTTGTGTCCCTTGTTCCCCATCGATCCAAGATCCAAAGTTCGGGATCCCTTACGCGAGATTCACCGGTTTTGACACCGGCAATGGTGCTTTCATTGAGAGTTCCACTATTGGGTTGCCAAAGGATCGATGGCTCGCCTGATCATCGGAGACGGCATCGACAACGGGGACATCTTCGTCCCCGGGCAACTTGTCACGTTCAACAGTGTGGTTCTGCATGCCGATTCGGCGGGTCACCTCAACCAGGTCAACTGCTTCACCCCTGAACATCAAATCAGGTTCAGTAACTTCGAGTACGTCACCGACGCTCGGGGCGAACTGATCTTTACCGGTTTCTCAGCCCCACCTGGGACTAACACGGCCTCCAAAGCATTAACTTTCAGGCCTTTCCCTGATCCGATCTCTAGACCAGCTCTTGTCACATTGTTGTCTTCGAGCTCGGGAGCAACCCTTAAGTCTAGGGACCAGGAATCAACTCCGTCCGGACCCATCCGTCCTACCTTGAATCTGGCCTTGAGCCTGGATGGGCAGTCCTGCCCTAAAAATAGGGAACCAACCCTAGACGAGCTCTCCCTCATCTCTACGGATTCGGCTCCAAGCCTTGACGCGTGTGCGGCGTCCGAAGACCAAGGTTTCACCTTGGCCGAACCCATGCCCCACCCCACCATAACGACGGAGGTCAGCTCCGAAGACACCTCTTACGTTGATCCGGTCGACCTCGCCTTGTTCAAAGAGGCACACGACCGGATCCAGATAATGATTATTGTTGATAGCCCGCCCTTGGCTCACGCTCAACGGAGCCTAGAGACAGGCCAAACCAAATTTTATGTCCCACCCACCACCAACTTAATAGCCATTGTTGAAGACTTAACCGACATGCTGGACTATGCCTCCGAGGAGGCCGACGACATGGATGACGATGGCGAGGCCAAGGCCCACACGAGCGCCGCTCCTCCCGTCACTGTCGATGTACGACCACATCCACTTACAACATCTACATGGTAGACACCCCCAAGGACGATGGCGACAACACCAACGGGGACGACACCCCTAATAAGTATAGTAACAATCCCGGAGAGGAGCCCCCAAATGTCGAAGACAACACCGGTGATCCAAGGGACGACACGACATGGAAAGCAACACGGGCATTGGAGAAGGCGATACTCCGAAGAATGCGGAAGACCTCCGCGGCCCTGCCCCCGAGCACCAGCCCGACGGTTTAGAAGGGCAGAAGGATCAGTATAATCCCGAGGACCCCAATGATTCCGAAGATAGTAACTACATGCCTCTCTCCGAAGAAGAGATCGGCCTTGGAGCTGAAGACTTTATCCTCCAAGAAGATCCACTGTAACAGGAGTTGTTCAAGCGACAACTCATAGCCACCGCACGAAGCTTGAAGAAGCAATAGAAAAATATAAAAGCCAAACAAGACACCCTCAATGACAGATGGACGAAAGTCCTAGCAGCCGAAAAAGGGCACGACTATGAGAAGCAAACAAGGAGATGCCCCAAGTGCAAATTGTTGCCGCAATTTGTCAAATAGGCCTTCGAGCCCGCACCTCCCAAACGAACCCAACCCCCCGAGGACGGGACAGACAGGTTGGCGAGGCCGAACACCTAGCCGCTCGTCCTCGCCGTAAAGGTAAGGAGGCGGCACAACCAGAATACCAATACGATCTTCGACACGACCTGGCTGCCAGAGCCGGTCAGTCAAGGTCCATTTATGGATCAAGAGACTACCCCCCCCCCCCAATAGAAGAGATGGATACCGGTCATGGCTTAACCGAAACGATAGAGTTTGAGATCAACATAGGGCCAGGATGGAATTCGAGGTTCGACGCGACGCAACCCGAATAAGGGGCGCCGCTCACCCAATGTGATTCATCGACGAGGTGATGCAGCACCAATTCCCATAATGGTTTAAAATCGTGAACATTGAGTCATATGATGGAACCACGGATCTTGCCGTATGGATTTGATAGGACGTGCCAATGAAGGAGCTTCCTCGAAACGAGAATCGAGTTTTCACAACGGTTCAGTGTTTATGGCCGGCTGTGACCTTTCGCCAAAGTTGTCAGGCGAGGGCACTATTCACACTTGAGTGCTTGACCTTTGAGGCTAGGCAATATTCGTAATTCTAAACCGAGATATAATCCGGTTCACACATGACCGAACTTGGGTGGACAACCCTTGGAGGACTGTTACTTGATATGAAGACAAAGCAAGGGGGAACTGTTCTGCGGAGCCGATGAGTCATTTACGTGTCTCATCTCCGAAGACTAGTTCGGGGGCTACTGAGGGAGCCCTGGATTAAAGTATCCTCAGTCTGTCGGACTATCTCTCATGGGCCGGATAAGTGGGCCGCTCTACAATTACCAGAAGGCCGAGCTATGAGGTGACTCCGTGTCCGGATAGGAAAACTTTGGAGCCTTGGTGTGTCCTCCAAGTCAAGATAATAGGATTAACATGTTATTCTTTAATGGTAACCGACCATGTGTAACCCTAAATACCCATGGTGCCTATATAAGCCATAGGGATTAGTCCGCAGAGGCTAGAAGAAAAACCATACTACTCATCTAGGGTTTAGTTCCTCTGATCTCGAGGTAGATCAACTATGTAATCATCATCCATCCATCAATACAATCAAGCATAACGTAGGGTTTTACATCCTCGAGAGGGCCCGAACATGGGTAAACATCGTGTTCCTCGTCTATTGTTATCCATTGATCCTAGATCCACAGTTCGGGACCCCTTACCCGAGATCTGCCGGTTTGACACCGACACATGGGACGAGAGGTTACGCCCATGGCGGCGTTTATGTGGAAGTCAAGGGCCCTGTTATGGTGCAGATTCTTTGCTTGGCTTGCGCTTCAAAACCGGTGCTAGACCTTAGATAGGCTTGCCCGACGTGGGCTGGACCACCAGGAGACTTGCCCTTTATGTGTTCAACATGAGGAGACCATCGACCACATCCTTCTGGATTGTGTCTTTGCGAGGGAGGTTTGGTCTATCATGTGCTTAGCAATGGGCAAGCCAGATTGGGCGTCACTGAGTGGTGCACTACCACATGTAGAAATGGCTTACGTGGAAAGATGATCGGGTGATCTTCCTTCTCGTAATGTTGGAGATATGGAAGCATCTGAATGCGATTATGTTCGACGGCTCCTCTCCCTCTTTACGTGTGCTCGTGCGCCGAATCGAGGAGGAGGGGTGTGCATGGAACAAAGCCCGGATCCTCAATGGAGAAGTGGAACCTTTCTTTAGAGCGCTAGTGAGGTGGGAAAACGAGAGGAATTAGCATAGTTTTTCTCGTAACGATAGAATTGGTCCACATGTAACTTGTAACATGTACTTACTAGCAACACGGAGGGGTTCTTTTCTCATCCTCTTCTGCAATATATAATAGACGCACTCGTGGGTATTCGAGAAGAAAAAAACATCCCTCCTTCTAAAACCTCTCCAATCCACTTCTACCGAACAAAGCCTAAATGAGTAGCGAACCAATGTGTGCTTGGATGGTTAGGAGGGCAGTGGTATTCACAGCCAGCAGGAGCCGACCAAGGTTCAAATCCTTGTGCCCGCATTATCGGAGGCGCTCATAGTGATAGGATTTATGCGTGTTTTTATAGAATGAATGTATGCATGTACATATGAGCGTCTGCGTCTGTACTATAAAAAAACATTAATGAGTAAAAATACACCGGGTTAAAGAACGGCGCACAAACAGCAGCCCTAGATTCGGGCCTGTTTGGTTCCCGGCCATCGCTTGCCACGCCAAACGTGTGGCGTGCCACAACTCCCTTGACGTGTGTTTGGTTCTGTACTAATGTTTGGCTCGCCACAGCTCATAGAAGCATCTGCAGTAGAGATTTTTGACCAAGATGCGGCGCTTGTTTTGCCCGCCACAATTTTTGTGGCGAGCCACAGGTGTGGCTAGTTTAGGCGCGGCAAAATAAGGGTGCGTTTGGATCCCTTGCCGGTTTACCTTGCTAGGCAAAGCAAGGCTTGCTAACGGAGGCTAGCCGATTTGGCTTGCTCGCTCGTTAGAACAAAAAGCTGGCAACCGCTGGCAACAAGGCAAGCTAGCTCAGGAACCAAATCCATCGCTCCCTTGCTTTGCCAGGCTAAGCAAGCGCTTGCCGGATAACCAAACGCACCCTAAGTCAGCGACCAAACAGGCTGTGCTTGACGCTTTGACTAGACCGGGCGTGACCAGACCGGGCTGGGACCAGAGCGGCCGAGCTTGACCAAGTCCGAGGCGAGAGGACTCTAGGGCGGCGGCAAGCAGCGAGCGGCGGTGGCGGCGGAGACTTGAACAGGTCGAGGATGCAGGGCGTCGGCGAGGAGACAGCGCCGGGCTGGGAGTCGACCTGCGGAGGCGAGCGGCACACTCGGACTCGAGCGGCGCCGGCGCGCACCTGACCGGGTCGAGGCGACGAGGCATCCTACGCGGCGGCGAGCGGCACACTCGGACTCGAGAGGCGCCGGCGCGCACCTGACCAGGTCGAGGCGACGAGGGTTCCAGGTGGAGGCGAGCACTGGAGCATCCGCGCGAAGAAAGGTAACATTTTCCCCCGTCCCATCAAGTCCCAAATCGAGACGGCTACAGTGTGGGAATCCGACCGTGCATAAAATTTCAAAGTATAATCGTAGTAGAACACGACATCTGGGGTAGTACTTTTGTTTTCTACTCTATATATATACACGAACTAATCCAACGTTATGCCCTGTGCGGTACTATCTCAACAGGCTATCGCTTGGCATCATGGAAGGATCTAAGTTGGGGGTCGCCTCGCGACATCTGGCCAGGGTTTGGCGAGAAATCGAGCCTGTGCTCTGGCTTGGAGCAACTGCTGGCTTGTGCTGGGCAGCGTGGAGATACTACCAATCCTGTGCCTGCCTACGCAGCTACGGCCGGAAGATGGGGGCACTATCCGAGGGCGAGGGCGATCCAGTGATCGGACGCGACAAGGAGATTGACAGGGTCATATGCATCCTCTGCGCCGAACCAAGAATTGCGCCGCTCTTGTCGGGGAGGCAGGGGTCGGCAAGACGGCCATCATTGAGGGCCTCACCCAACGCATTGCCAGTGGGAATGTCCCTGCTAAACTCGCCGGAGCACGTGTGGTGGAGGTCGACCTTGGAGCCATGCTGGCTGGGACGAGTCTCCGTCATAGTTTTGAATTTCGACGAAATTTCCGAAATTTCGCGAAATTTCGATCATTTCGAGGGTGTCCGAAATATTTGCGTTTCGTTTGAAATATTTCGTTATTTTTCAATGTTTGTGTATAAAAAGGCTTAATCCCTTCAGTAGTCATCAAAGTTTCCATAGCCCAATGGCAACATGTTAAGTTCTCATGCCCTAGGTCTAGTGATCGAATCACACCATCTCTTTTTCTTAGTTTTATTCCAATTTTTGCCTACTGGGTGGGAAAAAATAAAAAAACCTTGACGCTGCCGGAAGTCGAACTTGGGTCTGCGAAACTAATGTTAGAACTGAACCACTGGGATACATGTGTTCTCACATACATGCTTGGCAACGAAAGGCATATGTTCCTTTGCTTAAATTTGATTTTTTTTCAAATTTAGTTAAAAATTTCGTTGATTTGTTCGAAACAGATTTCGAAATTTACGAAATTTCCGAAATTTCGTAGGTTTCGAGGGTTATCGAAATTTTATTGCTAACGAAATTCGAAACTATGGTCTCCGTGGCATGTTTGAGGAGCGCATTAAGGATGTGATAAAGAGTGCGGAAGCTGGGGATGGCAAGGTGATCCTGTTCATCGACGAGATGCACATGCTTCTTGGTGCTGGCGATGATGTAGGTGGCACAGACGCCGCCAACCTGCTGAAGCCGGCGCTGGCCCGTGGCCGCATCCGCTGTGTGGGCGCTACGACTCTTAAAGAGTACCACAAGTATATTCAGAGGGATGCCGCGCTCGAGCGGCGGTTCCAAAAGGTTCATGTTAAGGAGCCGAGCGTGCAAGCGACCGTCACCATTCTGCAGGGGCTTAAACAGCGGTACCAAGACCACCATGGCTTGGAAATCCAGGATGCTGCTCTCGTTGCTGCCGCAGAGCTCGCTGGCCGCTATATCACCGGTACGTGAAGAATTTACTCTCTCTTGTTTGGTCGTGCCTGCGATGTTTGCATTGAGTTGCACCCACGAGTGGCAAATATCTGTTTATTATGTCCCTTGGAGAAAGTTGATGGATTCTATTGTCGTTTGTATGTATTGTAGATCGCCATTTTCCTGATAAGGCAATTGATCTGATCGATGAGGCATGCGCTACCGCAAGGATGCTGGTTGACAACGAAAATGAAGCAACCGGTGGCACCAGGACGCAGATTTACAACAAAAAAGAAGTGACTGCACAAAGTAGTGGATCTACAAATGCAGTTCAGAAAGGAATTGTTGATCCGAGTCAGGTCGCACAGGTATGCATTCCTAGCCTGAATAAATTTCTGTTGTTTCAGAGTCTTGTCTGCATGTCATGTTCCAATGTTATTTATATTGTTTATTTATTAAAAGGTTGTGAGCCTATGGACTGGAATTCCTGTCGCTGCTATTGATCAAGAGGAGAAGGAGAAATTACTGCACTTAGCAGACAAATTGCACGAGCGAGTTGTTGGCCAGGATGAGGCGGTCAATTTGGTTGCACAGACAGTCCTACGTTCCAGAGTTGGCCTTGATCAGCCGGGCCAACCAATAGGTTCTTTTCTCTTTTTGGGCTCGACCGGTGTTGGAAAGACGGAGCTTGCAAAAGCTCTTGCCGAGCAGCTATTCGACAATGAAAATATGTTGGTTCGCTTTGACATGTCCGAATATGGTACGAAGGGATCTGTGCTGCGCCTCATTGGAGCGCCTCCAAGGTTCGTACATTGTGTGCGCGTTCTATTTCAACATTACATTACATTATCACATCATACCTAGTGTTTGGTTTGGCTGGTTTTAATGATGCTCTTGTGTATTCTTACAGCTATTATGGTTATGACGATGGAGGACAACTGACTGAAAAAGTCAAGAAGCACCCATACAGTGTCATCCTGTTTGATGAGGTGGAGAAGGCACATCGCTCGGTGTACAATATTTTTCTTCAACTCCTTGATGATGGTTTGTTGACTGATGGCAAAGGCCAGACAGTAGATTTCAAGAACACCATCATCATTATGACCTCAAATCTTGGGTCAAAGCACCTTGCAGCAGGAATGGTTGGAGAGAACACAATGCAAGAAACACACAAGCTTGTCATGAAAGAGGTTTGCGAACCCTTTACTGCCCCTGTAAATTCTGCAGCGGCCTCGGTGTTGATTATCGTATGTTGTTTTTGCAGGTTCGGAAACGCTTCAAGCCCGAGCTCCTCAACAGGCTGAGTGAGATTGTGATGTTTGAGCCGCTTTCACACGACAAACTGAAGGAGATTGTGAAGATCCAGATGAAGGGCGTTGTTGCCAGAGTAGCTAAGAAGGGCATCTCTCTACACGCGAGCGATGCTGCATTGGACGTTGTCTTGTCAGAGTCATACGAGCCAGTAAGCACAGCAGCTTCTTTTCTGAAATCATACACAATCTTTTTTTGTAGCTAACTCTTCGTACTTTGTGTTGTCGCAGATGTACGGTGCAAGGCCTATTAAGAGGTGGATACAGAAGAATGTGATGAACACCGTCTGTGAGATGCTTGTCAAAGGAGAAGCTGGCCAAGGCTCAACAATCTCCGTTGATGCCACCGACCACAACAAGGGGCTCAAGTATGAAGTGGTGAAGAAGGCGGCAGATCCTTCCCGCACCATATTGGTCCCAGCACCAGAGCCTCTTGCTCGCCCTGACGAGGAAAGCGATGATTCGGTCATGGTCACTTCATGAACAAAATGTCTTGGATAGTAAGTAGCGGCACCCCTGAAAACCAAGCTGGATGCTGAAACTGTTTCTGTTAGGGGAGGCCCTGCGTCGTTGTGTCTTTTGACCATTTTGAGCAAATAGTAGATCCCTGCATCCGTACCCAAGTGGGTCAACAGTTTGTTCAGAAAAAATAGCAAGCAAATTCAAAAGAAAGATCTGATCCTTTGTGACACCAAAGCGTCTCAAATTTTCTTGGTACTTTGTGACACCAAGCTGGATGCTGAAACTGTTTCTGCTAGGAGAGGTCAGAGCAGTCTAGAAATTTCCCATGATAAGTCTAGCATTATTGCAACATGACTCTAGGTATTTATCTTCACCAGGTTGAATTTTCTCTTCAATGTACTCCCTCCGTCCGAAAATACTTGTCATCAAAATGGACAAAAAGGAATGTATCTAGAACTAAAATACATCTAGATACATCCCTTTTTATTCATTTTGATGACAAGTATTTCCGGACGGAGGGAGTATACCGCAACGGAACGGCTTACGTGAATTCCACGTAGATTTCTCAAAATCAAGGGGCTCGTACATGATGCATATGTGTCATTTAACCGCGTGTTTCCCCGCATCATCAGCGTCAGCGTCAGATAGTTCAGTTTACCCACGGCGTCGATGAAGCCAAATATATGCAGCCTGGATTACTACATGCTGCCGGTCTTGTACATGTTGGATAGTGAACCTACACGCATATGTGAACCAAGCTGACATATATAGCGAGATAATCCTTTACGCAACACGGACTGCCCGGTTGGTGGATGATTTGCATCGCTGACAGGGATACATCGAATGGAGTATTGGTGCCCAAGAAGCAAGCAAAACAACTAGTACTGCTGGGTCGATGGGGCTCTAGTTTGGCTCTTTCGATCATCGCTAAATGCCTTTTCAGTACATGGTCTGTGGATCATCTCGGCACTTGTAATTATTACACCCGTGACCAGACTGATGCTAGTGCACACAATTAAGCATCATGTCGACCACTGAAGACTAGCAAATTTTTAATTGATAGTAGTATATGATAGTTCGGACTTCCAGAAATTCCCAAATCTTTAATTGATACGGTATATGTAAATTTGCCATGGTGAAAATTAAAAGCAAAATTTACAAAGGAAATCATATTAAAGAATTTTCCATAGCGTAAATTTGCCATGGCAAAAATGAAAAGGTAAATTTTGCCATGCCAACAAAAGTAAAAAAAAAA
>LR738713.1:77301458-77317374 GCA_902687465.1 Secale cereale
TACTGCTGGGTCGATGGGGCTCTAGTTTGGCTCTTTCGATCATCGCTAAATGCCTTTTCAGTACATGGTCTGTGGATCATCTCGGCACTTGTAATTATTACACCCGTGACCAGACTGATGCTAGTGCACACAATTAAGCATCATGTCGACCACTGAAGACTAGCAAATTTTTAATTGATAGTAGTATATGATAGTTCGGACTTCCAGAAATTCCCAAATCTTTAATTGATACGGTATATGTAAATTTGCCATGGTGAAAATTAAAAGCAAAATTTACAAAGGAAATCATATTAAAGAATTTTCCATAGCGTAAATTTGCCATGGCAAAAATGAAAAGGTAAATTTTGCCATGCCAACAAAAGTAAAAAAAAAAATTGCCATGCTACAAAGTAAAATTTGGCATGTTCTTAAAAAGCTAAAATGTTATGATGATCAAATTTTCATACATTTATCGTGTGACTATTTTCAGAAGATTTTTTTTTTTGAATTTTGGTATGATGTATGACACGCTTTTGGGGAAAATTGCCATGGGACAAAACCACACGATTTTGCCATGGATTTTTTTTTGCCATGTTCATTAAAAATCTGCCGTGTTCAAAAATAAAAAATTGACCATGGCAAACTATTCACCATTGGCCACCAAGTAAAGACCCATGGTACATTTTGCAGGGTCTAACATTTTTTTTTGCCACGGTAACAAAAAAAAAAAAATCCCATGGTAGAATCGCAAAGTTCCCCTGACAAAATCGTGAGGGCAATTATTTGTCTACTACAGATGGTAACTATGAAAAGGTTTCAAAAATTGCCATGTCCCATAAACATGGTCAATGAAGGAAATTATTTGTTACGAGGTATTGGGTAATCGACGGGAATGCAAAAATATTTGCATGGAGCCCACGACATAGCCGAAGGATGTGTATATTCAAGCTCATTTGCGTGCCACACTAAATAGTTGAAAATCAACTCTGTGCTACTGATACAGGGCCCACTACATGGCGTGCCAGTGATAATAATAGTCAAAAGAGAATCGACTCTAATAATTTTGAAGAAGATATGAAGAAAATGGAGTAACAGTATTCATGACTGTTCCCCTTGACCAGTTTGTCCCGACCAGTCGAGCTCACCTACAACCCATTCAAACAAGCAACCGCACCTACCATTTGCTCTCTCTATCTCTCTCCCTGAACTTGCAAGCTCGAGTTGGTACAAATCTCCAGGTGCGTACGAGATGCGCCGTCTCGTCGTCCTGCTCCTTGCTGTCTTGCTGCCCCATGAAACCAGCTGCTCCGCCGCCGCAGCTTCCGGCGGCGGTATCCAGTGCAGCCGCCGATGCGGCAGCACCACCGTCCCCTACCCTTTTGGCTTCTCCGTCGGCTGCCCCATCCCGCTGTCCTGCGACGCCAACACCTCCACGCCGATCCTCCCATATATAGGAGACAACGGCACCACGTACCGCGTGATCGTCTTCCACCCCAACACCTCCACCGTCCTTGTAGGCCTCCCGCCATCGTGCAGCCGCAGCGTCCCCGAGGCCAGGAGGGCGCTCTCCGGTGGCAACTACGGCCTCTCGTCCCGCACCGGCCTCTTCCTCCGCGGCGGCTGCCACAGCAACGACAACACATCCGTGTGCAGCGTGCCGGCGCCCATCATGGCGAAGCTGCTCCGCACGGCGCAGTGCGGCGAGAAGGGCAACGACACCTCTGCCCCCGCCACCGTGGCGTGCGTCGCTTCCGCTGGGCAGAATACCACCACCACCACCACGCCGGCGAACCAGTTTCTACGGTGGGACAAAGTGGAGAAACCAAAGTGCGACGACGTGCTAACGTCCGCGGTGTACATGGAGACGTCAGAGGGGACGACGTCGCTGGAGTTCAGCGTGGCCGAGCTCGGCTGGTGGCTCAACGGGACGTGCACCCGCGGCGGCGAGCCTTGCGCGGCGAACGCGACATGCTCCGACGTAATAACGCCGTCCGGGGAGATGGGGCACCGGTGCGAGTGCGTGGCGGGGATGGAGGGCGACGGCTTCTCCGCCGGCGACGGATGCTACCTCGGTGAGTCGTGGTGTGTGCGCTTTAAAAAAAAAAGAAGTCATTTACAGGCCACACGGTCCAGGCCACAAGGTATCTTGTGTTTCTGTTCGTGGGTGGGGCCAGGAGCGCCTGTGCGCCACGTCAGCTGCACTCACAAGTCACAAGTCGTCCGCGCGGGCAATCATCTCCTGGTTCACACTTGGCAACTCAAACCAGAGCTAATCCACTTTCTTATAGTACTACTAGAGTTCAAAAAGGATTGTCTAATAATCAACCATGTAGTAGGAGTGCTCCCTCCGTTCCGTAATTTTTTTTCGTGATTTTAGTTTAAATTATGAAACAAAGGAAGTAGCATGGCAAGAATTATGGAACCAAGGGGGAGTAGTATACTTTAAAACAATTCGTAAATCTAAATCAAGATTTTTCAAGTCTTCGGATCAAATCAAACCATCATCACGCACACGTCCCCTCTTCTATAATGAGCTAAAAGTTGCGTAGCATTTTCGCTAATGTGTATGTGTTCAGAATGTGCAGTTTGAGACTTAGTTGTGTTCTATTCTATGTGGATGAGGCTTTTTAAATGTTCAGACAACTAAGAATTAGCCAAAAAAAAACCAATCAATCGGGATAAAAGCACATTTCGCGTGAACCGAAGAGTATAATTTTTGTCTAGACACGACATTAGTGCTGGTAGAAGTTTATTTAGAAAGAAAAATGGAAGAGTTAGAATCATGAAAATGTTAGTGCTCCCACGGTCGGGATATATATGGTGTATTTGATTCTGTGATATTTTGTCAGTAGTTACAACATGAAGGTTACAAATGAAAATAAAATCCAATGAGGCAATGTCACAAATTTTGTGTCACAATACCCGCAAACAAAAATTTGTGTCACAAAATCATGCATAACGGATCAAGTCTTGGTCACTATTCTAAAAATAAAATCCAAAGATATCAGTTTTGTGTCACAAAACTATACATAATGGAGTGCATGGGTGACCAGTTTTTCAGATTTCACATTCGTAGACTTTCTGCGGAGCTTTGAACAAGAGACTTTTAAAGATGTTGACATGATTATGACAAAACAAGAATCGCCTAAGGCAAAAAAAATGGCTGGATCCGAACTCTTCCGACCCAGAATATAAATGATGATAGTCACATGCTGATGCAACGTTTCTGTTTTCCCGGTGCAGGTGCAGCTAAGCGGGTTCCCAAGAGGAACGTGGCTTTCATCGTTGCAGGTAAAAAAAAAATTGTTTCCTTTCCTGGTCTTTATGCAATTACGTGCACGGCGCCATGTAGAATACTCATGGGTCAAGATGCTTCCCGCCAAGGCCGTTGGTTCCATCTGTGGAATCGCCTGCCTGCATGCTTGACTGCTGACCTGACTAACTAGAATAGAAACAGATAGGAAAGCTGAAATGGGAATTGGGAAAGGAAATGTTGAATTTGGCTCCAAGAATTCCACTGCTTGGCTTGACCAACGACAAGACGATTCACATTCACAACTAGAGAAGTGAGTACTACTTTTCTGTGAAGAATGATTAGAGTAATAAAATTAATCTTTGATTGCACTTTGTAGTAGCATATAATGTAATCAGTCGTAGTTGTGTAAAACTACACTAATAGTACTACCTCTTTTCCGGTTTATAAGGCTTGCGCGTATCCCTAGATCTATAATTTGACCAACATAAAATGAGTTCTATAGTCTAAAAAGTACACCATTAGAAAGTAGAAGATCTGAAGTTTCTAATGATATATTTTATGTGACAGATAACTTGTATAACGTTGGATTATTTATCAACCTAGGTATACGTGCAAGTCTTATAAACCGGAAAGGAGGTAACTTCGGTAACTTGGGCTGTAACTGACGCTGTATTTTAATAGCAGGTGTCGCGGTGGGCGTGGCGGCGGCGGCCGGCGTGCTACTGCTGATCTGCTGGGCACAGCGCCGGCGCTCCGGCGGCAAGGGGCGGCAGGGCTCCAGCCGGCTCGCGGCGATGCGGCTCCTGTCGGAGGCGGCGACGTCGAGCGGCGTGCCGGTGTACTCGTACAACGAGGTGGCGCGCGCGACCAACTCCTTCTCCCACACGCACCGCCTCGGCACGGGCGCCTACGGCACGGTCTACGTCGGCCGGCTCCCGGCGAACTCGACGGCGCTCGTGGCCATCAAGCGCCTCCGGCACCGGCACGACGACCACGACGACGACGGCGGCAGGGCGGTGGCGCTGCTCCTGAACGAGATCAGGCTCATCTCGTCGCTGAGCCACCCCAACCTGGTCCGCCTCCTCGGCTGCTGCCTCGACCGCGGCGAGCAGATCCTCGTCTACGAGCTCGTCCCCAACGGCACCCTCTCCCAGCACCTCCACGGCGACGGCGAGGGCGGCAGCTCCACGCTGCCGTGGCGCGCGCGGCTCGGCGTCGCGGCGGGCACGGCGGCCGCCATCGCGTACCTGCACGCCGCGCGCCCGCCCATCTTCCACCGCGACGTCAAGTCCGGCAACATCCTCCTCGGCGCCGACCTCCGCGCCAAGCTCGCCGACTTCGGCCTCTCCCGCGCCGCCCGGGGCGCCGAGGACGCGTCGCGCTCGCACGTCTCCACCGCGCCGCAGGGCACGCCGGGGTACGTCGACCCGGAGTACCACCAGAGCTTCCACCTCTCCGACAAGAGCGACGTGTACAGCTTCGGCGTCGTGCTGCTCGAGCTCATCACCGCCATGAAGGTCGTCGACTTCGGCCGGCCGGCGAACGAGGTCAACCTGGCATGCCTCGCGCTCGACCGGATCGGCAAGGGGAGGGTCGACGAGATCGTCGACCCGGCGCTGCTCCGTCACGGCGAGGAGTGGGTCATGGAGTCGGTCCGGCACGTCAGCGAGCTCGCCTTCCAGTGCCTGGCATTCGACAAGGACGTCCGGCCGTCCATGAGCGAGGTGGCCTCCGAGCTGTGCCGGATCAGGGACGCCGCCCCAGACACTGGCATGACGGACCTCGTCGACGACGTGGGGCTCGATGGACCGGACACCACGGCGGCGAAGAAAGCCCGGTCGCCGGTGTCGGTGCAGGAGGTTTGGGTCAGCGACCGGAGCTCGCAATCGACCAACGGCTCCATGCCACGCTTTTCGTAGCCAAGTTAATATCCCACGTGCACCCAACATAGATGAAAAATGTAACTTAAACAATTTTTGGGGGTGAAGTTTTCCATGGTGAAGATTGCTGTACTACTCGTACAGTTGCACATGTATTACTACTAGCACAAGAACAACTCACATGTTTAATGGGGAAACAAGCACCATAGAAATTAGCAACTTAGGTCTGACCAACGCGACAAGATTGCCACAAGAGCACAAACTTTGGTTTGATCATCATTGCAACAAGATCAACACAAGGGCACGGAGTTGTTCCCATCCGAACCATATTCGCCACGGCATTGGAAATACCTAAAGTGAATCATATTCGCCGCAGCATTGGGAAGACCTAACAGTTTCACAAGCTACAGAATCGCACAACTTATCCGAACTTGGTTTCCTCCACCAACCGCGCCGGACCACATGGAGCTTATCCGCACTTGGTTGTTCCTATAAATGCTGAACCCATGGAGAGCGAAGGAGGCACACTAGCTAGTCCAGAACAACAGGGGCTCAGCGATCAAACTGAAGAAGGATACAGGATGTGCTACAAGGTGGAGTGCGACAAGTGCGGCAAGATCACCTGGAAGGGGTGCGGCAAGCATGTCGCGTCCGTCTACGAAGACATCGAGAAAGGAAAGCACTGCACCTGCAAGGCGTGGCCGGGTGTTGACACAGAAGGGTCGTCTTCCAACACCAAAGAAGGTGACGTGCTTTTGCTTGAATTATTTCGCCTGTACAGAATCGCAACAGACCGAATTGCTGAAAATGGTTTCCGTCAATGATCTTGCAGGAGAAGGAAAAGCTTGAGTTCTTGCACGCGGATCACTAGTTTTGCAACAACTGGACCGAAGGAGACTGCACTTTTGAATAAAAGCTTGCCTCTGCTATCTGCTCTGTATTTGTTTCTGCCTTCTTCGCTGAAGTGAGTTTCGATAATCCAATAAAAAATTCTGCAGTTGATTGATGATGTTATCTAGCTAAAGATGCAAATCAGGGCTGAGTTCCAGAGAGAGCTGGAAATACTCAGTAAACTCTTTGATCAATGATTCATAAGCTATATCCATTAGTTCTGCATCGTTAAGTTCTCTACCGTCGGAAGCCTTTTGTAATATCTGCTTGATGCTCCCAACACCGCGGCCCTTAATGCCACAGGGAACAATGTGTTCAAAAGGGGTTAGGTCAGTTGTGACATTTAGTGCTAGACCATGATATACTATCCATCGTGCGCACATAATTCCAATAGCTGCAACTTTCTGCTCACCTGGAGAGGAAACAGAGTGTGCAAGTTAAGAAAGATACGCGATAACATGATAAAACACTTTGCAGTATCCAAAAGGATAGTAACATACCAACCCAGACACCGGTGAGGCCTTCTATTCTTGATGCCTTGATAGAGAATGCAGACTGAAGGGCACGAATGATCAACTCTTCAAGTGACCTTTGGTACCAGACAAGATCCTTCTTCTGATACCGCAAATTGATAATCGGGTACAAAACAAGCTAAGCAAGCAAAAGAATTGACTGTAAGAAAATATAGTGTTAAGCTACAAAAAAACATGAATAACTGAGATTTTGTGTTCAATATTTCAAAAGTCAGGAAGTTTGTTCTTATTTCAGAATGTTCACAGGTTGATCTAACCAAAAAGGTTACTTCCCTTTGAAGCTTAGGTTATTTCAGATTTAACTACCGTGAAGCAGAAAACTAAATTGGAAACAATGGCCAGTCCAGGTAAAACTATGCGAACTACACTTTCAGACCCACGATACAGTTCTTTTTTATGTTTCTACCTACGAAACAGCTAATATAACTAGCAAATACCTGCCCAGGACCATGATATGTCACCTGCCCAGCACGATCAATATGATGAATCTCAATTGGAGAATCTTCTATATTAAAATTGAGGTACTTCTCATCATTGCCATTGCCCAATGTATAAACTGGTAGATGTTGCAGCGCGATTAAGGTGTCGGAGTGATCTTCATCTGTGTCGGTGTCGATGCCTACCAACGCTTTCCTCCTCTCAACAATAGACTTCTGCCAACCCCAAGAATCAACATAAGGAACTATCTGCCGATGGAGATCAAAGAGCTCACACCTGTTGAATACAAAGAATGTCATTCGCCACGATAAAAAGGCTGACGTGCTAGAGCAATGCTCACAGCTTCAGTTCAGGTGGTAATGCAGACGGCAAGCCTATGACTACACAAATTATTTGCAGCTACCTAGCCTGTAAATTTATCATGATGGATAAGCTTTAGTTACTTCAAATTACTACTTACTAGTCACTGATGCATCTCTTCGTAGCTGAGACTGATTGAAATTGTTCGCACGGCCTCTGAATAAAACTATAACCACAGCTATTAAAATTCGCGAGTGGAGACTCGAGAGTACCTCCTGCTGCCGACGCGGGCGGCACCGGTGACTGGGGCCGCGTCGGTCACCGCAGCGGCGATAGGCCGGGAGCAGCAGCCTTCGGCGAGGCCCAGCCTCCCCCCTCGGGAGCGCGCCGAGGAGCCCCTGGCTGCGGCCGGGAAGGGCAGGGCGCCGTGGCAGAACGGGGCGGAGACCGCCATGGCGGCAGGAACCATGCTATCGAGTATGGACGGAGCAGAAACGAGCCCGCGGGAGCCGGACTTGTGCGTCGGCGCGCGGCGGAGTCGCCGAGGAGGAGGAAACCTGGCTGGCCTGCCTGGATTGGATGGCCGCGAATCGAATCGCACGGCACAACGGCAACGCCGAGATCACACTGATTTAACAGTGTCCGTTAATACTGACTTGTTACGCATAAACTTTACCTGGTGAGGAATTGATTTTTTTTCCAGGACTTGGTTTTAGGACTAGTGTTTTTAGCAATGAAAACACCTTTATTAACTCAGGGATATCCGTCGCGCGACCCAGCCGCGTTTTCGTCCCGGGCGAAGAAGACGCGGGTGACTGCGCCACTGCGGGCTTAAGAGGACGGATCCCACGAGGCCCTGGCAGGGTCTGACCATGATGGAGGATAGAGGCGCCGGAGAGGTTTTTGACAGCCTAGTCAAGATCGATGTGGGAGATGGTAGTAAGGTCCTGTTCTGGAGGGATAGATGGATTCATGGCTTTGCGGTAGTTGACATCGCACATTTGCCGCATAGCATGGTTAGGGCCGGACCAAAAGCTCGTAGCTCGCGAGCTTAATGAGTGCTCGATAGTTCGGCCTGTTAAGCTTGTAGCTCGCTTTTTAATGAAAAGAGTCAATCATTGATTTTAGCTTGTTAAGCTTAGCGAGCTTAACGAGCGAGCTAACGAGTTTCACGAGTAGCTTGTTAAGCTCATTAGTAACAACACAACACATATTTTCATCTTACGTGGCAAACCTTTTGTAGCACCTTAGCTCTTCTATTCAATCTAATCAACATAGGAGGCAACAAACTAATGTTTTTTATAGCCTCCACATTGTAATCTGTTAACGAGCGCTCACGAGCTTAACGAGCTTCAAACGAACCGAACCGAGCAGGACTTTCTGCTCGTTAATCTTAACAAGCTTAACGAGCCGAGCCTTAACGAGTACGAGCTTAACGAGTACGAGCTTAACGAGCCGAGCAGCTCGTTAGTCCACCCCTAGTTGATACCCGTACCAGGAACCGGCGCACGGTGAGAGACGCGTTGGAGAATAGCAGATGGCTGCATGATATGGATGGTGTTCTCACATTCATGGGACATATGCAGCTACTTCACCTCAATCTGGCCATTAGCACAGTGCTCAGGGAGGCAGCCAGGGCTGACTGTTTCTCTTGGCCGGCTGATCCGTCGGGGATGTATACTGCGAGATCGACGTACTACCGTTTGTGTAAGGGGATTGAGCGGGTGGCGTATGCTTCTTGCATTTGGAAGAGTTGGGCGCCTCTCAAGTGCAAAATCTTCATCTGGTTGGCTATTCAGCACCGCATCTGGACTTCGGACCGGAGAGCTAGGCATGGGCTGCAGGACCGCCCTTCAAACTGCTTCACATGCTTACAGGACGAAGACAACGCTGAACACATATTGGTCCAATGTGTTTATGCTAGGGAAGTGTGGCACGGTTGCTTCCATGAGCTTAACTTGACCGTGGCACGACCGACCAGAGAGGATGAGTTACTGCACTGGTGGTTGGAGGCAAGGAGAGGGTTCCGGAAAGATCTCAAGAGAGGTTTTGATTCGCTGCTGATAGCGGTGACTTGGGCCTTGTGGAAACAACGCAACACGCGTGTCTTCAATAGAACGGCCCAACAGCTAGCCCCATCGGAGTTGGTGGAAGTGATCTTAAGAGAAATTCACGAGTGGAGGGATGAAGGTCTAGGGGTAGGAGGGTTGTCACGCTTTGTGAGAGAGTAGGCTTTGTAATGGTGTAGGGTGTGTTCGGGTGTTGCCAAGGAGGGATGCAGGTATGTCCTCATTGGCCTCTCTTGTAAACTTGTTGCTCTTCTTCTATAAAGTTCAGGTACGCGATTCGCGTACTCTCGAAAAAAAACTGCGCCACTGTGGTGGTTGCTGCTGCCGCTTCATGGGCTCATCGCCGGTGTCGCCGATAGCTGCTGCTTCGTGTGCAGTTGCGAGCAACTGCTGCGAGGCTGCATATTTTATACTATCATCTATTGAAACACTAGCTATTGTCTCTCGAAAAAAAGAAACACTAGATATTGGTGGCGTATTTTATGCGTTCGCATGAGAGGCAACTCTTATAATACACAATAAGAGCATAATATACGGGGACAAATTAAGTTTTGAAAATGGTTTCTGTAATGAAAATCAACCAGGAGGCTGGTTGTTTCCGAAAAAATAATGCCAATTTCTTCAATTGGTAGAAATGTGGAATGCTACATCAATAGAAGTAAATTGTATTGGAGGGGAATAAATAATGACCTAGTACACATTCTCATCCTAATGAGATGCATACCGATTATGCAAAATTGGATTCTAAAAAAAAGCACATTCAATTGTCAACTGTTAGGAAATGCTAAAATTCGTGTCGCATTATACATTCACTATATCGATGTGACTTGCAATACCTTTGTGTTTTTTTTAGAAAAGGAGGAGGACCCCTGGCCTATGCATCTGAACGATGCATGCAGCTACTTTATTAATTATTCACACAAGACCTTACAAAGTCATACAACAGTAAAACTAAAGCCACCGTCTAGGCAACATTTGTCGTTACTCCTATCCATTTGATCAATGGGGCGATGATAGTCTGGGCCTAATACCAAACAAACTGTCGTGGATTTGCCACGACATATGTCCTTAGGTAAGGACTTAGTCATGAGGCCAACACATCTATGTGGTAGCTTGAGAGGGGTTGAGCGGAATCGAGAGACGCAACACACAAGACAATGATTTAGACAGCTTCGGACCCCGGGAAACATCATCCGGGAATAGCCGTACATGTTGTTTGAGGCTAGATCTCATTATGACCCTCATGGAGTCGCCGCATAGTGTAAGGGCATATTTCTCCCTAAGTAATTTTGGTGATTGATGACAATGCATTTGCGGACTAATCGTGTGCAATTAGCTTTTTCAGATATATACCACCTAGGCACAAGACGATTAAGTGCCCCTCGGATCTTATGGAGGACGCTGTTTCCTTTTGTTTCTTTTTCGGTGGAATTGAGTCATAGGAAAGCCGTACTATTAAGAGGGGGTCCGCTTCGGAAAGGTTTGGGTGAAATCAGCACGTACACGTCTACTCATTTGCACCACCTTTCCTTTGCTTCTCTGGAGCTCTGGCTGTTTTCCTCGTCAGTACAAAAACAGTGGCTTCCTACTACTACAACTGCCTGGCATGCGGTAGTACCGCTCAGAGTGAGCGGTAGTACCGCACAAAGCAGTAGTACCGTAGCCTGAGCACGGTAGTACCGTGTGGCTGGCCCAGCGTCGTAACTAGTACGGTAGTAGGTGCGAAAGTCATTTTTTACTTCCGCATCCTACGCGGTAGTACCGTGTAGGCTGCCAGTACCAGCCCTTCAAGCGGTAGTACCGCTTGAAGCAAGCGGTAGTACCGTGTCGTGTTTTTGCTACGACCGTATTTCTGCGGATGTAGCTGCGGATGTATTTTATTTAGTCCGCACTTCTCCTCAGCCTGTCTAGCCCTGCCTTGCGGTAGTACCGCAGGGACGTGCGGTAGTACCGCTCAGGCAGTACTACCGCCCATTGCTTCAACGCAACAGGGCTAGTACTGGCATGTACTGCACCAGCGGTAGTACCGCGTCCAGATCAGTAGTACCGCTGGGCCGAGCGGTAGTACCACAACTTATGTGCGGTAGTACCGCGCTCTACGGGCAGAAATGTGG
This sequence comes from Secale cereale, assembly GCA_902687465.1. NCBI lineage: Eukaryota > Viridiplantae > Streptophyta > Magnoliopsida > Poales > Poaceae > Secale > Secale cereale. The sequence continues at coordinate 77,312,919 of LR738713.1, forward strand.
GATAACGGTTGGATTGGTTCTCCCACTATATATAGGGAGTCTTCTTCTCCAAGAAGACTTACCTCTTCCTCTCCAAAGCTCCATTGTTGCTCAAAGCTCCATTTCCGTCCGATCTCTCTCCCTTGCCAATCAAACTTGTTGATTTCCTCGGGATTGCTTGAGAAGGCATCGATCTACACTTCCACCAAGAGATATTTGATTCCCCCCACTAATCCCTTGAGGATCTTATTACTCTTGGGTGTTTGAGCACCCTAGACGGTTGAGGTCACCTCGGAGCCATATTCCATTGTGGTGAAGCTTCGTGGTGTCGTTGGGAGCCTCCAATTCGGTTCTAGAGATAGCCCCAACCTTGTTTGTAAAGGTTCGGTTGTCGCCTTCAAGGGCACCACTAGTGGAATCACGACACCTTGCATTGTGTGAGGGCGTGAGGAGAATACGGTGGCCCTAGTGGCTTCTTGGGGAGCATTGTGCCTCCACACCGCTCCAACGGAGACGTAGTTCCCCTCAAAGGGAAGGAACTTCGGTAACACATCCTCGTCTTCACTGGCTCCACTTGTGGTTATTTCTTTCCTTTACTTGTGCAAGCTTTCCTTGTTTATCTTAGATAGCTTGCTTGTGAGGTTGTTATCTTTGCTTCTTATAAGTTGTCATCATAGTAGCATATCTAGACAACTTACTTTGTTGCTTAATTTAAATTGGTTAAGAAAAGCTAAAATTGTTAGTTGCCTATTCACCCCCCTCTAGTCAACCATATCGATCGTTTCAATTGGTATCAGAGCCTCATCTCTTTTTAAGGATTTTACCGTCCAAAGAGTATGGTTGACAACGTAGTCGAGACGGAGGAACATTCCGGTGGAACTCCGTCCTTGCCTACGTCCAATGGGGGAGCCTCAGTCTCTCGGGAGGAGTTCAATATGGCTATGGACACATTGAAAGAATCACTAACGACCGAGATCAAAGGCATGTTTAAGGAATTACTAGAGGGACTCAAATTATCCACCACACCATTGGAAGTGGTTCGTCCCGCTACCAACGTGTCAGAGGCTATTCCCGACAAGGGAGAAGCTAGTAGTGAGCAAGTCCCGGTTACTAAGAATGGGAGTGGGATTTTTGCCCACTCCGCTCCTCCTATCCACTATGGAGGACCTGTTCCTACTCCGCATTTAAATTCCGTTGGTCCTCCGCCTAAGTTTGTGAAAAATTCTGATTTTGCTACTTGGATGTTCTGTTTTAGATGTCATTTAAATCATTGTTCTACTAATCTTTGGAGAATCATTGAGCAAGGTTTTTACCCACGTGATCCCGACAACTTAACTCCGAGAGAAGCTGCGGATCATCAATTCAATGAGTTCGTTCTTTGCATACTTCAAGATGCTATCCCCCCCGAAGACATTGCACATCTTCGACCCTTCACCGTGGCAAACGAAGCTTGGGAGCATGTTGGCTCCATGTACAAGGGGAGCGCAAGCATTCAACGCTCTAACTATGAAGTTGTGCAAGATGAAGCCGATGAGTTTGCTATGATCGAAGATGAAGATCCTCGTGAACTTTATCGGAGATTAACCACTCTTGCGGTTTCTCTTTGAGATCATGGGAGCAAGGACACGGATGACAATTGGATCAAGCGCAAGTTTCTCAAGGCCATGATGCCTTACCACAAGGCCATGTCCTCCGTCATTCGCCAAAGACCGGACTTCCACACTTTGTCATCAAATGAAGTGTTGGATGAGTTCGTTGCCATGAGGATCTTGGACAAGACCGCCGACAATGCGGTTTTAAGAGCTCAACGATCAAAGAAGCCTAACCTTGCCTTGAAGGCCAAGGCTTGTGTGGAAGAAGAGGAGGAGGAGGATGACGATGAGTGTTGCCCCGAGGACACCAAATATGCCTATCATGAGCACATGGCTCTTGCTTCACGACAATTTTGGGGCAATAAGAAGAACTCAAGGCCCAACTTCAACAAAAACAACTCAAGTGGCAACAAGGGCAAGCAACGAGTAAGGACATGCTTCAACTGTGGGAATGTAAGCCACTTTGTTGTAGATTGCCCATATGAGAAAAGAGAATACTTTGGAGGCAAGCTTATCCGGAAGGACAAGGCCAAGTATTATCCCTCCAAAAGGGTTGGTGGCCCAAGAAGAATATGTTGAGGATGATGATAATGATGAAGATGATGAGATGGTCACCATGGCCACAATTGCTATTGCTACTACTCCACGCTCATCTCTCTTCGACTCACCAAATGAGAACATCACCGCCAAGTGTCTCATGGCTAAGGCCACCAACAAGGTAACTCCTAACATCAACACTACCATCATCTCTAATCCTTCATTGACGGATTGTATTGATGAGAGTGAGGGAGCAAAGGAGGAAGAGAATGAATTTGAGTTATTTATGAGCAAACTCAAGGGCAAACCCAAGAAACATTTTGTTGCTCTCTTGGAACACTCGGTGAGGCCAATGACATGATCGAGGCTCACGAGGAGACCATTGCTAAAATGGAAGGTCATAGTCGACACTATGCCGATGAGACATCGGATCTCTCTAATGCTCTAGAGGAAGAGCGTGGTCTTCGTTTGTCTCTTGAGGAGTCACACAACAATGATCATGCTAAATTAAAGAAAGATCTCGATCATGCTTTAGTTGTCTCTCGTATGATTAATTCCGAGAAGGCAAAACTTGGGGTTGACCATGTTAGACTCAAGGAGGAGTTTGATACACTTGACAAGGCTCACAAGGCCTTGAAAGGTATGCATGCCTCTCTCAAGGAGTCTCATGATCAACTCCAAGTTTCGCTAACCAAGGAAAAAGCTATCTTTCCTCGCACGGTGTTGATTGATAATCCAAATGCTACTAACCCATGTTGCGAGCATGTGCATCTTGTTGAAGAAAATGCCAAGTTGAAGAAGCAACTTGAGAAAGGCCTTGTGACATGTATACAAGGTGAGAAGAACCTCAACAATATTTTGAGTAATCAAAAGGAGGTTGTGGCAAAGGAAGGAATTGGGTTTGCTCCCAAGTCCAAGAAGAAGAAGAATGACAAGACCAAGCTACCTCCCCCTCTCCAACAAACCTTTGTGAAAGAGGGAGAGGGTGCGTCTAAGAAGAAGAACAATGTGAAGGGTGGTGGAGTCAAGAAAAACCCCACCATACCATCAAACATGGCCGACGACTTTAATCCTTCTTATGTTTTATGACGTGCTAGTGATGGTCATGTCTTTGCTAAATTTGTTGGTTCTTCTTATGAGTACATTGAATGGTCTATTTGGGTACCTAAGACCCTTGTTACTAACCTCAAAGGACCCATTACCAAATGGGTACCTAAATCCAAGCATTGATCTCTTGTAGGAGTTTGCTTCCGGTGGGGGATCATGGTTGCTCGATACTGGAGCCACAAATCATATGACCGGAAGCAAAGACTTGGTGGTGGACGTGCATCTAGGTTCAGCCATGGCCACCAACGTCGAATGGGGTGATGCTTCATCTTCTAAGGTATTGGGGCTTGGCAAGGTTGTTGTTTCTCATGATCTCACGATCGAGAAAGTCATGCTTGTTGAGTCCCTTGCATATAATTTACTTTCTGTTCGCCAACTTGCACTCATGGGCTTTGCTACATTCTTTGATATTGATACAGTGGCCCTCTTGTGGAGCAAGACTCTTAAAGTAGCCTATGTTGGACATGTCGAGAATGGTCTCTATGTGGTTAACTTCTCGGAGCAACCCACTAAGACCGTGACATGCCTAATGGCTAAAGTTGATGTGGGATGGCTTTGGCATCGCCGGTTAGCCCATGTCAATATGAGATCTTTGCAAAGTCTTCTCAAGGGGGACCATGTCCGTGGACAAACATACGTTAGCTTTGCCAAAGATCGTGCTTGCAGTGCTTGTATTGAAGGAAAGTTACATGAGAAGGCTCACCCTCCCACGACTATCATCAACTCAAAAAGACCCTTAGAGCTCCTTCACATGGATCTCTTTGGGCCTCCATCCTTTGATAGTCTTGGGGGCAGAAAGTATTGCTTGGTGATTATGGATGATTATTGAAGATACACATGGGTATACTTCTTCAAGAAGAAGAGTGAGACCCAACAAACCGTCATCAACTTTGCAAATGAAGCTCAACGACAACATGAAGCAAAGATTTTGATGATCCGAAGTGACAACGGCACCGAGTTCAAGAACTACACCTTGGATGAGTTTCTTAGTGATGAGGGGATCAAACATCAATATGCCGCACATTATATCCCTCAACAAAATGGTGTAGTGGAGAGAAAGAACCGGACATTGATGGACGCGGCAAGGACCATGATGGCGGAATTCAAATCTCCATACAACTTTTGGGCCGAAGCCATCAACACCGCATGTCATGCATCCAATCAGCTCTATCTCCGCAAAGGTTTGAACAAGACTCCATATGAGATTCTTACCGGTAACAAGCCCAATCTCAAGTACTTCC
>LR738713.1:77317474-77330025 GCA_902687465.1 Secale cereale
GTCTCAGGCCATGACCGGATGGGACATCCTACGGGAGCCAATCCTCGAGTTTCCCCGTGGTGGCCCCACAGTCCGCCCGTTTGGGACCAACACCGTCAGCACTGCCCCCTGCTATGTAGAAGAATCCTCGGGTAGCGCTGATGTCTACTACACGCTTCTATTCCTGTAGATAGTGTTGGGCCTCCAAGAGCAGAGGTTTGTAGGACAGCAGCAAATTTCCCTTAAGTGAGTAACCCAAGGTTTATCGAACTCAGGAAAGTGGAGGTTGAACGTACCCCTTTCAAGCAACCCTGCAATCAAGATACAAGAAGTCTCTTGTGTCCCCAACACACCTAATACACTTGTCAGATGTATAGGTGCACTAGTTCGGCGAAGAGATGTCAAATGGCAAGTGATATGGATGGCAAAGCAAAGTAATATAAATCTATAATAAAAAGTGCAGCAAGCAAACAAGTGGTAAACGTGAGCACAAATGGTATTGCAATGGTGGAAACAAGGCCTAGGCTTCATACTTTCACTAGTGGCAACTCCCAACAACATTAACATAGTCTAAGCACATGATATTATAAAACATGCAATGGAGACGCACTCGGAGGTCATTCCTTTGTGGTCAAGAGAGGACGAGAATTATGTAGGGCTACAAAAGCAGACCTCAAAGTTCGTAGTTCTCAATCTATGGATTTCCCAATGTCACCGCGGCCATCCAAAGAGAGTACCACAATCACCACAACGTATTTCCAGGATAGTCAAAGACAAGCACCAAGAGACTCTCAATCTTCAATCAACACACAAAAGAGGAAATCACTCATGAAAATATTCTTCTAATCCATGTCCAATAGACCGCTGTCACCTTTGTCTCGGGGATTATACACATAGCTACTGGTAGAAACCTTAGCCCCGAGGAGGAACTACTCCCGCATCATGGAGGGAGGAAGCAACGTCGATGGAGATGAATCCGGGGGCACTTCCCCGTCCCGGCAGGATGCCGGCACATGAATTCTGGTCCCTCGAAACTTGGTGGCGATGGCGGCGGAGATCGGAATTGCTTCTGGAGAAAAGGGTTCTGGAATCAAGGTTTTCGCGACGGGAGAAATATATATGCGAAGGGGGGTCACCAGAGGCGGAGAGGGGGCCCCAGGCGCCCCCCCCTGGGCGGCCAGGGGTGGGGCTGCCCCGGGTGGCCGCCTGGGCCACCCCCGGCTCCCCTCTGGCCCTGCTTTGGTTTTTCTTGAAGCTCCCGTTACGCTGATTTTTCCTGTATTTTTCCCGGAATTTTTAGAGCACTTTTAATATGGGGGAAACCTGAAATAGAAAAACAGCAGAAAACAGGAACTGGCACTGTGGTGCACTGAGTTAATAGGTTAGTCCAAATATGATCAAAAGTGTATGGAAGTGCATAAATATCATAGCAATATCACACAAAAGAGGCATGGAGCAAGCAGAAATTATAGATACGTTTTGGACGTATCAACATCCCCAAGCTTAATTCCTGCTCGTCCTCGAGTAGGTAAATGATAACAAGCATAATTTCTGTGGTGACATGCTATCAACCATATAAGAATTTTTAAGTAAAGCAATCAAGGCATGTAATTCAATTCAAGTCATAACAAGCAAGAGTCTATATTAGCATTGTAACAAGCAACATAAGAACATAAAGGTGCAAGAGCTCTCGCTGTCCGTGACTCGAATGTCTCCAAATGGTGTTTGCGTGCAAGAAAGGGGATATGGATATATGAGAGAGTAAAACATAGTTTTTGTATTGTTGAGAACTTAATCTACTAAAGTTTCACACTTGGTCTTCTTTGGAATCTTATCTTGACTCATCCCCAGACCGTCAGCCAGGTACAAGTCAAAATGATCCACTCCCTTTCGATATTTTGAGCACTCATGCAATGGATGAGCGTAAGAAAGAAAGTCGACACTTAGGATGGCAAAGAGAGAAAAATGATAGAGGGGGAAGACAAAAAAGGTGTGAAAGGCTCACATCAATGAGGACAATCATAGGCGAGAGAAAGCCAAATGATAGATATGATGTGAGGAGTAGGGATTGCCATGCAACGGATGCACATATGAGCTAAGGTAAGCTCTCCAATGGAACTAGTGGGGGTGCATCCAACTTGCTTGCTCAAGAAGACCTAGAGCTTTTTTGAGGAGGCTCATCATTGGAATATACAAGCCAAGTTCTATAGTGTGAAGGTCCCCACATAGCTATATGCATGAATGGTAATCTCTATGGAGCACAAGGTATAAGATGGAGTACGAGTGTGGATCTCTCAAAAGGAAATAGTAGTGTGCCCCCTTCTCTCTTTTTATTTCTTTTTCTCTTTTTTCTCTTTTTTTATTTTTTTGTGGCCTCAATGGCTCTTTCTATTTAACTCTCATTTGTCCTCTTTGGGATCTTTTGATTTTGTCCTCTTTGGGATCTTTTCCTCACTTTAGGGGCAACACTCTATATATTACAAGAAGTATAGAAGATCTTTCACACTTTACAAAAGTACTCAACATAAAGAAAATGAAACTATCATGATGTATGCAAATGTATGCCTCTGCCAGTGTAGCAGGATATGCAATAATACTAGCGCGTCATGTAGCAATGATTAGGGCAAGGCCCAACTAGCATGCGGCTCATCGATCAAGCAAAAAGCATGTATGACATGAAGATCAAGTCATGAGAAGATGGATGTTGCATGGCAATGTATCTAGGAAAGGCTATGGAAATGCCTTGATAGGTAGGTATGGTGGCTGTTTTGAGGAAGGATATAATGAGGCTTATGATGACATAGCGTATCGTGCCAAGGATTTGGATACACCGGCGAAGTATGCGCCAACTCTCGAGGTGAGAAAGGGCAATGCACGGTACCGAAGAGGCTAGAAAAATATGGCTAGGTGGAAGGGTCAACTTTCGAATACTCACATTAGTCCGAAGAACTCATGCACTTATTATCGGTAACTCTCAATCTAATTAGGAGGTTCACAAAGAGACAAGTACCCCGAGGAGGAGTGTATGGGGGTTTGGTTATCCTTGCGCATCCTCGACTCATGGTACGTGAGTGTACTCTAATATTCGATCCCTCCAAAGATTAGTGATCCATTTAGTAGCTAAAGTTCTCAACTTTTTTGTAGGTTTTCGAAAATAAACACGGATTGCCCAAAATACGACATCTATCACTAATAGGCTAAAGCTCTTGACACCAAAAGTTCAGACATTACTCATGGCAATACCTCAAAACTATTGCAAGTTACTACTAAAATTAAATAGCAACCTCAGTTACCTACTTTAAGTTAAGACACACAACTCAGTGCAACAGGCAAACTCTCTTAACAAGATAAATATGAAAACTCAAGAGAGTTCAGCAACCAACTAAACAAAAGCTCTTTAAAAAGAAAAGCATGAAAACTAAGAGCTAAACATGACAGCAGCTATGGAAAGACAAAGAACACACACAGCAAAGATAAGTATGAAAATTCTATGTTGTGTTCTAGGTTGAAGTGGAGCGTGTTTCTCTCCCACACAAAGAAAGCTAGGTTCTAACTTGTTATGAACAGCAAGCAAAGCTAAAGAAAACTAAAAAGGAAACTAAGCGCAAGACGCTCCAAGCATAGCACATAACACATGAAGTGATAATTATAGTGGAACGAAAGACGAACTGATGATTGTTGATGGAGAAGGGGATGCATGGGCATCCCCAAGCTTAGACGTTTGACCCTCCTAAATCTTTTTTTTATCATCTTCCCTCGCACACTTGAAAAATCCCTTCATACATAACTCATCATAATATGATTAGCGAGGTTAGTACCCATAATAAAATAATTTTTCCCTACTGGAAATAAGGATAATATTGAAAAGCTACTGTTTCTCAAGATTGCCAAAAGGTTTTTGCAAAGAAAAAGCAAGCTCAAGGTTTGCAAAACGAAGAAAAGGCAAAACAGGACAGAATCTGTGAAAAACAGACCAGCAGGTAGTAAATAATTTTTTCGGGGCACTTCTGCCACACAAATAAAAAAACTCAGAACAGACGCCCGAAAGCCAATTGTATAGAGCACGCTGTCAAAAAAAATTCAGATCAAAAAGATGATCAGGTGATTTTATACAAATTTTGCTGTCCAAGGGCAGAATATGTTTTCTGGACTGCACGCCACAACTTTTGAACTTTCTTGCAATCGGAGGCTAAACTTGGCACAAAGCTGAAAAGAAAAGATACAATGATGATGCTACTGTAGTAACAAACATCAAGACCACTAAAAACTGAAAGAACAAACTGAAAGCAAAGATAACAAGGGTTGTCTCCCTAGAGCTCTTTCTTTATAGCCATAAAGATAGGCTTAAGACTTTAATGACGCTCTCGTAGAATAAGAGTTGAAGAACAAAGGAGAGCATCAAGAAGCAAATACTAAACACATTTAAGCCTAACATACTTCCTATGCATGGGAATCTTGTAAGAAAATAAATTATTGAAGCACAAAGCAACTAGCATAGGAAGGCAAAACAAGCATAACTTCAAAATATTCACCATAAAGAGAGGAAACTTCATATTATTAAGATATTTAGAACCATGTCTCCCTCTCTCATTATAAATTTCAGTGGAATCATGGATGAACTCAACAATATAACTATCACATAAGGCATTATTTCCATGATCCAAAAGCATAAAAGTATCATTACTCTTCATATAAGCAAAATCTTTCTTATTAGGAATAGTGAGAGTAAAGCAATCATAACCATCATGGTAATCATCATATTTAGGAGGCATATCATAATCATAATAAATTTTATCCTCAATAGTAGGTGGACTAAAAAGCTCACATTTATCATTGTAATCATCATATATAGGAAGCAAAGTGTCATCAAAGTAAATTTTCTCTTCAAAAGTTGGGGGACTAAAAATATCATGTTCATCAAACGTGTCATCCCCAAGCTTAGAGCTTTCCATGTCATTAGCAATATTGATATTAAAAAAACATACTAATAACATCACCACCATCATGATTGTTATGCAAATAATAAAGTTCCAAAGGTTTTTTAATTTTCTCTTCAAACACATCATGTCCAAGTTCAAGGTAGAGCTTATAAAGCTCTCTCATATTTTTGTTGTTTTCCATTAAGAAAAACTAGTGAAATAAAAACAAGAAACAAAAAGATTTAATTGCAAGATCTAGAGAAGGTACCTTCACTTACCTCACTTCCCCGGCAACGGCGCCAGAAATAGCTTGATGTCTACTACACGCTTCTATTCCTGTAGACAGTGTTGGGCCTCCAAGAGCAGAGGTTTGTAGGGCAGCAGCAAATTTCCCTTAAGTGAGTAACCCAAGGTTTATTGAACTCAGGGAAGTGGAGGTTGAACGTACCCCTTTAAAGCAACCCTGCAATCAATATACAAGAAGTCTGTTGTGTCCCCAACACACCTAATACACTTGTCAGATGTATAGGTGCACTAGTTCGGCGAAGAGATGTCAAATGGCAAGTGATATGGATGGCAAAGCAAAGTAATATAAATCTGTAATAAAAAGTGCAGCAAGCAAACAAGTGGTAAACGTGAGCACAAATGGTATTGCAATGGTGGAAACAAGGCCTAGGCTTCATACTTTCACTAGTGGCTACTCCCAACAACATTAACATAGTCTAAGCACATGATATTATGGAACATGCAATGGAGACGCACTCAGAGGTCATTCCTTTGTGGTCAAGAGAGGACGAGAATTATGTAGGGCTACAAAAGCACACCTCAAAGTTCGTAGTTCTCAATCTATGGATTTCCCAATGTCACCGCGGCCATCCAAAGAGAGTACCACAATCACCACAACATATCTCCAGGATAGTCAAAGACAAGCACCAAGAGACTCTCAATCTTCAATCAACACACAAAAGAGGAAATCACTCATGAAAATATTCTTCTAATCCATGTCCAATAGACCGCTGTCACCTTGGTCTCGGGGATTATACACATAGCTACTGGTAGAAACCTCAGCCCCGAGGAGGAACTACTCCCGCATCATGGAGGGAGGAAGCAACGTCGATGGAGATGAATCCGGGGGCACTTCCCCGTCCTGGCAGGATGCCGGCACAGGAATTCTGGTCCCCCGAAACTTGGTGGCGATGGCGGCGGAGATCGGAATTGCTTATGGAGAAAAGGGTTCTGGAATCAGGGTTTTCGCGACGGGAGAAATATATATGCGAAGGGGGTCACCAGAGGCGGAGAGGGGGCCCCAGGCGCCCCCCCTGGGCGGCCAGGGGTGGGGCCGCCCCGGGTGGCCGCCTGGGCCACCCCCGGCTCCCCTCTGGCCCTGCTTTGGTTTTTCTTGAAGTTCCCGTTACGCTGATTTTTCCTGTATTTTTCCCGGAATTTTTAGAGCACTTTTAATATGGGGGAAACCTGAAATAGAAAAACAGCAGAAAACAGGAACTGGAACTGTGGTGCACTGAGTTAATAGGTTAGTCCAAATATGATCAAAAGTGTATGTAAGTGCATTAATATCATAGCAATATCACACGAAAGAGGCATGGAGCAAGCAGAAATTATAGATACGTTTTGGACGTATCAACATCCCCAAGCTTAATTCCTGCTCGTCCTCGAGTAGGTAAATGATAACAAGCATAATTTCTGTGGTGACATGCTATCAACCATATAAGAATTTTTAAGTAAAGCAATCAAGGCATGTAATTCAATTCAAGTCATAACAAGCAAGAGTCTATATTAGCATTGTAACAAGCAACATAAGAACATAAAGGTGCAAGAGCTCTCGCTGTCCGTGACTCGAATGTCTCCAAATGGTGTTTGCGTGCAAGAAAGGGGATATGGATATATGAGAGAGTAAAACATAGTTTTTGTATTGTTGAGAACTTAATCTACTAAAGTTTCACACTTGGTCTTCTTTGGAATCTTATCTTGACTCATCCCCAGACCGTCAGCCAGGTACAAGTCAAAATGATCCACTCCCTTTCGATATTTTGAGCACTCATGCAATGGATGAGCGTAAGAAAGAAAGTCGACACTTAGGATGGCAAAGAGAGAAAAATGATAGAGGGGGAAGACAAAAAAGGTGTGAAAGGCTCACATCAATGAGGACAATCATAGGCGAGAGAAAGCCAAATGATAGATATGATGTGAGGAGTAGGGATTGCCATGCAACGGATGCACATATGAGCTAAGGTAAGCTCTCCAATGGAACTAGTGGGGGTGCATCCAACTTGCTTGCTCAAGAAGACCTAGAGCTCTTTTGAGGAGGCTCATCATTGGAATATACAAGCCAAGTTCTATAGTGTGAAGGTCCCCACATAGCTATATGCATGAATGGTAATCTCTATGGAGCACAAGGTATAAGATGGAGTACGAGTGTGGATCTCTCAAAAGGAAATAGTAGTGTGCCCCCTTCTCTCTTTTTATTTCTTTTTCTCTTTTTTCTCTTTTTTTTTTATTTTTTGTGGCCTCAATGGCTCTTTCTATTTAACTCTCATTTGTCCTCTTTGGGATCTTTTGATTTTTTCCTCTTTGGGATCTTTTCCTCACTTTAGGGGCAACACTCTATATATTACAAGAAGTATAGAAGATCTTTCACACTTTACAAAAGTACTCAACATAAAGAAAATGAAACTATCATGATGTATGCAAATGTATGCCTCTGCCAGTGTAGCAGGATATGCAATGATACTAGCGCGTTATGTAGCAATGATTAGGGCAAGGCCCAACTAGCATGCGGCTCATCGATCAAGCAAAAAGCATGTATGACATGAAGATCAAGTCATGAGAAGATGGATGTTGCATGGCAATGTATCTCGGAAAGGCTATGGAAATGCCTTGATAGGTAGGTATGGTGGCTATTTTGAGGAAGGATATAATGAGGCTTATGATGACATAGCGTATCGTGCCAAGGATTTGGATGCACCGGCGAAGTATGCGCCAACTCTCGAGGTGAGAAAGGGCAATGCACGGTACCGAAGAGGCTAGAAAAATATGGCTAGGTGGAAGTGTCAACTTTTGAATACTCACATTAGTCCGAAGAACTCATGCACTTATTATCGGTAACTCTCAATCTAATTAGGAGGTTCACAAAGAGACAAGTACCCCGAGGAGGAGTGTATGGGGGTTTGGTTATCCTTGCGCATCCTCGACTCATGGTACGTGAGTGTACTCTAATATTCGATCCCTCCAAAGATTAGTGATCCATTTAGTAGCTAAAGTTCTCAACTTTTTTGTAGGTTTTCGAAAATAAACACGGATTGCCCAAAATACGACATCTATCACTAATAGGCTAAAGCTCTTGACACCCAAAGTTCAGACATTACTCATGGCAATACCTCAAAACTATTGCAAGTTACTACTAAAATTAAATAGCAACCTCAATTACCTACTTTTACCTACTTTAAGTTAAGACACACAACTCAGTGCAACAGGCAAACTCTCTTAACAAGATAAACATGAAAACTCAAGAGAGTTCAGCAACCAACTAAATAAAAGCTCTTTAAAAAGAGAAGCATGAAAACTAAGAGCTAAACATGACAGCAGCTATGGAAAGACAAAGAACACACACATCAAAGATAAGTATGAAAATTCTATGTTGTGTTCTAGGTTGAAGTGGAGCGTGTTTCTCTCCCACACAAAGAAAGCTGGGTTCTAACTTGTTATGAACAACAAGCAAAGCTAAAGAAAACTAAAAAGGAAACTAAGCGCAAGACGCTCCAAGCATAGCACATAACACATGAAGTGATAATTATAGTGGAACGAAAGACGAACTGATGATTGTTGATGGAGAAGGGGATGCATGGGGGCATCCCCAAGCTTAGACGTTTGACCCTCCTGAATCTTTTTTTTATCATCTTCCCTCGCACACTTGAAAAATCCCTTCATACATAACTCATCATAATATGATTAGCGAGGTTAGTACCCATAATAAAATAATTTTTCCCTACTGGAAATAAGGATAATCTTGAAGAGATACTGTTTTTCAAGATTGCCAAAAGGTTTTTGCAAAGAAAAAGCAAGCTCAAGGTTTGCAAAACGAAGAAAAGGCAAAACAGGACAGAATCTGTGAAAAACAGACCAGCAGGTAGTAAATAATTTTTTCGGGGCACTTCTGCAACTCAAATAAAAAAACTCAGAACAGACGCCCGAAAGCCAATTGTATAGAGCACGCTTTCAAAAAAATTCGGATCAAAAAGATGATCTGGTGATTTTATACGAATTTTTCTGTCCAAGGACAGAATCTGTTTTCTGGACTGCACGTCATAACTTTTGAACTTTCTTGCAATCGGAGGCTAAACTTGGCACAAAGCTGAAACGAAAAGATACAATGATGATGCTACTGTAGTAACAAACATCAAGACCACTAAAAGTTGAAAGAACAAACTGAAAGCAAAGATAACAAGGGTTGTTTCCCTAGAGCTCATTCTTTATAGCCATAAAGATAGGCTTAAGACTTTAATGATGCTCTCGTAGGAATAAGAGTTGAAGAACAAAGGAGAGCATCAAGAAGCAAATACTAAACACATTTAAGCCTAACATACTTCCTATGCATGGGAATCTTGTAAGAAAATAAATTATTGAAGCATAAAGCAACTAGCATATGAAGGCAAAACAAGCATAACTTCAAAATATTCACCATAAAGAGAGGAAACTTCTTATTATTAAGATATTTAGAACCATGTCTCCCTCTCTCATTATAAATTTTAGTGGCATCATGGATGTACTCAACAATATAACTATCACATAAGGCATTATTTCCATGATCCAAAAGCATAAAAGTATCATTACTCTTCATATAAGCAAAATCTTTCTTATTAGGAATAGTGAGAGTAAAGCAACCATAACCATCATGGTAATCATCATATTTAGGAGGCATATCATAATCATAATAAATTTTATCCTCAATAGTAGGTGGACTAAAAAGCTCACATTTATCATTGTAATCATCATATATATGAAGCAAAGTATCATCAAAGTAAATTTTCTCTTCAAAAGTTGGGGGACTAAAAATATCATGTTCATCAAACGTGTCATCCCCAAGCTTAGAGCTTTCCATGTCATTAGCAATATTGATATTAAAAAAAACATACTAATAACATCACCACCATCATGATTGTTATGCAAATAATAAAGTTCCAAAGGTTTTTTAATTTTCTCTTCAAACACATCATGTCCAAGTTCAAGGTAGAGCTTATAAAGCTCTCTCATATTTTTGTTGTTTTCCATTAAGCAAAACTAGTGAGATAAAAAACAGAAACAAAAAGATTTAATTGCAAGATCTAGAGAAGGTACCTTCACTTACCTCACTTCCCCGGCAACGGCGCTAGAAATAGCTTGATGTCTACTACACCCTTCTATTCCTGTAGACAGTATTGGGCCTCCAAGAGCAGAGGTTTGTAGGACAGCAGCAAATTTCCCTTAAGTGAGAAACCCAAGTTTTATCGAACTCAGGGAAGTGGAGGTTGAACGTACCCCTTTCAAGCAACCCTGCAATCAAGATACAAGAAGTCTCTTGTGTCCCCAACACACCTAATACACTTGTCAGATGTATAGGTGCACTAGTTCGGCGAAGAGATGTCAAATGGCAAGTGATATGGATGGCAAAGCAAAGTAATATAAATCTGTAATAAAAAGTGCAGCAAGCGAACAAGTGGTAAACGTGAGCACAAATGGTATTGCAATGGTGGAAACAAGGCCTAGGCTTCATACTTTCACTAGTGGCAACTCCCAACAACATTAACATAGTCTAAGCACATGATATTATAAAACATGCAATGGAGACGCACTCGGAGGTCATTCCTTTGTGGTCAAGAGAGGACGAGAATTATGTAGGGCTACAAAAGCACACCTCAAAGTTCGTAGTTCTCAATCTATGGATTTCCCAATGTCACCGCGTCCATCCAAAGAGAGTACCACAATCACCACAACATATCTCCAGGATAGTCAAAGACAAGCACCAAGAGACTCTCAATCTTCAATCAACACACAAAAGAGGAAATCACTCATGAAAATATTCTTCTAATCCATGTCCAATAGACCGCTGTCACCTTGGTCTCGGGGATTATACACATAGCTACTGGTAGAAACCTCATCCTCGAGGAGGAACTACTCCCGCATCATGGAGGGAGGAAGCAACGTCGATGGAGATGAATCCGGGGGCACTTCCCCGTCCCGGCAGGATGCCGACACAGGAATTCTGGCCCCCCGAAACTTGGTGGCGATGGCGGCGGAGATCGGAATTGCTTCTGGAGAAAAGGGTTCTGGAATCAGGGTTTTCGCGACGGGAGAAATATATATGCGAAGGGGGGTCACCAGAGGCGGAGAGGGGGCCCCAGGCGCCCCCTGGGCGACCAGGGGTGGGGCCGCCCCGGGTGGCCGCCTGGGCCACCCCGGCTCCCCTCTGGCCCTGCTTTGGTTTTTCTTGAAGCTCCCGTTACGCTGATTTTTCCTGTATTTTTCCCGGAATTTTTAGAGCACTTTTAATATGGGGGAAACCTGAAATAGAAAAACAGCAGAAAACAGGAACTGGCACTGTGGTGCACTGAGTTAATAGGTTAGTCCAAATATGATCAAAATTGTATGGAAGTGCATAAATATCTTAGCAATATCACGCAAAAGAGGCATGGAGCAAGCAGAAATTATAGATACGTTTTGGACGTATCAAGCGCTAACTCCCTATGCAATTTAATTAATTAATTAAGTTGTTATAATGAGCAAATTAAAACCAATGTTGGGCCTTGCTGGAGGAGTTTTATTCAAAGACGAAGTGTCAAGGGGTCCCCATATACCCAACCGTGTAAGGAACGCAAAATCAAGGAACATAATGCCGGTTTATCGGCGCCTAAGGTGGCACGAGTGGAACAAAACACTGAGCAAAAGGCCAAGCCTTCCACCCATGCCCAGTATATATGTGTGTTAATATATATATATATATATATATAACATATTGTGATATTCCAACAACAAGTTCCCTCCTGGAACGATCTTCATCTTCACCTGCAACTAACAACGCTATAAGAGGGGCTGAGCAAGCGGGTAACATAGCCAAACAATGGTTTTGCTAGGAAGGTGTCAAAGGTTAGAGGTTTCATGGCAACAAGGAGAGGGGCTGACAATAAGATGGGTAGCGTGACATATAACGATAGCATCGAGACAACTAAGCAAAGGCAATGATAGTAAAGGTATCCAAGGGTATGGTCATCTTGCCTGAGATCCCGCAAGGAAGAAGAACGGATCCATGAAGAAGACGAAGAAGAAGCCTTGACGAAGAACCACGGGTAGACGAACGAATCCTCACGAACGCAACTAAACAAGCACTAGCGATAAGAAGCAAGCAACACGGTAAACACACCACACGAGACATGACAATATGCTCAACCAAGTATGATGCAAGACAGTTCTATATAGGATGCACTACAAGTCTATAAAGGAAGCAAAACATGGCAAGGTAGGAAGCACAGAAAAACGACACAAGTCTATATATGATGCAATACATGGCAAGGTATGATGCAAGACAAGTCTATACAGGAAGCAAAACATGGCAAGGTAGGAAGCACAGAAAAACAACACAAGTCTATATATGATGCAATACAT
>LR738713.1:77340816-77393003 GCA_902687465.1 Secale cereale
GATGCCACGTGTGCCCTATTCCGTGGTTCTCAATTCTCCCGTGAAGATATCGCTCCAAAAATATCTCTCCCGAAGGTTTCATTCCGTTTGGACCCCGTTTGATATTCCTTTTCTGTAAAACCCTGAAATAGGCGAAAAACAACAATCTGGACTGGGCCTTTGGGTTAGTAGGTTAGTCCCAAAAATAATATAAAAGTGTATAACAAAGCCCATTAAACATCCAAAACATCATAAATAATAGCATGGAACAATAAAAAATATAGATACGTTGGAGACGTATCAAGCATCCCCAAGCTTAATTCCTGCTCGTCCTCGAGTAGGTAAATGATAAAAACAGAATTTTTGATGTGGAATGCTAACCAACATAATTTTCAATGTAATTCTTGTTATTGTGGCATGAATGTTCAGATCTAAAAGATTCAAGACAAAAGTCTATATTGACATAAGAAATAATAATACTTCAAACATACTAACAATGCAATCATGTCTTCTCAAAATACCATGGCTAAAGAAAGGTATCCCTACAAAATCATATAGTCTGGCTATGCTCCCTCTTCATCACACAAAATATTCATATCATGCACAACCCCGGTTTCAGCCAAACACTTTTTTTCATACTCAATTCTTTCAACCTTTCAACTTTCACGCAATACATGAGCGTGAGCCATGGATATAGCACTATGGGTGGAACAGAGTGGTGGTTGTGGAGAAGACAAAAAGGAGGGAGATAGTCTCACATCGACTAGGCGTATCAACGGGCTATGGAGATGCCCATCAATAGATATCAATGTGAGTGAGTAGGGATTGCCATGCAACGGATGCACTAGAGCTAAAAATGTATGAAAGCTCAACAAAAGAAACTAAGTGGGTGTGCATCCAACTTGCTTGCTCATGAAGACCTAGGGCATTTGAGGAAGCCCATCATTGGAATATACAAGCCAAGTTCTATAATGAAAATTCCCACTAGTATATGAAAGTGACTAAACATGAGACTTTCTATCATGAAGAACATGGTGCTACTTTGAAGCACAAGTGTGGAAAAAGATAGTAGCAATTGTCCCTTCTTCTTCTTCTTCTTTTCTTTTTTTCTTCTTCTTTTTTTGGGCCTTTCTTTTCTTGGCCTTTCCTTCTTTTTTCTTTTCTTTGGGACAATGCTCTAATAATGATGATCATCACACTTATATTAATTTACAACTCGATATTACAACTCGATACTAGAACAAAGTATGACTCTATATGAATGCCTCCGGCGGTGTACCGGGATGTGCAATGAATCAAGAGTGACATGTATGAAAAAATATGCATGGTGGCTATGCCACAAATACGATGTCAACTACATGATCATGCATGGCAATATGAAAATATGAAGCGTGTCATAAGAACGGAACGGTGGAAAGTTGCATGGCAATATATCTCGGAATGGCTATGGAAATGCCATGATAGGTAGGTATGGTGGCTGTTTTGAGGAAGGTATATAGTGGCTGTTTTGAGGAAGGTATATGGTGGGTGTATGGTACCGGCGAAAGTTGCGCGGTACAAGAGAGGCTAGCAATGGTGGAAGGGTGAGAGTGTGTATAATCCATGGAATCAACATTAGTCATAAAGAACTAATATACTTATTGCAAAAATTGATGAGTCCTCAAAACAAAGCAATCAACGCATGCTCCTAGGGGGGAGGTTGGTAGGAGTTAACCATCGCGCGCCCCCGACCTCCACACAAAGGATGACACTCTACAAATACCTCATGCTCTAACTTCTTCACACAGCGGTTCACCATACGTCCATGCTACGGGAATCACAAACTTTAACACAAGTATTTCTCAATTTCATAATAACTCCACTAGCATGACTCTAATATCACTATCCTCATATCCCAAAACAATTATCAAGTATCAAACTTCTCATCATATTCAATGCACTTTGTTTGAAAGTTTTTACTACATTCATCTTGGATGCCTATCATGTTAAGGCTAGTTTTATAGCCAAAGCACATTACCATGCTGTTCTAATAGACTCTCAAAACGATATAAGTGAAGCATGAGAGATCAACAATTTCTACAAAATAAAATTACCACCGTGCTCAAAAAGATATAAGTGAAGCACTAGAGCAAACTATTTAGTTCAAAAGATATAAGTGAAGCACACAGAGTGTTCTAACAATTCCTAGGACATATTTATCTCTCTCAAAAAGGTGTGTCCAGCAAGGATAATTGTGGCAAACTAACAAGCAAAGTCTCAAATCGTACATGACGCTCCAAGTAAAACACATATCATGTGGTGAATAAAAATATAGTCCCAAGTATAATTACCGATAGATGAAGACGAAAGAGGGGATGCCTTCCCGGGGCATCCCCAAGCTTAGGCTTTTGGTTGTCCTTGAATTTTACCTTGGTGTGCCTTGGGCATCCCCTGCCACTCTCTGTTCCATAATCCATCAAAGCAGTACTCAAAACTTGAAAACTTCACAACACAAAACT
Organism: Secale cereale; assembly: GCA_902687465.1. Lineage (NCBI taxonomy): Eukaryota > Viridiplantae > Streptophyta > Magnoliopsida > Poales > Poaceae > Secale > Secale cereale. The sequence goes on from LR738713.1 coordinate 77,343,294, forward strand.
TACCCAAAAATCTCGTGAGCTCCGTTAGTATAAGAAAACAAACCACCACTCAAAGATACTGTAATGAACTCATTCTTTGTTTATATTGGTGTTAAACCTACTGTTTCCAACTTCTCTATGATTCATATCCTCCAATACTACTCATAGATTCATCAAAATAAGCAAACAACACACGAAAAATAGAATCTGTAAAAAACAGAACAGTCTGTAGTAATTTATAACTTTCGCATACTTCTGTCACTCCAAAAAATTGAAATAAATTGGTAAACATGGGGAATTTGTCTATTAATCATCTGCAAAAAGAATCAACTAAATAGCACACTCTAGTAAAATCTGGTGACCATTCTAGCGAGCCCTAACGATTATGTTTTTCACAGCAAGATCATATAAACTTCACACAAGTCTTCCCAAAGGTTCTACTTGGCACAAACACTAATTAAAACACAAAACCACATATAAACAGAAGCTAGATGCAATATTTATTCCTAAACAGAAGCAAAAACAAAAAATATAAAATTGGGTTGCCTCCCAACAAGCGCTATCGTTTTACGCCCCTAGCTAGGCACGATACAAGGATAGATCTAAGTATTGCTATCTTTGGAAGGCAATCCATAAGTGGCTCTCATAATAGATTCATAAGGTAATTTAATTTTCTTTCTAGTAAAGTGTTCCATGCCTTTCCTTAACGGAAATTGGAATCTAATATTTCCTTTTTTCATATCAATAATTGCACCAATCGTTCTAAGGAAAGGTCTACCAAGAATAATAGGACATGAAGGATTGCAATATATATCAAGAACAATGAAATCTACATGCACATAATTCCTATTGGCAACAATAAGAACATCATTAATCCTTCCCATAGGTTTCTTAATGGTAGAATCCGCAAGATGCAAATTTAAAGAACAATCATCAAGCTCATGGAAACCTAACAAATCACACAAAGTTTTTGGGATAGTGGAAACACTTGTACCCAAATCACACAAAGCAAATAATTCATGATCTTTAATTTTAATTTTAATAGTAGGTTCCCACTCATCATAAATCTTTCTAGGGATAGAAACTTCTAGTTCATGTTTTTCTTCATAAGATTGCATCAAAGCATCAACTATGTGTTTGGTAAAAGCTTTATTTTGACTATAAGCATGCAGAGAGTTTAGTACAGATTGCAACAAGAAAATGCAATCAATCAAAGAGCAATTATCATAATTGAATCCCTTGAAATCCAAAGTAGTGGGTTCATCACTATGCAAAGTTTTAATCTCTTCAATCCCACTTTTAACAATCTTAGCATCAAGATCTAAAAACTCCGAATCATTGGGACATCTTTTAATTAAAGTAGACTCATCTCCAATCCCATCTTTATCAGGATTCATAATATAAAACAAGGATCTAATAGGAGACACATCAATAACTTTCAGATCTTCATCTTTATTTTCATGATAACTAGAAGAACACACTTTTATATAACTCTTTTTTTTAGCACGCATCCTAGCGGTTCTTTCTTTGCATTCATCAATGGACATTCTCATGGCTTTGAGAGACTCATTGATATCATGCTTAGGTGGAATAGATCTAAGTTTCAAAGAATCAACATCAAGAGTAATTCTATCCACACTTCTAGCCAATTCATCAATCTTAAGCAATTTTTCTTCAAGCAAAGCATTGAAATTCTTTTGCGAATTCATAAACTCCTTAACACTAGTTTCAAATTCAGAAGGCATCCTTCAATAAGAGTTTTATTGTAGGAATTACCATAATTATTAGAGGAATTACTAGGAAAAGGCCTAGGATTAAAGTTACCTCTATAAGCGTTATTACCAAAATTATTCCTACCAACAAAATTCACATCCAAAGATTCATTATTATTTTCAATGAACGTGGATAAAGGCATATCATTAGGATCAGAAGAAGCACTCTTAGTAGCAAATAATTTCATAAGTTCATCCATCTTTCCACTCAAAACACTAATCTCTTCAATAGCATGCACTTTTTTACTAGTAGATCTTTCGGTGTGCCATTGAGAATAATTAACCATAATATTGTCTAGGAGTTTGGTAGCTTCTCCTAAGGTAGTTTCCATGAAAGTGCCTCCTGCGGCCGAATCTAAAAGATTTCTAGAAGCAAAATTCAAGCCAGCATAAAAGTTTTGAATAATCATCCATAAGTTCAAACCATGTGTAGGGCAATTACGTATCATTAATTTCATTCTCTCCCAAGCTTGTGCAACATACTCATGATCTAGTTGCTTAAAATTCATAATATCGGTTCTAAGAGAGATGATCTTAGCAGGAGGGAAATACTTAGAGATAAAAGCATATTTGCACTTATTCCACGAATCAATACTATTTCTAGGCAAAGAGGAAAACCAAGTTTTAGCACGATCTCTAAGTGAAAACGGTAATAACTTCAATTTAACAATATCGTTATCCGTATCCCTTCTCTTTTGCATATCACACAAATCAACAAAGTTGTTTAGATGGGTAGCGGCATCTTCACTAGGAAGGCCGGAAAATTGATCTTTCATGACAAGATTCAACAGAGTAGCATTGATCTCACAAGATTCAGCATCGGTAATAGGAGCAATCGGAGTGCTAATAAAATCATTATTGTTGGTATTGGAGAAGTCACACAATTTGGTATTGTTCTGAGCCATAGCGACGAGCAAGCAATCCAACACACAAGCAAACAAGAAGCAAGCAAACGACAAACACACGGGAAAAAGAAAGGGTGATGCAGCACAGTAGCGTAAGTATTTCCCTCAGTTTCTGAGAACCTAGGTATCAATCTAGTAGGAGACCACGCGCGAGTCCCTCGCACCTGCACAAACAAATAAGAACTTCGCAGCCAACATGATAAGGGGTTGTCAATCCCTTTACGGTCACTTACGAAAGTGAGATATGATAGATATGATATTTTTGGTATTTTTGGATATAAGAACAGGAAGTAAAAAACGGTAAAGTAAAGTAGATTGTAGATTGATATGTTGAGAATAGACCCAGGGGCCATAGGTTTCACTAGTGGCTTCTCTCATGATAGCAGAATTCTACGATGGGTGAACGAATTACTGTCGAGCAATTGATAGAAAAGCGAATAATTATGAGAATATCTAGGCATGATCATTATATATAGGCATCACGTCCGTAACAAGTAGACCGAAACGATTCTGCATCTACTACTATTACTCCACACATCGACCACTATCCAGCATGCATCTAGAGTATTAAGTTCATAAGAACAGAGTAACGCCTTAAGCAAGATGACATGATGTAGAGGGATAAACTCAAGCAATATGATATAAACCCCATCTTTTTATCCTTGATGGCAACAATACAATACATGCCTTGTTGCCCCTACTGTCATTGGGAAAGGACACCGCAAGATTGAACCCGAAGCCAAGCACTTCTCCCATTGCAAGAACTATAGATCTAGTAGGCCAAACCAAACCAATAATCCGAAGAGACTTGCAAGGATATTATAATCATACATAAATGAATTCAGGAAAGAACCAAATATTTCTCATAGATAATCTTGATCATAAACCCACAATTCATCTGATCTCGACAAACACACCGCAAAAAGAGATTACATAGAATAGATCTCCTCGAAGACCGAGGAGAACTTGGTATTGGGATCCAAATAGAGAGAAGAAGACATCTAGGTACTAACTATGGACCCGAAGGTCTGTGGTAAACTACTCACAACTCGTGGTGTGGCGATGGTGTTGATGTAGAAGCACTCCATGGTAGATCCCCCCTCCAGCGGAGCTCCGGAACAGGCCCCAAGAGGGGATATCACGGGAACAAAAGGTTGAGGCGGTGAATTAGGGTTTTCTCTCCTCTTCTGATGTTTTCGGGGTACATGGGTATATATAGGAGGAAGGAGGGCACCCGGGACCAACGTGGGGCCCACGAGGCAGGGGGCGTGCCCTGTAGGGGGGGGGGCCACCCTCGTGGACGCCACGTGTGCCCTATTGCGTGGTTCTCAAGTCTCCCGTGAAGATATCGCTCCAAAAATATCTCTTCCAAAGGTTTCATTCCGTTTGGACTCCGTTTGATATTCCTTTTCTGTAAAACCCTGAAATAGGCAAAAAACAACAATCTGGAATGGGCCTTTGGGTTAATAGGTTAGTCCCAAAAACAATATAAAAGTGTATAACAAAGCCCATTAAACATCCAAAACATCATAAATAATAGCATGGAACAATAAAAAATTATAGATACGTTGGAGACATATCACGCTCTGCGGGCTGAAGTGGGGGTAACCGCTGGTTTTACTCTCCCACTATAAAAGGAGGTCTTCTTCTCGATGAAGACCTACCTCTTCCCTTCCCAAATTCCATTGTTGCTCAAAGCTCCATTTTCACCCGATCTCTCTCCCTAGCCAATCAAACTTGCTGATTTATTTAAGGATTGGTTGAGAAGGCCCGGATCTACACTTCCACCAAGAGAAATTTGATCCCCCCACTAATCCCTTGCGGATCTTGTTACTCTTGGGTGTTTGAGCACCCTAGATGGTTGAGGTCACCTCGGAGCCATATTCCATTGTAGTGAAGCTTCGTGGTGTCGTTGGGAGCCTCCAATTCAGTTGTGGAGATAGCCCCAACCTTGTTTGTAAAGGTTTGGTCGCCACCTTCAAGGGCACCAATAGTGGAATCACGACATCTCGCATTGTGTGAGGGCGTGAGGAGAATACGGTGGAACTAGTGGCTTTTTGGGGAGCATTGTGCCTCCACACCGCTCAAACAGAGACGTACTTCCCCTCAAAGGGAAGGAACTTCGGTAACACATCCTCTTCTCCACCGGTTCCACTCTTCGTTATTTCTTACCTTTACTTGTGCAAGTTTATATAGTGTTGTATCCTTTGCTTGTTGTGTTCTTGTAGTTGTTGCATCATAGAGATTGCTCACCTAGTTGCACTTCTAGTCCACCTTTTTGATCCTAAGTTTAATTTGGTTAAGAAATGCTAAAAATTGTTAGTTTCCTATTCACCTCCCTCTAGTCAACCATATCGATCCTTTCAATTGGTAGCAGAGCCTTGTCTCTTTTTATGGACTTTACCGTCCAAAGAGTATGGGTGACACCGTAGTCGAAATGGAGGAGCACTCCAGTGGGAATCCATCCTTGTCTACAGCCGATGGGGGATCCTCGGTCTCTCGTGAGGAGTTCAATGTGGCTTTGGACACATTGAAAACCTCTATGACGACCAAGGTCAAAGGCATGTTCAAAGAATTTCCTTATGGGCTTAAATTATCCACCGCACCGTTGGAAGTGGCTCGTCCCACTAACAAGGTGACAGATGCTCTTCCCGATAAGGGAGAAGCTAGTAGTGATCAAGTTCCCGTGTCTAAGAATGGGAGTGGCACCTTTGCTCATGTTGAACCTCCCATTACTTATGGAGGACTCGTTCCCTCCACACATCTAAATCATGTTGGTCCTCCCTCGAAGTATGTGAAAAATGTAGATTTTGCTACTTGGGTTTTTTGCTTTAAATTTCATTTAAATCATTGTTCTACTAATCTTTAGGGAATTATTGATCAAGGTTTCTACCCGCACGATCCATACAACTTCACTCCTAGAGAAGTCGTTGATCATCAATTCAACGAGTCCGTTCTCTGCATTCTCCAAGATACTATCCCTCCCGAAGATATTGCTCATCTCTGACCCTTCTCTGTGGCCAAGGAAGCATGGGAACATGTGGTCTCCTTGTACAAGGGAAGTGCAAGCATTCAACGCTCAAACTATGAAGTCGTGCAAGATGAGGTCGATGAGTTTGCCATGATCGAAGATAAAGAACCTCGTGAACTTTATCGGAGATTAACCACTCTCGCGGGCTCACTCCGAGATCATGGGAGCAAGGATGCGATTGACAGTTAGATCAAGCGCAAGTTTCTCAAGGCCATGATGCCTTATCACAAGGCCATGTCCTCCGTCAGCTATCAAAGGTCGGACTTCCACACCTTGTCCTCAAGTGAAGTGTTGGATAAGTTTGTTGCTATAAGGATCTTGGACAAGACCGCCGACAATGTGGTGTTGCGGTCTCAACGATCAAAGAAGCCCAACCTTGCTTTGAAGGCCAAGGCTTGTGTGTAAGAAGAGGATGAAGATGAAGAAGAGGAGTGTTGTCCCGAAGACACCAAATATGCATATCATGAGCACATGGCTCTTGCTTCACGACAATTTTGGGGCAACAAGAAGAACTCAAGGCCCAACTTCAACAAGAACAACTCAAGTGGCTTCAAGGGCAAGCAACGAGTGAGGACTTGTTACAATTTTGGCAATGTGAGTCATTTTGTTGTGGATTGCCCATATGAGAAAAGGGAAGACAATGGAGGCAAGCTTATCATAAAGGACGAGGCCAAGTCTATCCCCAACAAGAACAACTTCACCAAGAAGACTCCTCCCAAAGGGTTCATGGCACAAGAAGAGTATGATGAGGATGATGATGAGATGATGAAGAAGATGACGAGACGGTGACCATGGCCGCCATTGCCATTGCAACAACTCCACGGGTATCCCTCTTTGATTCACCCAACGAGAACACCACCGCCAAGTGCCTCATGGCTAAAGCCACTAACAAGGTAACCCCCAACATCAAGTCTACCATCACTATTAATCCTTCATTGACAGATTGCATTCATTAAAGTGAGGGGGTGGAGGAGGAGGAAAATGAATTTGAGTCTTTTATGAGTAAAATCAGAGGTAAATCCAAGAAGCACTTCGTTGCTCTCTTGGACAACTTGGTGAAGCCAATGACATTATCGAGGCTCACGAACAGACCAACTCTAAGATGGAAGGGCACAGTCGTGACTATGCCGATGAAATATCGGATCTCTCTAATGCGCTTGAGGAAGAGTGTGGTCATCGTTTGGCTCTTGAGGAGTCATACAACGATGATCATGCTAAATTAAAGAAAGATCTTGATCATGCTCTTGTTGTCTCTCGTGTTCTCAATTCCGAGAAGGCCAAACTTGGGGTTGACCATGCTAGACTCAAGGAGGAGTTTGATACACCTGACAAGGCCCACAAGGTCTTGAAGAGTGTTCATGCTAGCCTCAAGGAGTCTCATGATCAACTCCAAGTATCGCTAACCAAGGAGAAAACCACTTTTCCTCATATGGTTTTAATTGATAATGCAAATGCTACTAACCCATGTTGTGAGCATGTGCATCCCGTGGAGGAGAATGCCAAGTTGAAGAAGCAACTTGAGAAAGGTTTTGTGTCTTGCATACAAGGTGAGAAAAACCTCAACAACCTTTTGAGCAATCAAAAGGAAGTTGTGGCTGATACGTCCATTTTGAATCATGTTTTCTTGTTGTTACTTATGTTGTTATTATGCATAATAATTCTTTCTGGAGTAATTCTAATGTCTTTTCTCTCATAATTTGCAAGGTACACACAAAGAGGGAGAATTCTGGCAGCTGGAAATATGAACCTGAAAAAGCTACGTCAGGCCACCTATTCTGCACAACTCCAAACGAGCTGAAACTTCACGGAGATTTTTTATGGAAAATATGAAAAATACTGGAGCTGATAACCACCCGAGGGGACCCACCAGGTGGGCACAACCCACCTGGGCGCGCCAGACCCCCAAGGGGCGCCCTGGTGGGTTGTGCTCACCCAGGCCCACCTTCGGTGCCCATCTTCTGGTATATAAGCCATTCTGACCTAGTAAAATAAGGAGGAGACTTTCGGGACGGAGCGCCGCTGTCTCGAGGCAGAACTTGGGCAGGAGCACTTTTGCCCTCCGGTGGAGCGATTCTGCCGGGGGAACTTCCCTCCCGGAGGGGAAATCATCGTCATCATCATCACCAACAACTCTCCCATCTTGGGAAGGGCTATCTTCATGAACATCTTCAACATCACCATCTCATCTCAAATCCTAGTTCATCTCTTGTGTTCAATCTTGTTACCGAAACTATAGATTGGTGCTTGTGGGTGACTAGTAGTGTTGATTACATCTTGTAGTAGATTACTATATGGTTTATTTGGTGGAAGATTATATGTTCAGATCCATTATGCTATTTAATACCCCTCTAATCTCGAGCGTGTTTATCATTTGTGAGTAGTTACCTTTGTTCTTGAGGTCACGGGAGAAATCATGTTGCAAGTAATCATGTGAATTTGATATGTGTTCGATATTTTGATAGTATGTATGTTGTGATTCCCTTAGTGGTGTCATGTGAACGTTGACTACATGACACTTCACCATATTTGGGACTACGGGAATGCATTGTGGAGTAGTAATTAGATGGTGGGTTGCGAGAGTGACAGAAGCTTAAACCCCAGTTTATGCGCTATTCCATAAGGGACCGATTGGATCCAATAGTTTAATGCTACAATTAGAATTTATTATTAATACTTTTCTCGTAGTTGTGGATGCTTGCGGGAGGGTTAATCATAAGTAGGAGGTTTGTTCAAGTAAGAACAACACCTAAGCACCGATCCACCCACATATCACATTATCAAAGTAGCGAACACGAATTGAACCAACATGATGAAAGTGACTAGATGAAATTCCCGTGTACCCTCAAGAACGCTTTGCTTATTATAACAGACCATTTTGGCCTGTCCTTTGCCTCAAAAGGATTGCATACCTTGCTGCACTTTTGCTACTACTATCGTTACTTGCTCGTTACAAAATTATCTTGCTATCAAACTACTCCGCTACTTACAATTTCAGCACTTGCAGACATTACCTTACTGAAGAACACTTCTCATTTCCTTATGCTCCTCATTGGGTTCGACACTCTTACTTATCGAAAAGAGCTACAATTGATCCCCTATACTTGTGGGTCATCAAGGCGATTTTCTGGCGCCGTTTCCGGGGAGTGAAATGCTTCTGGTAAGTGGAAATTGGTAAGGAAACATTCATATAGTGTGCTGAAATTTATTGTCACTTGTTACTATGGAGAACAATCCTTTGAGGGGTTTGTTCGGGGTATCTTCACCTCGACCGGAACCACAATTAGCTACCCCTCAACCCACTGCACCTACTAAAAATATTGAATATGAAATCCCTTCGGGTATGATAGAACAACTGCTAGCTAATCCTTATGCAGTAGATGGAACCGAACATCCCGATATGCACTTGATATATGTGGAATAAATTTGTGGATTGTTTAAGCTTGTAGGTTTGCACGGAGATCAAGTTATGAAGAAGGGTTTTACTTTATCTTTTAAGGGAAAAACATTAACATGGTATAGGCTATGCGATGATATTGGATCTTGGAACTGGAACCAATTGAAATTGGAGTTTCACCAAAAAAAATACCCTATGCATCTAATTTTTGGCCCCGTGAAGGAGAAAGTATCGCTCAAGCTTGGGGGAGGCTTAAGTCAATGTTATATTCATACCCCAATCATGAGATCTCAAGAGAAATTATTATTCAGAATTTTTCTGCTCGACTTTCTCGTAATGATCAATCCATGCTTGATACTTCTTGTGCTGGTTCTTTTATGAAGAAGACTATTGAATTCCGGTGGGATCTTTTGGAAAGAGTTAAATGCAACTTTGAATATTGGGAACTCGACGAAGGTAAAGAGTGAGGTATTAAGCGTAAGTATGACTGTGTTAAATCTTTTATGAACACCGATGCTTTTTCAAAGTTTAGCACTAAATATGGACTTGACTCTGAGATAGTAGCCTCCTTTTGTGAATCTTTTGCTACTCATGTTGATCTGCCTAAAGAGAAGTGGTTTAAATATCACACACCTATTAAAGAAGATATTAAAGAACCGGTACCAGTTAAAGAAGAAACTACACTTTATAATGTTGATCCAGTTGTTCCTACTACTTACATTGAGAAACCACCTTTTCCTGTTAGGATAAAGGAACATGCTAAAGTTTAACCTGTGGTTAACAAAAGTTATATAGAAGACCTAAGCCAGATGAACAAATTAAAGTAGAACCTAATATTTCTATGGTCAAAGATCTCTTTGAATAAAATGTAGAGGGGCATATTATTTGCTTCAATGAAGAAGCTGCTAAAATTGCCAAGCCTCACAAAAAGGATAAACACAGACCTATTGTTGGCATGCCTGTTGTCTCAGTCAAAATAGGAGATCACTACTATCATGGTTTATGTGACATAGGTGCTAACTTGAGTGCTATTTCCTACTCTTTATACCAAGAAATTATGAATGACATAGCACCCATAGAGATAGAAGACATTGATGTCACTATTAAACTTGCTAATAGAGATACTATATCACCAATTGGGATTGTTAGAGATGTTGAAGTCTTGTGTGGGAAAATCAAATACCCTACCGATTTTCTTGTTCTGGGTTCCCCACAAGATGACTTCTGTCCCATTATTTTTGGTAGACCTTTCTTGAACACTGTTAATGCTAAAATAGATTGTAAGAAACAAATTGTCGGTGTTAGTTTTGGTGATGAGTCTCATGAATTTAATTTCTCCAAGTTTAGTAGAAAGCTTCATGAAAAATAATTGCCTAGTAAAGATGAAATTATTGGTCTTGCTTCTATTGCTGTGCCTCCTACTGATCCTCTAGAACAATATTTGCCAGGCCATGAAAATGATTTACATATGCATGAAAGAAATGAAATAGATGATATTTTCTGTGAACAACGTCCTCTATTTAAACACAATTTGCCTGTTGAAACTCTAGGAGGTCCTCCTCCACCTAAAGTTGATCCTGTGTTCGAATTAAAACAGTTGCCAAACACTTTGAAATATGCTTATCTTGATGAAAAGAAGATATATCCCGTTATTATTAGTGCTAACCTTTCAGAACATGAAGAAGAAAGATTATTGAAAGTTCTAAGGAAGCACCGAGCTGCTATTGGATATACTCTTGATGACTTGAAGGGCATCAGTCCCACTCTATGCCATCATAAGATTATTATGGAACTAGATGCTAAACCCGTAGTCGATTATCAACGCCGGTTAAATCCGAAAATTAAAGAAGTGGTAAGAACAGAGATATTAAAACTTCTGGAAGGAGGTATAATCTATCCTATAGCTGATAGTAGATGGGTAAGCCCGTTCATTGTGTTCCTAAGAAAGGAGGTATTACTGTTGTTCCTAATGATAAGAATGAACTTATTCCACAAAGAATTGTCATAGGCTATATAATGGTAATTGATTTTAGGAAATTAAATAAAGCCACTAGAAAAAATCATTACCCTCTACCCTTTATTGATCAAATGCTAGAAAGATTATCAAAGCACACACACTTTTGCTTCCTTGATGGATACTCTGGTTTCTCACAAATACCTGTTTCTCAACCTGATCAAGAAAAGACTACTTTTACATGTCCATTTGGAACCTATGCTTATAGACGTATGCCTTTTGGTTTATGTAATGCACCGGGTACCTTTCAAAGTTGTATGCTGCAATATTCTCTGACTTTTTGAAAAGGTTGTAGAGGTTTTCATGGGTGATTTCTCTGTTTATGGGAAGTCTTTTGATGATTGTTTAAGAAATCTTGTTCGAGTTTTGCAGAGATGTGAACAAACAAGTCGTGCCTTGAATTGGGAGAAATGCCACTTTATGGTTAATGAAGGTATTGTCTTGGGCCATTAGATTTCTGGAAAGGGTATTGAAGTGGACAAAACTAAGGTTGATGCAATTGAGAAAATGCCATGTCCTAAGGATATCAAATGTATTCGTAGTTTCTTAGGTCATGCTGGTTTCTATAAGAGATTTATCAAAGGCTTTTCTAAAATTTCTAGGCCTCTCACTAACCTTTTACAAAAGGATGTTCCTTTTGTTTTTGATGATGATTGCTTTGAAGCCTTTGAAAGACTCAAGAAAGCCTTAATTTCCGCACCTATAGTTCAACCACTTGATTGGGACCTGCCTTCTGAAATTATGTGTGATGCTAGTGATTATGCTGTTGGTGATGTTCTAGGACAAAGAGTTGATAAAAATTGAATGTTATTCATTATGCTAGTAAAACTCTAGACAATGCTCAAAAGAATTATGCTACTACTGAAAAAGAATTCTTAGCAGTTGTGTTTGGTTGGGACAAATTTAGATCTTACATTATTGATTCAAAAGTAACTGTTCACACTGACCATGCTGCTATTAAATATCTTATGGAAAAGAAAGATGCTAAACCTAGACTTATTCGGTGGGTTCTCTTGTTACAAGAATTTGATTTGCATATCACTGCTAGAAAAGGAGCTGAGAACCCTGTAGCTGACAACTTGTCTAGACTTGAAAATGTGCTTGATGACCCACTACCTATTGATGATAGTTTTCCTGAGTAGTTAGTTGCAATAAATATTACTAATAATACTCCTTGGTATGATGTCGGTGTACAAAAAGAGGGGTACACTTTTTGTACCCCTATGACTATGCACGGGCAGTCTGAGCCACGGCGCCATCACACCAAGCATTGCAAGGGAGGCAAGTCGGGGCAAGACTGAAGCTTGATGGAGAATGGAGCGACGCCAAGAACAAGACCACGAAGAGCAAAGGGACGAAGCGGCTTCCCCCGGCAAGATCCTTGCCGGGGGCGGCTCTGGCAGCCCCGGCAAGATCCTTGCCGCGGCACCTCGCCCCGCGCCTATGGAGCGAATCACCCTTGAGTCCACCACCCCCATGGGGCGAGGATTCGGGAGATATCCCCGTGGTGGCATACAGATCTTTGTGAAGACCTTCAAGATCAGATGCAAGATAAGAAGACGACGACCATTGGCGGGATCCCAGCCAAGGAGGTCCACAAGGCCCCCGGCAAGTACCTTGCCGGGGATGACAGCAGGCGCCGCGGCAAGACCCTTGCCGGGGCCCCGGCAAGGCCCTTGCCGAGGACACCCACGGGGCCACCATCAGGCCCGCACCAACTGGGTTTCCATCGACCCACACGCAGCTGCCGACCCGACCAGCTGGACAGGCTCATGCGTGGCAACCCACAGATCTTCATGGAGGCCCGCCGTTGCGCCACCTCAGCTGCGTGTCTGCCTACATGGCACCTCAGGCACCGCTGGCCAGGGCGCGTGTCGACACGATGAGGAGCGGCGACGGACAAGACAGGCGTCTCCCCTCGTCCCCGATAAAGCAAGGACACCTAAGCTGGACGCATTAAATGCACCTTGTCCTGTAATGCGAGGGATAACCTCGCATCACTGTACCCTTTCCGCCTCCTGTGTGCCACTGTGGCGACCCCTTTTCCCTATAAAAAGAGGCCCGAGGCGACCAGGAGGGGGATTCGGCTTTTCGGAACCCGTCACGACTCTTTTGGAGCTCCTCGTTAGCTGAAGAACACCAACATATAATCCACCAAAGCAGCAGTAGGGTTTTACGCATCTTTGCGGCCCGAACCTGGGTAAAGGAACCGTGTCCTGATCGTTAGATCCACTCTTCTCTCAACCCCGCGCCCCGCAACCGTAGTAGGGATTCTTGTGATCCCATAGGTGTCGATCCAAATACACCGACATCTTTGGTGTGCCAGGTAGGGGGCGCAGTTGTGAGAATCGGCTTTAGCGGTTAGTTCGACGCTTCTGCATCATCATGGCGCCCAAGAAGAAGACGACGGTGGCGGTTGGCCAGTCGGAAGCCGGACAGCCCGTCCTGACGCGGGCGAGGAGTGGACCAGTCGCAAAAGGACTCAGGGCGCTGCTCGCGAACACCAATGCCATCCCGACAGCCGGAGTTTGGGAGGTGGCGATGCCTATGCGCGTGGTAACAGGCCGCACATCGCCAGTTCCAGAGATGGAACCCGGCCCTCCGCGGGTGGCGCGGGGCTCTCCAAGGCCGCGGCCACACCACTCGAGGGCGACGCGAGGCCCTCCAGAACACCCACGCCGGCGCCAACGGCGCGCTCTTCTCAAGCAGCGCACGACGAACGGCGTCGTCGTCCTGAAGACCCGGGACGTCGCCATGGGAAGAGCCCCGAGCGCCGCTCCCGGGACGTAGAAGGCCTGCCCGCTCGCCGAAGCGCTGGTGGAGACGATAGGCGACCACGGGATCGTGATGGAGCTCCCCCTGACGCGGTCAGGGGTCGAAGCGCGTCGCGATCCGTGCAGGTTTCGCTACCGTCGACACCAGCCGAAGCTTTGGCGCGCGCACAGTTGCTCCTCGACTTTCCTCCCATTATGGGGAAACTCGACGAATGGAGAGCCACCATCCGAAGCCTTGTCGCAATCGCCAACAGGGACGACCTAAACCCAGCGGAGCTCCCGGGCCGACGCTCCGATGGGGTCCCACGCACCGTGGGCGGGAGAGTTGGCAGTGCCGTGGCTACGGTGCATTCGCCTCCCACTCGCCCAGTGCCGCGTGCATCGACCCGTCGAGACGTCGCGGGCGACGCCATCTCCATAGCGTCGTCCGACCCGCGGACCCGCGGCGACCAGCGTCAAGTTCTTCAGGAGCGAGCCCATGAAGACGCTCGAACTACCATCGAGCGCCAGCGCGAAACGCGCCACCAGTCAGACAGGCGAGCAGGGCCTGCTGCGGACCGCCCAGCACCGCAAAGCCCTGGAGGTCTACCCTACGAGGTGGGCTGTCCGGCTTTCACTCGTGAGCTGCGGCAGTTCCAGTGGCCCTCTCACCGCACCTTCAAACCTGACGTTGGCGAGAAGTACAACGGCAAGACCCATCCGTCGGAGTTCCTCGGCATCTACACCATCGCGCTGCAAGCTGCTGGGGCCCGCGATGATAAGGTGCTTGCGAATTACTTTTCGTTAGCTCTTAAACATAACGCCATGTCCTGGTTGATGCACTTGCCAGTAGACTCTATTTCCTCCTGGTCCGACTTGTGCCATGAGTTTGTTGGCGCCTTTACCGGAGGCCATCAAGCCCATGGCCAAGCAAGTGACCTGCATGTCATACCCCAGAAGGAAGGCGAGACTCTGCGCAAGTACATACAGAGATTTAGCCGGGTACAGTACAATATCCCTCATGTTCACCCTGCCGCCATCATCAGCGCGTTCCACCAGAACGTGCGCAACCGCAAGATGCGCGAAGAACTGGCGATGACCAAGGTGAAGGACGTGGCAGAACTTTACTTTCTTGCCGACAGATGTGCCCGGGTCGAAGAGGGAAGTAAGTACCCCGGCGAAAGCGCCGGTGCGGAAACCGACTCCTCGGACGAAGATACCGCTGTTCCAGCGAAGAAGAGCCGGAACCGTAACAGGAAGCGCAAGGGGAAGGCCGTACTTGCCATCGAGGGATCTGATGACGCCGGCTCCGCCAAGAAAACCAAGGCGGGTGACCCTGGCAAGGAAATTGCCGGATGTGTCGCCTGCCGGGCCTTGGCGGCCGCCGAGAAGCCAGGAAATTCCGGCAAACGGTACTGCAAGATCCATCGCACCAAGGGCCATGATCTCCAGGACTGCCACCAGGTTGAGCTCCTTGTTGAGAAGCAAAGAGCTGAATACGAGAGGCGGGACAAGGAGAAGGGCCAAGACGGTGCTGAGGGATCCAGCAAGAAGCGTGACGGCCAGGCAGGCCGTCGCGGCAAGGAGAAACGGCAAGAAAGGCCCGCCCGGGGCCGCGATAGAAGACCTGAAGACGACGATCACAAAGAGGACGATGAGTCCGGCGGCCAAAAGTTTCAGAAGGCCACGGACGCCATGTGCGTCGATGGTGGCGCCTCGCTGCATGCTTCTCACCGCCAGCTTAAACAGTGGGCGCGAGAGATTATTACGGCAGAGCCGTCGCCCGGTGCCCAAAAGCCGCTGAAATGGTCCAGCACACCTATCATCTTTGACACCGAGGATCACCCTGATCGCATTACTGCGGTCGGGTGCTTTCCATTGTTGGTTTCACCAACAATACGCAACCTCAAGGTGACGAAGATGCTAGTCGATGGCGGGGCCGGCCTAAACCTACTCTCGCCCACCGTGATCGAGAAGCTACAAGTTCCTGATGGAGACCTCGAGGAGACGGGCACGTTTCAAGGGGTCAGCCCAGGAAGGAGCCAACCAAAGGGGAAAGTCACACTGCCCGTGACTTTTGCAAGTGATCTGAACTACAGGACGGAGAGGATCGTGTTTGACGTCGCGAGGACCCCCCTACCTTACAACGGGATCCTTGGCCGCCCAGCGCTGGCTAAGTTCATGGCGACATCGCACTATGCCTACAACACCCTGAAGATGCCAGGGCCCGTGATGATCATAACCATCCCCTCCGACAAGAAAGACGCGCTGATTTGCGCCGACCAATTGTACTAGCAAGCAGTTGCAGCAACTGCCGCTACGGGGGCATTTGCTCCTGCCACTGGAGCCCCGGGAGGGAAGAAGAAGAAGACCGGCGAGACCTCGGGCGCCCACTCCGGCAAGCGCACCTCTTCGGAGTGCTGTGCTCCCGTCGAGGACATGCCTGAGAGCTCCACCGGAAAGAAGAAGATCGGCGAGACCTCAGCCACCCACTTCGGCAAGCACACCTCTTCGGAGTGTCGCGCTCCCATCGAGGACGTGCCAGAGAGCTCCGCTGGCAGAAACAAGAGATCAAGGGCTATGCCGCGAGGAACCAAGAAGGTTTCTGTCAAGGAGGACGGCACGGGAGGGGCTTTTACCATAAGCTCCGCCCTTGACAACAAATAGGAAGACGCGCTCGTCACCTTCCTGCGGGCGAATGTCGACGTGTTTGCCTGGCAAGCATCCGACATCCCCGGCGTTCCCAGGGAGGTGATTGAGCACCACCTTGCTGTCTGCCCTCATGCGCGGCCCATCAAGCAGAAGGTCAGGAAGCAAGCTTTGGAACGGCAGGAGTTCATCACCGAGGAGATCCAGAAACTGGAAGCTGCGGGTTTGGTGAGAGGAGTGCCCCACCCAATGTGTGTTGGCCAATCCAGTGGTAGTGCGCAAGGCAAATGGGAAGTGGAGGTTGTGTATTGATTACACAGATATCTATAAAGCTTGTCCCAAGGACCCCTTCCCGTTGCCGCGCATAGACCAGATTGTGGACTCCACGGCAGGGTGTGACATGTTATCATTCCTCGATGCCTACTCCAGCTACCACCAGATCTTCATGGCGAGAGAAGACGAAGAGAAGACAACATTCATCACCCCATGTGGTACGTACTGTTTCATATGAATGCCTTTCAGGTTGAAGAGTGCTGGCTCGACATTTGCGAGGGCAGTCCAGATTGGTTTTGAACCCTAGCTCCATAGAAATATGGAGGCTTATATGGATGATATAGTGGTCAAAACCAAGGACAGGGCAACCCTTGTACCGGATTTACAAGAAACATTTGTGAACCTGCACAAGATCAACCTCAAGCTGAACCCTGAGAAGTGCGTCTTCGGCGTTTCGTCTGGCAAGCTTCTCGGGTTCTTTGTGTCACAACGTGGGATAGAAGCCAATCCGGACAAGATCAAAGCTATAGAGCAGATTGAAGCACCCAAACGGGTCAAAGATGTGCGTCGGCTTGCTGGCTGCGTTGCCGCCATGAGCAGATTCATTTCCAAGTCTGCTGAGCGCGCCCTCTCCTTTTTCAAGATTTTGAAAAAGGCGGGCCCGATGGAGTGGACGCCGGAAGCCGAAGCAGTGTTACAGGATCTGAAGAAGTATCTTTCCTCCACGCCAATACTGGTTGCGCCTCGACCACAGGAACCATTGCTGCTATACCTAGCGGCAACAAACCAGGTGGTCAGTGCTGCACTGGTGGCACAGAGAGAAATCGATGATGAGGTGATAGCAGCAACGGAGCCTGTTGCACTGGCGTAGAGACAACATAGCCGATTGGAGTGCAGCCGAAGAAGAAGATGATGCAGCACCTGGTCTACTTCGTTAGCTCCCTCTTGCAGGGGTCTAGGCCAAGGTACTCCGGTGTGCAGAAACTGCTCTTCGGCCTTCTTATGGCCTCGAGGAAGCTGCGTCACTACTTCCAGGCGCACGAGATCACTGTCGTCACTCGCCTCCCTTTGCAACGGATATTGCACAATCCAGATGCAACGGGAAGGATTGTAGAGTGGGCACTGGAGCTGTCCAGCTTTGGCCTCAAGTTTGAAAGCACCTCGACAATTCAGAGCCGAGTCCTGGCAGAGTTCGTCACAGAATGGACCGCAACGCCTGACGAAGAAGTCCAAGAAACTGCTCACCCCGGCAAAGAGGCAAGTTGCAACTGGGTCATGTACTTTGATGGCGCTTTCTCGTTGCAGGGCGCCGGGGCAGGCGTACTGCTGGTCGCGCCCACCGGAGAGCACCTCAAGTACGTTGTCCAGATGCGCTTCCCTAGGGAGGTGTCGACGGACAACACTGCCGAGTACGAGGGGCTGCTTGCCGGTCTTAGCATCGCGGCGGACGTGGGAATCAAGAAGCTCATTGTCAGAGGCGACTCACAGCTTGTCGTCAAACAAGTCAACAAGGATTACCAGAGCCCATTGATGAAGGCCTACGTCGATGAAGTGAGGAAGTTGGAAGAGCCCTTTGACGGTATATAGGCGGAGCACATTCCCCGAGCGGAGAACGACATTGCCGATTACCTGTCAAAACGCGCTGCTCTCAAGTTACCTGTGGAACCAGGTACCTTTGTGCTTCAGCTTTCTCAGCCATCCGTTGATCCATCAACAGAGCAGAACAAGAGGAGGAAGTCAGGGCTCGGCAAGTACTTTCCCGCCGAGCTCCCCGGAGCCGCCGGCAAGGATGTTGCCGGGGACACTGAGCCCGCCACCGGAGGGCTAACTCCGGCGGAGCGTCAAGCTTTTGCCGTCGAGATGGCCACTCCCTTGGCGGAGGAAATGCCTTTAGTCCTCGCCGTCGAGCCCCAGGCTCCAGCGTGGGCGCAGCATACCGTCTGATTCCTTCAGACTGGGGAACTTCCTGAGGAGCAGGAAGAAGGGGAGAAAGTAGCCCGTCGGTCCGCCATGTATCAGTTCGTCGATGACGTCCTGTACAGGAGAAGACCGAACGGTGTGAAATTGAAGTGCATCCCTCGAGAGGAAGGACTGGAGCTGTTGGCAGAAATACATGGAGGCATATGTGGAACCCACATAGGGTCAAGAGCCCTTGCCGGCAAGGCATTCCGGCAAGGCTTCTTCTGGCCCACTGCCCTCCAGGATGCGGCGGCGCTGGTCACCAGGTGTGAAGCGTGCCAATTCCATTCAAAGAAACTTCATCAACCAGCTCAATCCCTCCAAACCATTCCTCTCTCCTGGCCCTTCTCGGTCTGGGGGATCGACATACTGGGCCCTTTCCCCCGCGCCGTCGGGGGCTTTGAGTACTTGTACGTTGCAATCGACAAGTTCACAAAGTGGCCAGAAGTGGAGGCGGTGAGGAAGGTCACAGCTCAGTCAGCCGTCAAGTTCTTCAAGGGGCTAGTGTGCCGTTTTGGTGTACCCAACAGGATTATCACCGACAACGGCACGCAGTTTACGAGCCGCACCTTCATGCAATATACCCAAGACCTCGGCAGCAAGGTCTGTTTCGCTTCTGTTGCTCACCCTCGAAGCAATGGTCAAGCTGAGAGGGCAAATACTGAAGTGCTGCGAGGATTAAGGACAAAGACCTTTGACAGGCTGCACAAGAGCGGGAGGCATTGGATTAATGAATTGCCGGCGGTTCTTTGGTTGATCAGGACGACGCCAAATCGAGCCACGGGCCAGACGCCATTTGCCCTGATATACGGGGCAGAAGCAGTTCTCCCCACGGAAATCATATACGGGTCGCCTCGAGTGCTCGCTTATGATGAGCTTGAGCAAGAGCAATTGTGGCAAGATGACGCGATGCTCCTTGAGGAAGATCGTCTTCGGGCGGCTGTGAGAGCAGCGCGCTACCAGCAAGCCTTGTACCGCTACCATAGCCGCAAGGTTCATGCCCGAAGCTTTGAGGAAGGTGACCTTGTTCTCCGGCGTGTTCAATCGGCCAGGAATATGAACAAGTTGACACCGAAGTGGGAGGGCCCTTATCGGGTAATACGAGTCACCAGGCCTGGCGCAGTCCGCCTGGAGACCGAGGATGCCGTTCCGGTGAGTAACTCTTGGAACATCGAGCATCTTCGCAAGTTTTACCCATAAGGCGCGGCTTGCCGGGCCTCCTGGCAAGCCACCCTTTTGTACAAGCTTTGCTGGCAAGGCATGTAACCCTTTGTAGAAAGCCAGGCGCAGACCCTGAGCATAAATAAATGAAGCGCTGGCGCCCTGAGTTTTACCATGCATGTCGAGTCGAGTCTCATCCTTGGTTAGGGTTGATAGTGCTTAGCAGCGGCTAACCCCTAGCTTAGAGGTCGAGTCTTTGTCTTTCCTTTGTCTTCCTTGGTTTACAGGACGCAAAGGCATCCTTGCCGAGGCCACTTGGAGGGAGGAGAGAAAAACAAATCAGTACTTAGGCCCCGGCAAGCCAGCGTTGCCGGGGGCTACAAGAGCAAGGATTCGCCCGCGGCAGACCAGGGTTGCCGGGGGCTGCAATTTCAGATAAGTCCTTTTTCGCTTGTCATGCATTCCGTTATGGACTGAGGTACGTGAAACCTCATTCTTTTCCTTAAGCTACCTTGCTCCCATACCTCTAGGTCCTAAGGCTCGCCCCTGGGACCATGTTTGGTCGTAGTCGCGGCAGCGAAAGAATAAAACGAGGAGCCTAGGCCCGCTTCATCCCTGCCTCCGCCAAGGGCGTGAGAAAGGTCGAGCGAAGTAGGGAAATGGCAGGGCCTGTTGCCGGGCGAGAAAGTGTTTATCTTAAGGATATCAGGGATTTATTCCCCGTTGTGGGTTTTTACCTACAAACAAAGGACCCGGCAGACATTCCTTTTTCATTAGAAACATTCCATTCAGGTACAGTCCATAGGGAATGAAAAACATGAATAAGGGGGATTACAAGTTTTAAACTTAATAGATGCCCGAAGGCTTACAGACTAAAAAGAGATAAGATGCCCGTAATGCCTTTCTTGTCCCTCTCCTCAGGAGGTAGGTGAAGGAGGCGAGAAGGGCAAAAGGGGTGCCTAGGCGAGCTACGGGTGGCAGAACACACTGAGAAGGCATCTCGGCGGCCTCCCCAGGGCTGGACGGTGATGGCGGCACCGGAGGCTGAGCTCGAAGACGAGGCGGCAGGACGTCAGTAGGAGACAAAGGCGTCGGTGCCCACGTACTCCGACATGACGACCTTGCCGCCCACCTTATTCCTCTTCCTCTTCCGCAGCCTCCCTACGCCAGCCGCCAAGGAAACGACCCCGAGAAGTTCAAGGAGCCGGCGACACGGATGATGGGGTCGCCGGTGCCACCAGGAGCGGCGTCCGACACCTAGTCGGACCCATCATCCTGCCGTCCCCCGCCCTCGTTGTCACTGTCGCTGTCCTCCTCGTCACCCTCGTTCGAGGAGGAGTCTTCGTCGGAGGAGGAGCTCTCCATGCAGCACCTCGCGCGAGTTCCGAGGTGCCCGAAGACCTTGACGGAGAGATGGCCATCCCCCATCAGCTTGAAGTGGAGGGTGAGCCCGTCCGTCTGGCTATGGATGCGAGCGAACCTCTTCCATCTTCGGCGAAGATACATCACATGAGGGGCGGGGAAGTCGACGTGGGCTCGCGTGCCACTGATCCCACAACCCCTCATGTGCAGCCGCAGCGACTCCGGCGGGTTCGCCTCCATCTCCCGCGCAAACGGGGTCGGGAGACGAAAGCGACGGCGCGGCGACCCCCGCCCTAATGAAGAATTCGCAGGGGTCATCTCCAACGTGACCTTCCACTGGAGGAGGATCTGCTGGCGGGGGCGAGGCCGGCGAGCCGCCCCGCCTTCCTCTTCCCAGAGCACTCCGGCCTCGCCCACGGCCCCGCCCCCTCCCTCTTCCCCTCATGGCTGGTTCGGCCACTGTGGGTGCAGGAGAAGGAGGGACGCGCTGTCGAGCAGCGACCCTCGCCGCCACCGTTGAGGGGCTGGGGTTTTCCTTCTTCATGGCGGATAGAAGAAAGGAGCAGAAGCTGAAGGAGAAAGAAGATGGAGGAGTGCGGAGCGCCGTCCCCTCCCCCCGTCCTATATAAAGGGGCGGGGCTGGAGCTCGACCGCCCCACTCGACCAATCAAGACGCAGAAGGCGAGAGGGCTGGGACCGACCCGCCGCCCCAACCAACGATGGCTCGGTTTCACACCTCCACCGCTCGCCACCTCGAACGCATGGGAGGCACGTGGCGAACGCGCAGGACCGAAGGGACGGGTGAGGCGACCTCTCCCCACCCCGTGATTGTGGGGAGTGGACGCCTAGCAGACCGCGCCTCAGCCCCATCCAGTCAGCGGGCCACGCCCCCACACCTCCCCCCGTTTATGGGGAAGGCGCGGGCCACCTCATTTCGCATTTACTGCGACATGACGCATGCATGCGGAAACCGCCCCACGCATGCCGCCCACGTCACGCACGCCCCTCCACCCCGCGCCACGCGCGCGGACCGTGGGAGGCGCAGCGCGCGGAAAATTTTACCACGGTGAGAACCACCCCGCCTGCCTGCGCGCTATTCTGTGCTTGGCCCAACAACGTGTCGCGCTTATGTGTGGCCCAGGCCCGGGGGCTCCTGTTGGTGTACGAGGGGTACACTTTTTGTACCACTATGACTGTGCACGGGCAGTCTGAGCCACGGCGCCATCACACCAAGCATGGCAAGGGAGGCAAGCCGGGGCAAGACTGAAGCTTGATGGAGACTGGAGCGACGCCAAGAACAAGACCACGAAGAGCAAAGGGACGAAGCGGCTTCCCCGGCAAGATCCTTGCCGGGGGCGGCTCTGGCAGCCCCGGCAAGACCCTTGCCGCGGCAGCTCGCCCCGCGCCTACGCAGCAAATCAGCCTTGAGTCCACCACCCCCATGGGGCGAGGATTCGGGAGATATCCCCGTGGTGGCATGCAGATCTTTGTGAAGACCTTCAAGATCAGATGCAAGATAAGAAGACGACGACCCTTGGCGGGATCCCAGCCAAGGAGGTCCACAAGGCCCCCGACAAGCACCTTGCCGGGGATGACAGTAGGCGCCGCGGCAAGACCCTTGCTGGGGCCCCGACAAGGCCCTTGCCGAGGACACCCATGGGGCCACCATCAGGCCCGCACCAACTGGGTTTCCACCGACCCACACGCAGCTGCCGACCCGACCAGCTGGACAGGCTCCTGCGTGGCAACCCACAGATCTTCATGGAGGCCCGTCGTTGCGCCACCTCAGCTGCTTGTCTGCCTACATGGCACCTCAGGCACCGCGGGCCAGGGCGCGTGTCGACACGAGGAGGAGCGACGACGGATAAGACAGGCGTCTCCCCTCGTCCTCGATAAAGCAAGGACACCTAAGCTGGGCGCATTAAATGCACCTTGTCCTGTAATGCGAGGGATAACCTTGCATCACTGTACCCTTTCCACCTCCTGTGTGCCACTGTGGCGAACCCTTTTCCCTATAAAAGGAGGCCCGAGGCGACCAGGAGGGGGATTCGGCTTTTCGGAACCCCTCATGACTCTTTTGGAGCTCCTCGTTAGCTGAAGAACACCAACATATAATCCACCAAAGCAGGAGTAGGGTTTTACGCATCTTTGCGGCCCGAACCTGGGTAAAGGAACCGGGTCCTGATCGTTAGATCCGCTCTCCTCTCAACCCCGTGCCCCGCAACCGTAGTAGGGATTCTTGTGATCCCATAGGTGTCGATCCAAATACACCGACATATGCTGACTATGCTAATTACATTGTTGCTAAATATTACCACCTAGTTTTACATACCCACAAAAGAAAAAGTTCTTTTATGATTTAAGACATTACTTTTAGGATGACCCACATCTTTATAAAGAAGGACTAGATGGTATTATTCGACGTTGTGTACCTGAGCATGAACAGGGACAAATCCTTCGGAAATGTCACTCCGAAGCATATGGAGGACATCATGCTGGAGATAGAACTGCTCACAAGGTATTACAGTGTGGATTTTATTGTCCTACTCTCTTTAAAGATGCCCGTAAGTTCGTCTCATCTTGTGATGAATGTCAAAGAATAGGTAATATCGGTAAGCGTCAAGAAATGCCTATGAATTATTCACTTGCTGTTGAACCATTTGATGTTTGGGGATTTGATTACATGGGACCTTTTCCTTCCTCTAATGGGTATACTCATGTTTTGGTTGATGTTGATTATGTTACTAAATGGGTAGACGCTATTCCAGCTAGTAGTGCTGATCACAACACCTCTATTAAAATGCTTAAGGGAGTTATTTTCCCAAGGTTTGGAGTCCCCAGATATTTAATGGCTAATGGTGGTTCACACTTTATTCATGGTGCTTTCCGTAAAATGCTTGCTAAATATGATCTTAACCATAGAATTGCATCACCTTATCATCCTCAGTCTAGTGGTCAAGTTGAGCTTAGGAATAGAGAAATAAAACTAATTTTGCAAAAGACTGTCAATAGGTACAGGAAGAATTGGTCTAAGAAATTGGATGATGCACTTTGGGCTTATAGAACAGCTTATAAAAATCCTATGGGTATGTCTCCTTATAAAATGGTTTATGGTAAAGCTTGTCATTTGCCTATTGAGTTAGAACATAAAGCATTTTGGGCAATCAAGGAACTCAACTATGATTTCAAACTTGCTGGTGAAAAGAGGATATTTGATATTAGCTCACTAGATGAATGGAGAACCCAAGCTTATGAAAATGCCAAGTTAATTAAAGAAAAAGTTAAAAGATGGCATGATAAAAGAATCCAAAAGCGTGAGTTCAAAGTCGGAGAATATGTTCTTTTGTACAACTCTTGTTTCAGGTTCTTTGCAGTCAAACTCCTCTCTAAATGGGAAGGCCCCTATGTCATCGAGGAGATTTATCGGTCTGGAGCTATCAAAATAAATAATGCTGAAGGTACTAACCCGAAGGTTGTCAATGGGCAACGAATAAAGCATCATTTCTCAGGTACGTCTATTAATGTTGAAAGCAATATTATCCGAACTTTGACACCGGAAGAACACATAAAAGTGTCCTTCCGGAACACTCCAGAATCGTGAAAATAAGGAGGTACGTGACACGGTAAGTAAACGGACTCAGAAAAATTGGCAAAAATATGTTTTATCAGTTTTGGAATATTTACAAAATCAGGAAAATAAGAAACTTCCAGGAAGTGTACCCTGGTGGGCACAAGACACCTGGGGCACCTTCCGGACTCCGTTTTTCTTCCGTTTTCTTGTTTTCCAAGATAAAAATTCTTTATATACCCCCCGAACCTATTGACCACAGTATCACTGAGAAATCTTTTGTTTCTTTTCTTGCTGTTTGTGCGTAGTTCTGGAAATATGTCATCTTAGGACTCCGATGGAGAGAGCTATGTTTCGCATCTCATTACTGACCCAAAGTGCTATGGGGACTTATCTCCCCATGGTCAGACTACGGATGACGAGGAGGATGCACTTGATGAGGATTGATGATTCAAGCCCGGAGGAGGAAGATGTCCCTCTACCTCAATCATGGGATATGCACATGGAGTTCAAGAAGTCAAGTCTTCCTATGAGAACTAACCGAGCTAAAAACAAATCTATTCCTTCTCGCTTTCGGCAGAAAAGCAAAGGGGATTTATGCGACAAGATCTTAAAGCTGGAGCTAGAAGTTGATGATCTAAAGGATGAAATTGCCCTTCTCAATTACAATATTAAAAGATGAAGGCACAATTATCTTCTCCGCCACCACCATCTTCTTCATCACCGAAAGAAAATTGAGTATCAGGTATGGGCACTCCCCTTGGCTCTTGGATTTGGGGGTCCATGAGGATCCAGTCTACCAAAGCTGGGCTGGATAGATGGGCCGTGAAGATGAAGATAAACTGGCATCCCCCGTGTCCAGTTAGGACTCATGTGCATGTAGGAAGGTAGAGTAACTGTTCAGATGTAATGATTCCTTTCTTCCCAAGTAATCCTTGTAACCCTAGGTCTCCTCCGGTGGATATATAAGCCGGAGGGTCTAGTCTGTAGAGAGCAGCTGAATCACAATTACATAGGCTAGACTCCTAGGGTTTAGCCATTACGATCTCGAGGTAGATCATGTCTTGTAACCCCATATTCATCAAGATAAATGAAGCAAGAAGTAGGGTATTACCTCGATCGAGAGGGCCTGAACTTGGGTAAACATCTTGTCCCATGTCTCCTGTTACCATTGATCCTCACACGCACAACTTGGGCACCCCTACCCGAGATCTGTTGTTTTTGACACCGACAATGGTGCTTTCATTGAGAGCTCTGCTGTGCGCTTGCGAGAAGCGATCGGTGGCTCGTCTCGTCATTAACAACGATATCACCCTCGGAAACAACATGGCTTTGGGCCAAATCCTCCAGCTCGACGGGTTTGCTACATGCGCCCGCGTGGCCGCTAGGCCGGCCGCGCTCCACGCGGTCATCGAGCACCACTCCTATGTCGGCTCCCAACACTCTGAAGACACGATTTCGGCGGATTCCTTGTCCTTAAACAAGCTGTTGGATCGTATTGTCACCTTGGGGCTTTCATCGCCTAGTGATCAGATTGGGCTCAAATCCGGTCAGGAGGAAGTCAATTCCACCCTGATCACTCACCTGGTGGCGACCGTCGAGGACCGTGCCGAAGATATTTCCCCTCTAGAAATGGAGACCGGCGCTATTTGGATCTCCGAACCCTTCGAGCCGAACACACCTCCGATAGGTAGCACTTCGTGTGTTTTGAGCTCAGGCAGAGACGTCGGGCCTGCGGGACATTCAGATCTCGCAGGACCTAGATCGTCCACACCAGAGGTTGTACGAACCCCGGACACTACATTGGGTCGGGACTCAAATTTATCCACACCAACCCAACACAGTACACGCTCTCCAAGTAACTCCAGACTTCCGGACATATGTGATCTCATGTACATACAACAGCAGCCCCAAGAGACGGTTCATCACTTCTGGGCCAGATTCCTACTTGTCAAAAACAAGGTTAAGGACTGCTGCGATGACGACATGGTTCCCATACTTCACCGCAATTGCACGGACGAGGGAGTCTTGAACGCCCTCAACCGTCGTCGATTACGGAGTTTTGCAGAATTATCGCATTTAGTACAGAAGTACTGCACTATGGAGAACACTTGGAAAGCCCAGAATACACCTCTGGAACAATCCATCTTCGGACAATACACCACTAAAGCGAAGCGGACATACCCTAGCAGGGCATTCGATAACATGCCCATTGGCAAGAAAAACAGACATTTCACAGGATACAAGTCCGTTTTGGACGAACTGCTAGACAAGCCTTGCCAAATACATGCCGCCCCAGACATTATCCCAACCCACTGCGTTAGAGCATGTTGGGTACTCCCACAGGTAGCAAAAAGCGGTGAAGCAATCCTCGCCACCGCAACTCCAGTGGAGAAAGATTTTGATGTCTTTACTATCTTCGAGTCATTCTCCTCAAACAACCTGCACAAGAGAGCAAATCGTGAACTTGCCGAGGTTCATCAAATCAGCACTGCAAGCCCATGGAGCGACACGGCAATCACTTTTTCTGCCAAAGACGAACCACGAGTCCGGCCGGTCCAAGCCACAGCCGCTCTTGTACTAAACCCCAATAGTAGATGGCTTTCGCCTTACTAAAGTACTCATGGATGGTGGCAGCAGACTCAACCTCATATATGAGGACACGCTTGCGATAATGCAGGTCAATAAATCCCGCATTGAACAAAGTAATACAACCTTCAGATGAATTATTCCCAGCCAGGAAGCCCGGTGTTCGGGAAGCATTAAGTTCTATGTGGTATTCGATACACCCGAGAAGTATAGGTCGGAGGAACTGCTCTTCCACATTGTCCCCTTCAACAACGAATACCACGCCCTTCTAGGGCGGGACGCTTTCTCACGCTTTCAAGCCATACCCCATTACGGGTACATGAAGCTCAAAATGCTAGGGCCCAATGGAATCACCACAGTAGCAAGTGATCCAGACAGAGCACTCTATGCCGAGAATAAAACCGCATCCTTAGCCCTAGAGGCACTATCCGAAGCCCTCGCGGCCGAAGAGTTAACCACCTTACGATCTACGGTGGACAAGGATGACATAGTCCTTGGAAAGAGATCTAAATCTACCTCCTTTAAGTCAGCACATGAAATTATCAAATTTCAAGTGCACCCAACGGACCCCAACAAGACGGCATCCATCGGGGCACAGTTGGACCCGACGGTAGACAGCGCCTTGTGCGCCTTCCTTCGCGAAAACTGGGATATACTCGCCTGGCATCCTTCAGACATGCCAGGAATCCCACGCGGGCTGGCCGAACACAACCTTAACATCATCAAAGGGTTCAAGCCAGTCAAGCAGTCATTACGACAATTTTTTGAACCCAAAAGACAAGCTATGGGGGGAGAACTGGCCAAGTTATTGGAAGCCGGATTCATAAGGGCAATTAAACACCCGGACTGGCTAGCCAACTTAGTCATGGTACCAAAGAAGGACAAATCCTGGCGCCTTTGTGTCGACTTTACGGACTTAAACAAGGCTTGCCCTAAGGATCCCTTTCCACTGCCCCGCATTGATCAAATTATCGATGCAACCGCAGGACATGACTCGTTGTGCTTCCTCGATGCTTACTCCGCATACCATCAGATAAAAGTGAAGGAATCCGACCAGGCTGCGATGCCATTTATCACTCTGTACGGCCCCTTTTGTTTCAACACTATGCCATCTGGGCTCAAAAACATTAGTGCCACGTATCAACGCATGATTCAAACATGCTTAGAGAAACAAATTGGCAAGACGGTGGAGGCATACGTCGATGATGTAGTCATCAATACTAAACACGTCGTAACATTGGTGGATGATCTCGACCTTACGTTCGATAACCTCCGAACATATGACATACGGCTCAATCCGGAAAAATGTGTCCTCGGCGATCCGGCTGGAAAGCTGTTAGGGTTCATCGTATCCCATAGAGGAATTGAAGCGAACCCAACTAAAATCCAGGCCCTATCACTGATACGTCTCCAACGTATCTATAATTTTTTATTGTTCCATGATATTATATTATCCATCTTGGATGTTTTATATGCATTTATATGCTATTTTATATTATTTTTGGGACTAACATATTAACCTAGAGCCCAGTGCCAGTTTCTGTTTTTTTCCTTCTTCTTGAGTTTTACAGAAAAGGAATACCGGACGGAGTCCAATTGACGTGCCATTTTTTGATGATTTTTTATGGACCAAAAGAAGCCCCCGGAGTAAAAGAGTTGGGCCAGAAGAGTCCCGAGCCGTCCACGAGGGTGGAGGGCGCGCCCTACCTCCCTGTGCGCGCCCCCTATCTCGTGGACGACTTGGAGACCCCCCCTGACTTGTTCCCGATGCCAAAAATTCCTATAAATATAGAAACCCCCGAAAAGAAACCTAGATCGGGAGTTCCGCCGCCGCAAGCCTCTGTAGCCACCAAAAACCAATCGGGACCCTGTTCCGGCACCCTGCCGGAGGGGGGATCCATCACCGATGGACATCTTCATCATCCCGGCGCTCTCCATGATGAGGATGGAGTAGTTCACCCTCGGGGCCGAGGGTATGTACCAGTAGCTATGTGTTTAATCTCTATTTCTCTCTCTCTCTCTCTCTCTCTCTCTCTCTCTCTCTCTCTCGTGTTCTTGTTATGGCACGATCTTGATGTACAACGAGCTTTGCTATTATAGTTGGATCTTATGATGTTTCTCCCCCTCCACCTTCTTGTAATGGATTGAGTTTTCCCTTTGAAGTTATCTTATCGGATTGAGTCTTTAAGGATTTGAGAACACTTGATGTATGTCTTGCATGTGTTTATCTGTGGTGACAATGGGATATTCACGTGATCTAGTTGATGTATGTTTTGGTGATCAACTTGCGGGTTCAGTGACCTTGTGAACTTATGCATAGGGGTTGGCACACGTTTTCATCTTGACTTTCCGGTAGAAACTTTGGGGCACTCTTTGAAGTTCTTTGTGTTGGTTGAATAGATGAATCTGAGATTGTGTGATGCATATCATATAATCATGCCCACAGATACTTGAGGTGACAATGGAGTATCTAGGTGACATTAGGTTTTGGTTGATGTGTGTCTTAAAGTCTTATTCTAGTACGAACTCTAGGATAGATTGAACGGAAAGAATAGCTTCGTGTTATTTTACTATGGATTCTTGAATAGATCAATCAGAAAGAATAACTTTGAGGTGGTTTCGTACCCTACAATAATCTCTTCATATGTTCTCCACTATTAGTGACTTTGGAGTGACTCTTTGTTGCATGTTGAGGGATAGTTATATGATCCTGTTATGTTATTATTGTTGAGAGAAATTGCACTAGTGAAAGTATGAACCCTAGGACTTGTTTCGAAGCATTGCAATATCGTTTGTGCTCACTTTTATCATTAGTTACCTTGCTATTTTTATATTTTAGTATTACATAAACCTATATCTACCATCCATATTGCACTTGTATCACCATCTCTTCGCCGAACTAGTGCACCTATACAATTTACCATTGTATTGGGTGTGTTGGGGACACAAGAGACTCTTTGTTATTTGGTTACAGGGTTGCTTGAGAGAGAACATCTTCATCCTATGCCTCCCATGGATTGATAAACCTTAGGTCATCCACTTGAGGGAAATTTGTTACTGTCCTACAAACCTCTGCACTTGGAGGCCCAACAATGTCTACACGAAGAAGGTTGTGTAGTAGACATCAGTCACAGCTAACTACGCCAATCGATCTAAAACAAGTGCAAAAGCTAGTAGGTTGCATAGCAGCCTTGAGCCGCTTTATCTCCAGATTAGGAGAAAAAGCACTCCCACTTTATAGACTGTTGAGGCACAGAGAAAACTTCGGGACGGATGCGGCCACGGCCCGATTGGAGGAGATAAAAACCCTATTAGCGGGCAACCCAATCCTAGCCACTCTAGGCGTTGGCGAGCCAATGCTGCTTTATATCTCAGCCACTCACCAGGTAGTGAGTGCGGTACTCGTCGTCGAACGAGAGTAAGAGGGACATAAATTCCCCTTTCAAAAACCCGTATACTATGTATCAGAGGTTCTCACACCATGTAAATCATGATACCCCCATTATCAGAAAATTGCCTATGCGGTGTTCGTGGCATCTCGGAAGCTCCGACGCTACTTTCAAGAGAGTTCGATCACAATGGCATCCCAAGAGCCACTCAACGATATCATAAACAATAAAGACGCCACATGATGCATAGCCAAATGGGACATCGAGCTCTTACCGTTCGAAATAACATACAAACCACGCCAGACTATTAACTCTCAGGTGTTGCCCGACTTCGTGGCAGAATGGACTGAAGCCAAACTCCCTAAAGAGTACGGAGCATACTCCCACTGGACCATGTATTTTGACGGCTCCAAAATGCTAGCCGGATTGGGGGCCGTCATCAGCTTGATATCTCCAATAGGGGATACAGTCCGTTACGTACTACAAATCATGTATACAGAATCAATCAATGCAGCTGAATATGAGGCACAACTGCATGGTCTCCGCATGGCCGTATCCATGGGCATACAATGCCTCGAGGTGCATGGAGACTCAAACCTCGCAATATCTCAGGTAAACAGAGAATTTGATGTGGAAGATTCAAAGATGGCGGCTTATCGAAATGCCATATTAAAAATGTCGGCTCAGTTTGAGGGGCTGGAATTTCACGATGTAGCCTGGGACAGTAACCAGGCAGCGGATATACTCGCTCATATGGGCGCTAAACGCAACCCAGCCCCACCTAACACCTTTGTAGAAAGGTTGTTCAAGCCATTAGTGACATGGCAGGACGAGAGCAGAGATGCTAATACGGACCCGAACACGTTCCCACCAGCCGAACTAAATACATATGTCATCAGGGACTCAAACATGGAAATAACACCCTCGGCTCATGAGATCATGGCTATCATAGCCCCCTGGACCGAACCTTTCCTGGCCTACCTTAATAGGCAAGAGCTCCCCAATGACCAAAATGAGGCCCGCCGCATAATTCGGCGTTCTAAAGCCTATAAAGTTCACGAAGGTGAATTATATAAGAAAAGCACTACTGGTGTCCTCCAAAGGTGCATCTCCTAAGTGGAGGGACGACAACTTCTAGCCGACATACACGCTCGCATGGGCGGTCATCGCGCCGCAACTCGGGCTCTCCTAAGCAAAGCTTTCTGAACTGGTTTCTTCTGGCCAACTACCCGAGCATATGCTCAAACCCTGGTCCAACATTGTGTTGGATGCCAGCTTTTCCCAAATCAAAGTCATATGCCTCCCACCGCTCTGAGAACCATCCCCATTACTTGGCCTTTTGCGGTCTGGGGGGCTGGATATGGTCTGACCTCTTAAAGAGGGAAGCCATAAAAAGAAATATTTACTGGTCATGGTGGATAAATTTACTAAATGGATAAAAGCCAAGCCAGTCAGAACAGCTGAGGCGGGGCCAGTGATAGATTTTATATATAGTGTAGCACACTGTTATGGTGTCCCGCACAGTATTATCACAGATAACGGCTCCAACTTCATGGCTGATGAAATGAAAAACGGGTGCGCCAAGTTCGGCGTTAAACTTGATTACGCCTCTGTGTACCATCCTTAAACAAATGGTCAAGTTGAAAGGGCCAATGGCTTGATAATGAGCGGAATTAAACCCTGACTAGTGCGCTCCCTGCGGAAGTCAGATAAACACTGGGTTGAGGAGCTCGAGTCCGTACTCTGGGGGCTGTGGACCACACCTAATTAGACAATCGGATACACGCCTTTTTCATGGTGTACGGCGCAGAGGCTTTTTTGCATTGTGATATTATTCATGACTCACCTCGAGTGCGCATGTATGAACAACGAGAGGCCGAGTTTGATCGGCAGGACGACCTACACGACCTCAAAGAGGAGTGCGATATCGCGCATGCCCGTTCCGCATTCTATCGACAACAGGCCAGGCGATACCAATGCAGAGAAGTGCGGGCCAAAACATACAATGTAGGCTAACTCGTTTTGCGCCTTCCGGAGAAGAAAAAAGGACAAGCTCAAACCAAGATGGGAGGGCCCCTTCATTATTGATGAAGTACTCACCGAAGGAGCCTATCACCTTCGAAATGCATCAGACAATCGCCTTGAGCCGAATCCATGGAACGCTGCCAGGCTCCGACGATTGTACGGATAGTTCGGTAGCACCTTTTATTCTCTTTTTCAGTTTAGGTCTTATCCCTTGTTTTATTTTAGCTCGCCTCTTCATTTTCTTATTTTTCCTTACCGAAAAGTGTTCGGCTTAACCGAACTGCTAAGGGGTAAAAGCATCCTCAAATGTACATACCTCAAAATACATGGGGGCTTCTATAAACAACTAATTATTAAAAGCATATTGCTTACAATAATCATGTCGTCTGTTTCATATAGTCTCTTCACCATTATATGCACCTTTATGACTTAAGTCTTTGCCCAGCTGGGTTGCCTGGCTCCTGTGTATATACCCTACGTTCCCAATTGTTCGGCTAGGGTGTAAAGGGAGCACCTCTGCGATTGTTACAAACGGGTAATCCGGACCTGTACCTCGGACGGGTGAAGCCGAAAGCTAGCATTCTTAAGAGAATCATTGGTCGGCGGACAAACGACGAATTGATTTTTGGCAAATAATCTTTCAATCTCATAGGATAGGCTTCCTATAATCCTATTTTTAGGATCAAAGCCTAGGCATGCGTACATATGCATGTTGACCCAGGGAAAGGAACCCTTAACGGAACTATTCTCTCTGGAAGATGTTTCTTACATTAAATAGTAATATAACATAACTCCCCGAACACAGTTTGTCTGTTTAAGCAAAGATAACCGGATTGCCTTGTTTCCGAACATACCACGTGTTTACCACATGTATAGTATTCGGAAACACTCTAGCCCTTGGGTTTCAGAGGTTAAAGCGGAAGGTTTGCCATGACAATCTTTTCATAAATTCGGTCGGAGATAAGTTTGATGATAAAGTACATTGTTACATAGAATCAAACGCCTACTCGTTATCTATACCATCTATAAGACTGTCTAATTTACAGTCTCCTGTGAGAATTTGGCGGTTGTCTTTACTTGGTCATATACCAAGCTTACGCGAATTTCTAGTCCGTCTGGTCCTCGAGGTCCAACCCGGGCCATATCATCTGGATCAAGTCCGGTGTAGCGTGTCTTCACCATAGCCCAGGCTTCTCGAGCACCTTCTCGACATGCTGATGCCTTCCACAGTTCAAAGCGGCGTCGAGCCCCTTTGTATAAATTCGCCAGTTCCTCCATAATTTCTGGAGGTGAATCGGATGGCCATAGGCTTTGGCCATATTCTTCATGGCTTTTCAAGCTCGCTCGTGTACCTTGGAGAGCTCTTGCAGCAAGTCACCTTGAAATCCGGACACCTCTCCCTCGGGCCGCCCAGATAACAAACCTACAGGTACAATTTTGTAAAAAACTTTGAATCAAGGAACTATAACGAAAGCTAGGTTCAAGGTCATACTGAATATGCCGCCTTTTAGCTTCCTGTTCTCTTTCAAGGCATTCACGAATTGGGCTTGTATGTCCTTTAGTTCTTCGGCTTGCCTGGCATTCGTATCATGCAGTTTGTTCATCTCCTCTATGGTCCGTGTTAATACACGTTGACCAGTAGCCACTTGCCCTTCGGCGTGTTTTTATCTGCCAGAGCAGCCTGTAGCTTGTCCCCCAGTTGGTCTGTCGACCCTGCTGCTGCAATTCAAACAATTTATATTTAAAAATCATTGATTGATGCGGGATTATACCTGCCGAACACTATTGTTCTTACCGTCAGAGCCCTTCTTGGACCTCTTTGAATATTCCAATTCAACAGTGATAGCAGTTAACTTAGTCTAGCATTCTTCAAGTTCCTTGGATGATACATTATTCTTTTCCTTGAGTACCCGAGGATATAACGATCCTTAAATCATTTGGGCCAACTGCTTCAAGTCTCAGGGGTTACTGGCATATGATTATTGAATCTACACGTTCTTACCCGCATATCCTTTGAAAGCTGGTGAGTGGCTCTGGCAAGTCCATCTCGGGCAGCTCGGATATATGCATCCGCAGAACTCAGGGCGTTGAATGCCTCTTCTGTAAAAGTTGGATCGCGCACGGCTGCTTTTCTGCGCCGATGATTCATCACGCTTTCCACTTCGGATTTGGTAACAGATACCTCATCCGAATCCTCTTGAAGAGGACAGTCCGGCGTAACGCCCATATCAACCCTAGTCCTTGTGTATGGGTCCAGGGCTGGATTGGTTGAAGCATGGCCGGCAGGATCACCAGACATAGTCCGACGTATGCTCCTCCTAAAGTAGAACAAAGCGAAAGATTACAATCCGGTTACGCCACCGAACACATGTTAAAAAGTCATACCTCTTCGATAAAGGAGGAGGTTCAGTGGTGTCTCTGGTCTCCTTTCGCTTCAGAGACCCGCCCTGCGCAGGCGTCGCCTTATTGGAAGACGCTCTTGATGCAGTGCCGTGGGATGAGCATCGCCCCTTTTGAGCATGAGATAGTGCGGTGGGTGAGGCATGCTGGGAAAACTCTCTTTGAAGAGGTGTCTCTCGGGTACTTACGCGGGAGGAATGAAGAAGGCCAGGGTAACCGACTACAATAGCCACTTCGGTACCATAATGGCTGGCCTGATAGAAAACTCCATCCTTAAGCTCTATGCCTATGTCTGTATCTTCTTCAAATCCGGGATCCATGTCTCCAATATGGTCCTCTGGCTGCGGGATGGGAATATGAATCCCTTCGACCACCTTCCTCCACTCCTATCGGAGATAACCGAATTCAGTTCAGTTAGTGTGTCTCAAAAGAAAAACTGAGCAAAATTAGCAATCAGAGAAAGACTCACCCAGTCGGTGAGGTTGTATATAGAGAAACCTTCCCAACACTTCAAGCGAAGAAAGTCTTCCTTCTCCCCTTTGTAGAGGTCAGCTCGGATAGCAGCCAGGGCGATAGGGTTGTCTGGACCCTTGCGCAGACAGCGTGAGGCAACATCCTGCCCATTATAATGCCACATAGGAAATCCCCTGGCTTGAAGCAGCTGCACGCATCACGTTATTGAGATTGCCATTACTTCAATTATTCTCAGATCGGAGTGGGCAAGTATTATGATCTTGCTTACTAGCCTTTTAATCTCCACACTGTCTTCTTCATTGAGGCTTCGGGGACACCATTTGAAACGCTTCTTTAAAGGAGCACTGGAGATTTCAGGAAGGCCACGCCGGATTGGGTCCAGAAGAACAATGTCTTTAATATAAAACCACTCCGAGGGCCACTCTTCGGATGCTTCTTCGGAGTACCGGACAGGTAACCTGTCCCTGCTATGCGCTACACTTTGGCGCCGCCCACCTCGAATATAGATCCCTTTTGGGAGCGGGGGACGAGGCAGAAAAATTGTCGCCATAGCTCGAAATGAGCCTCACAGCCCAGAAACAGCTCACAAAGAGCGACAAAGCCCGCGATGTGCAAGATAGAGCCTGGCGTAAGATCGTGTAGCTAGAGACCATAGAACTCCATAAACCCCCTGAGGAAAGGATGGATAGGAAATTCTACGCCTCTTAAAAGGAAGGAGATGAAGCACACCCGCTCCTCTTTGGTAGGATTGGGGAAATTTTCCGCCATGGCTTTGCCGTCAATAGAAGTTAATCCAGCCCAGAGGAACTAGATCCGTGGGAGGGAGATACCCCAGCGTCTGAAGTTTACTCAGATGCGTGTGGGATACTGAGCAACTTTCCCAATCGCCTGGTTGAGGGCCATGAGGGCGTCAGGAGGAACTGGGAACGCCGGCCATGTTTGGAAATTCTTTTCGTGGCAAGCTCTAAGGATTTTTCGCGTGGAGTGGAATGGCATCTTAGATTTAGTCTCCTTAAATAGGTGCCTCCCTTACACCATCAAGGGGTTATCTGTAAAAATACCCAGACGGTTCACATTTGTGTGACACGTAGAAGCCGAGGCGACGACGGCAAGGAATCGACATGATATAATATTAGATATGGAGTCAAACTAGCATCTATTCCGAAGAAGAACCTGCCTTGCAAGACCGAAGACATGAAGCCGGATATAACCTCGTCATTGAAGGCAAGTTCGGGGGCTACTGAGAGTGTCGTAGATTTGGGGGTCCACGAGGATCTGGTCTACCGAAGCTTGGCCAGATAGATGGGTCGTGAAGATGAAGATAAACTGACATCCCCCGTGTCCGGTTAGGACTCCTGTGTATGTAGGAAGGCAGAATAGATGTTCGGATGTAATGGTTCATTTCTTCCCAAGTAATCCTTGTAACCCTAGGTCTCCTTCGGTGGATATATAAGCCGAAGGGACTAGTCTGTAGAGAGCAGCTGAATCACAATTACATAGGCTAGACTCCTAGGGTTTAACCATTACGATCTCGAGGTAGATCAACTCTTGTAACCCCATATTCATCAATATCAATCAATCAGGAAGTAGGGTATTACCTCGATTGAGAGGGCCTGAACCTGGGTAAACATTGTGTCCCCTGTCTCCTGTTACCATCGATCCTCAGACGCACAACTTGGGCACCCCTACCCGAGATCTGCCGGTTTTGACACCCACAGGAGGTGCCCCGGTATCGTATCATCCCCACTATCCTTTTGCCTTAACTTATTTTAGTTTGATCTTTTGCTTTAGAATAAGTGAAAGTTTAGTTCGATCCTTTCTTTTCGAGAGTTTGCTAGTGATCTATCCTTGTAACGTGTGCAAGTTATATAATAAAGTTTAGTTTGAGTTTTGCTTTCTTTACTTTCATGTTGCAATAAAAGAAAGGAAATAAATTAAGAAGATCATATGCTAATCCTATGGTAGGCGATAGCACCACATAAGGAAAAGTATAAGTAGAAAATTTTATTAGAGATTGACAAACATAGCATTGGTTAATGATGCAACTCATGAAAGAATTAATAAGGGAAGAGAAGATTCGCATATAAATATACTATCATAAAAATCTTCTATGATTGTGAACCCCCATCAAAATATTATATGCCAAAATTGTTGACATTGGACAAGGAAGACAACTTAATTATTTATGTTTGTTCATATTCACATAGAAGTCATATTCTCATAGATCCTTTAACATGTGGTGCTTGCTCAATATCTTTTCTAGCCAAAAATTTCACACTAAGTAGAGATACTACTTGTGCATCCAAAAACCCTTAAACCCAAACTTTTTTCGAGAGTCCACCATACCTACCTATGGATTGAGTAAGATCCTTCAAGTAAGTTGTCATCGGTGCAAAAAGGGCAATAAAAATTGGTTCTAAAAGTGTGAGATCATTTAGTGTAAGGGAAAATTGAGCGTTGTGTGAACTTGTGATGGCAAAGTAATAAAAGCGACAGACTGCATAATAAAGGTTGCTATCACAAGGGGCAATATAACGTGACGTTCCTTTGCATTAAGGGGTTGAGCATACAAACAAATAAGCACATGACAACCTCTGCTTTCCTCTGCGAAGGGCCTATCTTTTACTTTTATGCAAAGAGTCAAAGTTTTCTCTCTATTCTTTTTTATTTTATCCTTTGGCAAGCATCATGTGGTGAGGAAAGAACTAGGCACATATGTCCAGTTGAATATGGGTGGCATGAGTTATTATCGTTGACATCACCCTTAAGGTGTATACGTTGGGAGGCGAAACTATAAGCCCATATCTTTCTAAGTGTCCGGTTGAAATGTTTTGCTCATATGTATGCGATGAATGTCTGCAATCATAGAAGACTATACAGTGGTTTAGTATGTGGACTTGCCTAAAGGCTCCAATACGTGACCCTTCCTGAAAAGATGATGAATTGTAGTTGCAAAGTTGACTAAAAACATAGTTTGTTGGTTTCTAATAGAGTTTATGCTTTATACTTCAACTGTGTGATGAACTACTACTTGTTCATGAGAAGTCTATGATACAAGTCCTTTGATAAAATTATTATGTTTAAATTAGTTGTTTTTATAATAATCAACATGATGCTTCTATGTCCTTATTTTGTTTT
Organism: Secale cereale; assembly: GCA_902687465.1. Classification (NCBI taxonomy): domain Eukaryota; kingdom Viridiplantae; phylum Streptophyta; class Magnoliopsida; order Poales; family Poaceae; genus Secale; species Secale cereale. Next base: position 77,382,129 of record LR738713.1, read on the forward strand.
TATCGACACCTCTCTCTCAAAGCATGTGGACATGTTTTTCGATTTTGGTTTTCGCTTGAGGACAAGCGAGGACTAAGCTTGGGGGAGTTGATACGTCCATTTTGCATCATGTTTTGTTGTTGCTATTTATGTTGTTATTATGCATAATAATGCTTTTTTGGAGTAATTCTAATGCCTTTTCTCTCATAATTTGCAAGGTACAAACAAAGAGGGAGGATTAAGGCAGCTTGAAATCTGGACCTAAAAAGCTACGCCAGGCCACCTATTCTGCACAACTCCAAACAAGCCAAAACTTCACGAAGATTTTGTTATGGAAAACATGAAAAATATTGGAGCTGATAACCACTAGAGGGGGCCCACCAGGTGGGCACAACCCACCTAGGCGCGCCAGGCCCCCCAGGCGTGCCCTGGTGGGTTATGCTCACCCAGGCCCCCCAGGCGGCCCTGGTGGGTTGTGCTCACCCAGGCCCACCTCTGGTGCCGATCTTCTCGTATATAAGACATCCAGACCTAGAAAAAAAATAAGGAGGAGACTTTCAAGACGGAGCGCCGTCGTCTCGAGGCGAAACTTGAGCAGGAGCACTTTTGCCCTCCGGCGGAGCGTTTCCGTCGGGGGAACTGCCCTCCTTGAGGGGGAAATCATCGTCACAATCATCACCAACAACTCTACCATCTTGGGGAGGGCTATCTTCATCAACATATCCAACAGCACCATCTCATCTCAAACCCTAGTTCATCTCTTGTGTTCAATCTTGTTACCAGAACTATAGATTGGTGCTTGTGGGTGACTAGTAGTGTTGATTACATCTTGTAATTGATTACTATATGGTTTATTTGGTGGAAGATTATATGTTCAGATCCATTATGCTATTTAATACCCCTCTGATCTCGAGCATGCTTATCATTTGTGAGTAGTTACCTTTGTTCTTCATGTCACGGGAGAAATCATGTTGCAAGTAATCATGTGAATTTGATATGTGTTCGATATTTTGATAGTATGTATGTTGTGATTCCCTTAGTGGTGTCAAGTGAATGTCGATTACATGACAATTCACCATATTTGGGCCTAAGGGAATGCATTGTGGAGTAGTAATCAGATCGTAGGTTGCGAGAGTGACAGAAGCTTAAACCATAGTTTATGCGCTATTCCGTAAGGGACCGATTGGATCCAAAAGTTTGATGCTATGGTTAGAATTTATTCTTAATACTTTTCTCATAGTTGCGGATGCTTGCGGGAGGGTTAATCATAAGTAGGAGGTTTGTTCAAGTAAGAACAACACCTAAGCACCGGTGCACCCACATATCAAATTATCAAAGTAGCAAACACGAATTGAACCAACATGATGAAAAATTCCCGTGTACCCTCAAGAACGCTTTGCTTATTATAAGAGCCTGTTTTGGCCTGTCCTTTGCCTCAAAAGGATTGGTTTACCTTGCTGCACTTTTGCTACTACTACCGTTACTTGCTCATTACAAAATTATCTTGCTATCAAACTACTCTGCTACTTACAATTTCAACACTTGCAGACATTACCTTACTGAAGAACACTTGTCATTTCCTTCTGCTCCTCGTTGGGTTCGACACTCTTACTTATTGAAAAGAGATACAATTGATCCCCTATACTTGTGGGTCATCAGTGGCCAAGGAGGGAATTGGGTTTGCACCCAAGTCTGAGAAGAAGAAGAATGATAAGACCAAGCAACCTCTTCCTCTCAAGCAAACATTTGTGAAGGAGGGAGAGGGCACTACTAAGGAGAAGAAGAACAATGCAAAGGGTGATGGTGTCAAGAAGGGCAAAGCCACTCCTTCCAACAAAGCCGGCGACTTTAACCCATCTTATGTGTTATGTCGTGCTAGTGATGGGCATGTTTATGCCAAATTTGTTGGTTCTTCTTATGAGTACATTGAATGGTCTATTTGGGTTCCTAAGACCCTTGTTGCTAACATCAAAGGACCCATTACAAAATGTGTACCTAAAACCAAGCATTGATCTCTTGTAGGAGTTTGCTTTCGATGGGGGATCATGGTTGCTCGATAGTGGAGCCACGAATCATATGACCGGAAGCAAAGACTTGGTGGTTGCTACTTCTCGAGCTTGCGTTGTTTTACCTCAAAGAGGAAAGGGTGATGCAGCATAGTAGCGTAAGTATTTCCCTCAGTTTTTGAGAACCAAGGTATCAATCCAGTAGGAAACCACGCGTGAGTCCCTCGTACCTGCACAAAAAAATTAGAACCTTGCAGCCAACGCGATAAAGGGGTTGTCAATCCCTTCTCGGTCACTTACAAAAGTGAGATCTGATAGAGATGATAAGATAATATTTTTGGTATTTTTGATATAGATTGAAAGTAAAGATTGCAAAACAAAACTAAAGTAAATAGTTGATGGAAGATTAATATGATGAAGATAGACCCGGGGGCATAGGTTTCACTAGTGGCTTCTCTCATGGTAGCAGATTTCTACGGTGGGTGAACAAATTACTGTTGAGCAATTGATAGGAAAGCGCATAGTTATGAGAATATCTAGGCATGATTATTGTATATAGGCATCATGTCTGTGACAAGTAGACCGAAACGATTCTACATCTACTACTATTACTCCACACATCGACCGCTATCCAGCATGCATCTAGAGTATTAAGTTCATAAGAACAGAGTAACGCCTTAGGCAAGATGACATGATGTAGAGGGATAAACTCAAGCAATATGATATAAACCGCATATTTTTATCCTCGATGGCACACATACAACACGTGCCTTGTTGCCCCTACTGTCACTGGGAAAGGACACCGCAAGATTGAACCCAAAGACAAGCACTTCTCCCATTGCAAGAACTACCAATCTAGTAGGCAAAACCAAACCGATAATTCGAAAAGACTTGCAAGGATATTTAAATCATACATAAAAGATTTCAGAAAAGAATCCAATATTGTTCATAGATAATCTCGATCATAAACCCACAATTCATCGAATCTCGACAAACACACCGCAAAAAGAATTACACGGAATAGATCTCCAAGTAGATCGAGGAGAACTTTGTATTGAGATCCAAAGAGAGAGAAGAAGCCATCTAGCTAATAACTATGGACCGAAAGGTCTGTGGTAAACTACTCACAACTCATCGGAGAGGCTATGGTGTTGATGTAGAATCCCTCGATGCCCGCTCTGGTGGAGCTCCGAAACAGGCCCCAAGATGGGATCTCACGGGTACAGAAGGTTACTGTGGTGGAATTAGTGTTTTTTGGTGCCCCCCGATGGTTTCAGGGTACGTATGTATATATTGGAGGAAGAGGCACGTCAAGGGAGCCACGAGGGGCCCACGAGGGTGGGGGCGTGCCTACCCCCCTGGGCGCGCCCCCTGCCCTCGTGGCCGCCTCGTTCACTTCCTGGCGTGTACTCCAAGTCTTCTGTGTTGATAGTGTTCCAAAAATGACTCTCCCAAAGGTTTCATTCCGTTTGGACTCCGTTTGATATTCCTTTTCTACGAAACACTGAAATAGGCAAAAAACAGCAATTTGCACTGGGCCTTGGGTTAGTAGGTTAGTCCCAAAAATAATATAAAAGTGTATAATGAAGCCCATTAAACATCCAAAACAGATAATATAATAGCATGGAACAATAAAAAATTATAGATACGTTGGAGACGTATCAAGCATCCCCAAGCTTAATACCTGCTCGTCCTCGAGTAGGTAAATGATAAAACATAATTTTTGATGTGGAATGCTACCCAACATAATTCTCAATGTAATTTTCTTTATTGTGGCATGAATGTTCAAATCCAAAAGATTCGAGACAAAAGTTTAATATTGACATAAGAATAATAATACTTCAAGCATACTAACAAAGCAATCATGTCTTCTCAAAATAACATGGCCAAAGAAAGTTCATCCCTACAAAATCATATAGTTTGGCTATGCTCCATATTCGTCACACAAAATACTCAAATCATGCACAAGCCCGGTTTCAGCCAAGCAGTTGTTTCATACTTAATTTTTTTTTCAAAAAATTTCAACTTTCACGCAATACATGAGCGTGAGCCATGGATATAACACTATAGGTGGAATAGAGTGGTGGTTGTGGAGAAGACAAAAGAGGAAGATGGTCTCACATTAACTAGACGTATCAACGGGCTATGCAGATGCCCATCAATAGATATCAATGTGCGTGAGTAGGGATTGCCATGTAACGGATGCACTAGAGCTATAAATGTATGAAAGCTAAACAAAAGACACTAAGTGGGTGTGCATCCAACTTGCTTGCTGACGAAGACCTAGGGCATTTGAGGAAGCCCATCGTTGGAATATACAAGCCAAGTTCTATAATGAAAATTCCCACTAGTCTATGAAAGTGACAAAACAAGAGACTCTCTATCATGAAGATCATGGTGCTACTTTGAAGCACAAGTGTGGAAAAAAGATAGTAGCATTGTCCCTTTTTTCTTATCTTTTATTTTTTTCGTTTTTTTTCCTTTTTCTTTTTTTGGGTCTTTCTTTTTTTTCTTTGGCCTTTCTTCTTTTTTTCTTTTTTTCTTTGGGGCAATCCTCTAATAATGATGATCATCACACTTTTATTTACTTACAACTCGATATTACAACTCAATACTAGAACAAAATATGGCTCTATATGAATGCCTCTGGCGGTGTACGGGGATGTGCAATGAATCAAGAGTGACATGTATGAAAAATTATGCATGGTGGCCTTGCCACAAATACGATGTCAACTACATGATCATGCATGGCAATATGACAATGATGAAGCGTGTCATAGTAAATGGAACGGTGGAAAGTTGCATGGCAATATATCTCGAAATGGCTATGGAAATGCCATAATAGGTAGGTATGGTGGCTATTTTGAGGAAGGTATATGGTGGGTGTATGGAACCGGCGAAAGTTGTGTGGTACAAGAGAGGCTACCAATGTTGGAAGGGTGAGAGTGCGTATAATCCATGGACTCAACATTAGTCATAAAGAACTCACATACTTATTGCAAAAATCTACAAGTCATCAAAAAAAAGTACTACATGCATGCTCCTAGGGGAAGGGTTGGTAGGAGTTAACCATCGCGCGATCCCGAACTCCACACAAAGGATGACACTCAATGAAATACCTCATGCTTCAAATTTGTCACACAACGGTTACCATATGTGCATGCTACGGGACTTGCAAACCTTAACACAAGTATTTCTCAAATTCACAACTACTCTACTAGCATGACTCTAATATCACCATCCTCGTATATCAAAACAATCACCAAGTATCAAACTTCTCATAATATTCAATGCACTTTATATGAAAGTTTTTACTATACCCATCTTGCATGCCTACCATATTAGGACTAAATTTATAACCAAAGCACATTACCATGCTATTCTAAGAGACTCCCAAAATAATATAAGTGAAGCATGAGAGATCAATAATTTCTATAAAATAAAACCACCACCGTGCTCTAAAAAAGATATAAGTGAAGCATTAGAGCAAAACTATCTAGCTCAAAAGATATAAGTGAAGCACATAGAGTATTCTAATAAATTCCAATTCATCTGTATCTCTCTCAAAAGGTGTGTCCAGCAAGGATGATTGTGGTAAACTGAAAAGCAAATACTCAAAGCATAAAAGACGCTCCAAGAAAAACACATATCATGTGGTGAATAAAAATATAGTCTCAAGTAAAGTTACCAATAGACGAAGACGAAAGAGGGGATGCCTTCCCAGGGCATCCCCAAGCTTAGGCTTTTGGTTGTCCTTGAATTTTACCTTGGGGTGCCTAGGGCATCCAGCTTAGACTCTTGCCACTCTTTGTTCCATAGTCCATCAAATCCTTACCCAAAACTTGAAAACTTCACAACACAAAACTTAGCAAAAATCTCGTGAGTTTCGTTAGTATAAGAAAACAAACCACCACTTTAAGGTACTGTAATGAACTCATTATTTGTTTATATTGGTGTTAAACCTACTGTATTCCAACTTCTCTATGATTCATACCCCCGATACTAATCATAGATTCATCAAAATAAGCAAACAACACACGAAAAAACAGAATCTGTCAAAAACAGAACATTCTGTAGCAATTTGTAACTTTCGAATACTTCTGTAACTCTAAAAAAATTGAAATAAATTGGTGGATGTGAGGTATTTTCTATTAATCATCTGCAAAAATAATCAACTAAAAATTAATCTTCATTAAAAAAATTAGCTATTCTCGTGAGCGGAAAAGTTTCTGATTATTACAGCATGATCGCATAAACTTCACCCAAGTCTTCCCAAAGGTTCTACTTAGCACAAACACTAACTAAAACACAAAACCACATATAAACAAAAGCTAGATGCAATATTTATTACTAAACAGAAGCAAATAAAATAAAATTGGGTTGCCTCCCAACAAGCGCTAGTGTGTAACGCCCCTAGCTAGGCACGATACAAGAATAGATCTAGGTATTGCCATAATGATAAGGTAGACCGCGAAAACTCATCTCATATTCCCTAGGTGTCACATCCCTAGTCACTGCTTGCATTAGGACTAGCTAAAGTGTGCTTCATGTTTAACTTTTCCAGAAACTTGAAATGGGGATGACAGAAACCCCAGCACCCCTCTTAATTCAACTAGGGTTTAATAAAATCTTTTCCAATGTACCCAAAATGCCCTTCTAAAATGTTCATCATCTTTGCCTTGGTCTTAAACCTCTCACAAAAATGGTGCACAATTTTATAGGACATCCTAAGGTCACCGGACTAAATCATATGGTATTTGCATTTGGGCATTTAAATGCTATAAAATATTTTAAATGCCCAAATAATCATAAACCAAAATGTTCCCTGTTGGATATATAATATACAGTGAACATGAGTACTTTCATGATTTATAAAAGTGTTCTAGCATTTTTAATAAAGCAACATATTTACTGAAAAACTGAAACAAAAAGTAAATAGAAAAAAGAGAGAGAAAGAGAGGGCCAGAGGCCACTTACCTGGCCGGCCCATGTGGCGGCCCAACACTGTGCTGGCCCATGCCAGCCAACTGCTTCGTCCCCACCAGGCAGGCAGGTGACGACGATGCACGCCAGCTCGCCACCGCGGCAGCTGCTTGCCGCCTGGCTGCCGCTTCGCCGCCCCTGGACGCCTGGACGTCCTCCACGTCAACGCCCTGACCGCCACGACATCCCACTTCCCCCTGCCTCTCTCCCTCGCTCTCCTCCTCCATGGCCGACGCAGCCGCAGCCGCACCGCCGTGAATCTCGCAGCCACCATTGCCCCGTCGTGTCAAGAAGCACCGCTGCCGTCCGCTTAGTCGAGCAGGCCGAGCCCCGAGCGCTCGCTCACCCCGGAGCCACCGCAACAAGCTTGTCCCCGACCGCCACCGCCGGAGATCCCCTTCGCTGCACAAGCCGCTCTAGGCCGTCCCCGAGCTCGCCGCCCCGGTCGTCGTCTCCGCTGTGAGCCACTGATTGTCCCCATCCTCTCCGCTCGCCCCGCCGTGCCCCACAATGACCGCACCAAGCTCGCCCGCCTGCGTCGCCGCAGTTGCTCGTCGCCGACGTGGCTCCGGCAACGCAATGGCCTCGTCGCCGTGTCCAGCACCTTCACCGCTCCGCGTAGAAGTTGTAGGAGCACTACATGCGCCTCCACGAGCACCGCAGCCACGAGTTCGGCCTCACCCAAACTCTGGCAGCCGCTGGACTCGTCGTCGGCGTTGTTTCCGGCGACCCTGAGCTCCAATTCGAGCATGAGTCGACGCGGCTCACTCCGAGCTGCACGTAGGTAGTCTCCGTCGTCCATTTGGTCACCGGAGGGCGAAACCCGCAGCCTCCGCCGCGTCTCGACGTCGCCGACGGCTAAACGCCGGCGAGTCAACCCAGTTTGACCAGGGGTTTGACTCCCCTGGGTCACTGACATGTGGGCCCTTCCAGTTAGTCAAACTTAGGTTAGTGTTTAATTAAATCCTAATTAGTTAATTAGTTAACTGAGACACTGACCAGTGGGTCCCACTGGTCAGCTTTGACCTGGGCCACCCAGTTGACGTGGAGACCTCACTGTGAAGCAGTGCTGACGCAGTAACTCTTTTCTGGAATTTAAATAAATCAGAAATGATTTATTTATTTCATAAAATGGTTTAAACTTAGAAAAATCATAATAAATCAACAGTAGCTCAGATGAAAAAGTTTTATATATGAAAAATGATAAGAAAAATCCAATATATCCATTGGTACTGGTTTCATGCATGTTAAAGCAAGTTAACCTTCCTGTTCATATCAAAACATGATAATGCACTTTGAATATTAATAACTTGGGCATGAATTTGAATTGTTGATTCAAATAGGCTCAAACCCTTATGTTTTTAGTTGCATTAGCTCAAACACATTCATCTTGCCATGTCATGAGCATGCATCATATTGTTGCATATTGTCGTGCATTGATTGTGTTACCGGTGTGATCTCCGTGGTAGGTTCTGCTCCCGAGGATATCCACGAGTATCCCACTAAAGGACAGTACCCGTCAACCAATCTTCCAGGCTAGCAAACCCATTGATCATTCCGATACGAACCCATCTTCTCGCTCCTGCTCTCTTTTACTGCATTAAGGCAACAACGTTTCAACTGCTATTTGGTGCGGTAGCTAAACACCATTCCTTTGCATGGCCTGTCATTGCCACAGTAAATAGTTGAAACCGACTAGCATGTGTAGGAGTTGTTTGAGCCATGTTGATGTGTTGCCTATCGTGCTATGCCTGCTATGCTTAGAGTTATGTCAGGTCTGGTTCATCTGGGTGATGGATCAGAGTGAAATGATTATGGCCGATGCACTAAGTCGTAAATCTTATTGTAACAATATGATGTTACAACAAGGGCAACCACTTCTCCACGAGGAATTTCGTAATCTTAACCTTCACATTGTTCCCCGAGGATTCCTTTCCACCTTGGTGGCGAAACCTACCCTTACGGATCAAATCATAGCTGCCCAGAAGCGTGATAAGGGTATATCCCGACTCCAGGAGAACATCGCTAGCGGAGTTGCTAAGAGTTTCTCTATGGATGTTCGAGGTGTTGTCTTCTTTCAGAATCGCTTGGTTGTTCCCAAGAAACAACAACTACGGCAGTTGATCCTTAAGGAGGCTCATGAATCTCCTCTCATGATTCATCCCGGTAGTACCAAAATGTATCAGGACCTACGCCAGAGGTTCTGGTGGACAAGGATGAAGAGAGAAATTGCTCAGCTCATCGCTAACTGCGACGTTTGCCGTCGAGTTAAAGTAGAGCATCAACGGCCTGCTGGCACCCTTCAACCTTTAGCTATTCCTGAATGGAAATGGGATAACATTAGTATGGACTTCATTACCGGATTTCCCAGGACCAGGAAAGGGAATAATGATATCTTCGTCATTATCGACCGCCTCTCCAAAGTAGCCAATTTCCTGCCTGTTCGAGAGAGTATAACCGCTAGCCAGCTAGCAGACTTGTATATCTCTCGGGTAGTATCCCTTCATGGTGTTCCATTGGAGATTAAATCAGACCGTGGAAGTCTCTTCACCTCTCGATTTTGGGAAAGTTTCCAAAATGCTATGGGAACTCGTCTCTGCTTTAGCACCGCCTTTCACCCTCAGTCAAGTGGTCAAGTAGAACGAGTCAATCAAATTCTGGAAGATATGCTCCGAGCCTCTGTTATCTCATTCGGTATGGATTGGGAGAAGTGTCTTCCATTCGCCGAATTCGCTTATAACAATAGCTACCGAAGTTATGTATGGATGAAGGTGTCGAACGCCGCTTAACTGGTCAGAAACCGGGGAAAGACAATTCTTTAGTCCGGACATGATCCAGGAAGCAGAAGAGCAAGTTCGCATCGTTCGTGAGAAATTGAAAACAGCCCAATCTCGTCAGAAGAGCCAATATGATCGCCATCACAAGGCTGTGACTTACGAAGTCGGCGTTAAGGCTTACCTTCGGGTTACTCCTCTTAAGGGAACCCATTGATTCGGTATCAAAGGCAAATTGGATCCTCGCTACATTGGTCCCTTTTGCATTCTTCCCAAACGAGGAGAAGTTGCCTACCAACTGGAACTACCTCTGCACCTTTCCAGAGTTCATGATGTCTTCCATGTCTCTCAACTCAGGCGTTGCTTCTCGGATCTTATCCGCGGAGTGGACCACGAAATACTTGATCTCGGGAATAATCCCACATATCGAGAAGACCCCGTTCGTATTCTTGAACAAACCAAGCGTACTACTCGACGTCATAATATCAAGTTTCTCAAGGTTCAACGGTCACACCATTCCGAGAACGAAGCTACTTGGGAAAGGGAGGATCGTCTTCGACTTGAGTACCCCACCATCTTTCCGACGGACCCTGACTCTCGGGATGAGATTCTTTTGAGTGGGGGTGAGTTGTCACATCACTAGTCAGTGCTTGCATTAGGACTAGCTAGAGTGTGCTTCATGTTTAACTTTTCCAGAAACTTGAAATGGGGATGACAGAAACCCCAGCACCCTCTTAATTCAACTAGGGTTTAATAAAATCTTTTCCAATGTACCCAAGATGCCCTTCTAAAATGTTCATCATCTTTGCCTTGGTCTTAAACCTCTGACAAAAATGGTGCACAATTTTCTAGGATATCCTAAGGTCACTGGATTAAATCATATGGTATTTGCATTTGGGCATTTAAATGCTATAAAATATTTTAAATGCCCAAATAATTATAAACCAAAATGTTCCCTATTGGATATATAATATACAGTGGACATGAGTAGTTTCATGATTTATAAAAGTGTTCTAGCATTTTTAATAAAGCAACATATTTACAGAAAAACAGAAACAGAAAGTAAATAGAAAATAGAGAGAGAGAGAGAGAGAGAGAGAGAGAGAGAGAGAGAGAGAGAGAGAGAGAGAGAG
>LR738713.1:77393148-77433099 GCA_902687465.1 Secale cereale
AGAGAGAGAGGGCCACAGGCCACTTACCTGGCCGACCCACCTGGCAGCCCAACACTATGCTAGCCCATGCCAGCCAGCTGCTTCGTCCCCGCCAGGCAGGCAGGTGACGCCGGCGCGAGCCAGCTCGCCACCGCGGCAGCTGCTTGCCACCTGGCCGCCGCTTCACCACCCCTGGACGCCTGGACGTCCTCCACGTCCACGCCCCGACCGCCACGACACCCCACTTTCCCCCTGCCTCTCTCCCTCGCTCTCCTCCTCCATGGCCGACGCAGCCACAGCCGCGCCGCCGTGAAGCTCGCAGCCAACGTCGCCCCACCGTCGCCTCGCCGTGTCAAGAAGCACCGCTGTCGTCCGCTTCGTCGAGCAGGCTGAGCCCCGAGCGCTCGCTCGCCCCGGAGCCACCGCAACAAGATCATCCCCGACCGCCACCACCGGAGATCCCCTTCGCCGCACAAGCCGCTCTAGGCCGTCCCCGAGCTCGCCGACCCGCTCGTCGTCTCTGCTATGAGCCACTGACTGTCCACGTCCTCTCTGCTCGCCCCGCCGTGCACCACAGCGACCACACCAAGCTCGCCTGCCTGCGTCGCCGTAGTTGCTCGTCGCCGACGTGGCTCCGGCCACGCAACGGCCTCGTTGCCGTGTCCAGCACCTTCACCGCTCCGCGTAGAAGCTGTAGGAGCACTACATGCGCCTCCACGAGCACCGCAACCACGAGTTCGGCCTCACCCGAACTCTGGCAGCCGCTGGACTCGTCGTCGGCATCGTTTCCGGCGACCCCGAGCTCCAACTCGAGCAGGAGTCGACGCGGCTCACTCCCAGCTGCACGTAGGTAGTCTTCGTCGTCCATTTGGTCGCCGGAGGGCGAAACCCGCAGCCTCCGTCGCGTCTCGACGTCGCCGGCGGCTAAATGCCGGCGAGTCAACCCAGTTTGACCAGGGGTTTGACTCCCGTGGGTCACTGACATGTGGGCCCTGCCAGTTAGTCAAACCTAGGTTAGTGTTTAATTAAATCCTAATTAGTTAATTAGTTAACTGAGACACTGACCAATGGATCCCACTGGTCAGGTTTGACCTGGGCCACCCAGTTGACCTGCTGACCTCACTATGAAGCAGTGCTGACGTAGTAACTCTTTTCTGGAATTTAAATAAATCATAAATGATTTATTTATTTTAGAAAATGGTTTAAACCTCAAAAAATCATAATAAATCAACAGTAGCTCAGTTGAAAAAGTTTTATATATGAAAAATGATCAGAAAAATCCAATCTATCCATTGGTACTGGTTTCATGCATGTTAAAGCAAGTTAACCTTGTTGTTCATATCAAAACATGATAATGCACTTTGAATATTAATAACTTGGGCATGAATTTGAATCGTTGATTCAGATAGGCTCGAACCCTTGCCATGTCATGAGCATGCATCATATTGTTGCATATTGTCGTGTATTGATTGTGTTACCCATGTGATCTCCGTGGTAGGTTCTGCTCCCAAGGATATCCACAAGTATCCCACTGAAGGGAAGTACCTGTTAACCAATCTGCCAGGCAGGCAACCCCATTGATCATTTCGATACAAACCCATCTTCTCGCTCCTGCTCTCTTTTACTGCATTAAGGCAACAACGTTTCAACTGCTATTTGTTGCGGTAGCTAAACCCTATTCCTTTGCATGACCTGTCATTGCCATAGTAAATAGTTGAAACCCACTAGAATGTGTAGGAGTTGTTTGAGCCCTGTTGATGTGTATCCTACCATGCTATGCCTGATATGCTTAGAGTTGTGTTAGGTCTGGTTCATCTGGGCGATGGATCAGAGTGAAATGATTATGTCTGGTAATGAGAGTGAAGTGTGGAATATGTTTTGGTAAAGGTATCGATGGAAGGCCATATAGGAGTACATGGTGGATTGTTTCATTGGAACCGTCCCTAAGAACTGAGATCTGTATGTGTGATTTAAGATCAGCTACTACCACACATTGGGCCCTGAAATATGACCCCGCCTGACTTGTTGACTGCCTGATGATCCACAAGTGTAGGGGATCCATCGTAGTCCTTTCGATAAGTAAGAGTGTTGAACCCAACGAGGAGCAGAAGGAAATGATAGGGAGTTTTCAGTAAGGTATTCTCTGCAAGCACTGAAATTATATGTAACAGATAGTTTGTGATAAGGTAATTGGTAGCAAGCGACAAAAGGTAAAAGTAAATAAGGTGCAACAAGATGGCCCAATCCTTTTTGTAACAAAGGAAAGCCTGGACAAACTCCTATATGAAGGCGCTCCCGAGGACACATGGGAATTATCATCAAGCTAGTTTTCATCACGAGCATCTGATTCACGTTCGGTACTTTGATAACTTGGTATGTGGGTGGACCAGTGCTTGGGTGATGTCCTTACTTGGACAAGCCTCCCACTTATGATTGACCTCTATTTCAAGCACCCGCGACTACAAAAGAAGTATTAAGGTAAACCTAACCATAGCATGAAACAAGTGGATCCAAATCAGCCCCTTATTAAGCAACGCATAAACTAGGGTTTAAGCTTCTGTCACTCTAGCAACCCATCATCTACTTATTACTTCCCAATGCCTACCTCTAGGCCCAAATAATGGTGTAGTGTCATGTAGTCGGCGTTCACATGACACCACTAGAGGAGAGACAACATACATCTCATCAAAATATCGAACGAATACCAAATTCACACATGTCCTCAGGAACAAAAGTAACCACTCACAATACATAATATTGTTCATGATCAGAGGGGTATTAATATGCATAATGGATCTTGACATATGATCTTCCACCAAATAAACCAACTAGCATCAACTACAAGGTGTAATCAACACTACTAGCAACCCACAAGTACCAATCTGAGGTTTGGGTACAAAGATTCGATACAAGAGATGAACTAGGGTTTGAAAGGAGATGGTACTGGTGAAGATGTTGATGAAAATAGCCCTCCCCAAGATGGGAGAGTTGTTGGTGATGACAGCGGTGACAATCTCCCCCTCCCGGAGGGAAGTATCCCCGGCAGAACAGCTGTGCCGGAGCCCTAGATTGGTTTCCGGCAAGGTTCCGCCTGGAGACGGCGGCGTCTGGTCCCATAAGCCTCCTTGTGATTTTTCTAGGTCATAACACCTCATATAGGAGAAGATGGGCATCAGGGGGCCCACGAGGCAGGGGGCGCGCCCAGAGGGGGGCGCCCCCACCCTCGTGGACAGGTGGTGGCCCCCCTGGTGATCTTCTTTTGCCAGATATTTTTTATATTTTCTGAAACGGTGTCCTGTGGAGTTTCGGTGCTTTTTGAGTTGTGTAGAATAGGTTTCCAGAGTTTGCTTCTTTTCCAGCCCAGAATTCCAGGTGCGGGCATTCTCCTTCTTCATGTAAACCTTGTAAAATAAGAGAGAAAAGGCATAAGTATTGTGACATAACGTGTAATAACAGACCATAATGCAATAAATATCAACATATAAGCATGATGCCAAATGGACGTATCAACTCCACCAAGCTTAGACCTCGCTTGTCCTCAAGCGAAAGCCAATATCAAAAAATATGTCCACGTGTTTAGAGATAGAGGTGTCGATAAAAATAAAATACGGACATGAGGGCATCATGATCATTCTCATAACAGCAACATATATATATTGTCATATGATTCTTATGCTAAAGTAAAAATTCATTCACAATGTCAAGTATGAATCAGAAATTTCACTAAAAACGAACAAACTATGATCTCGGTCACTGAAGCAATTGCAATTTATCATAACTTCGGAAAGAGTCAACATAAGAGCTTTTGAGCAAGCTTACATACTCAACTATCATATAGTCTTTCACAATTTCTCACACTCACGCAATACTTATGGTTATGGAGTTTTAATCAGACACAGAGAAAGATGGATTTCACCTTGACTCTTATAAGGAAAGAATAGTAGATAGGCCCTTCGCAGAGGGAAGCAGAGGTTGTCATGTGCTGTTATGGTTGGATGCACAAAGTCTTAGCGCAAAAGAACGTCACATTATATTGCCACTTGTGATAAGGACCTTTATTATACAGTTCGTCGCTTTTATTACTTCCATACCACAAGATCTTATAAAGCTTATTTCGTCCACACTAATAAATCATACATATTTTAGCGAGTTTGCAACATGACAACTTACTTGAAGGATCTTACTCAATCCATAGGTAGGTATGGTGGACTCTCATGGCAAAACTGGGTTTAAGGATGTATGGAAGCACAAGTAGTATCTCTACATGGTGCGAGGAGTTTTGGCTAGCATGAGAGGGAAAGGCAAGCTCAAAATGTTGGATGATCCATGACAATATACTTTATTTCGGATATAAGAAAACATAACCCATTATGTTGTCTTCCTTGTCCAACATCAACTCTTTAGCATGTTATATTTTAGTGAGTGCTCACAATCATCAAAGATGTCCAAGATAGTATATTTGTATGTGAAGCGTCTCTTTCTTTATTACTTCCTATTAATTGCAGTGATGACCAAAACTATGTTTGTCAACTCCCAACAACTTTTATTCATCATACTCTTTATTTGGGAAGTCATTACTTCCCATAAGATCAATATGATCTCGTGATATATATTTTTGTATATTTTCTTTTATTCTATCATGACCAAGGTGAGGAAATCAAGCCCTTGACTCAACACTAATCTTTATTATATAGCTCACGGACTCGATTACAAAGGGTAAAGATCATAAAGCAAAAGCTCACAACTAGATCATGCTAACTTTATTCTACTAGATCAAGATACTACCAAAAGGATCGAACTAAGAAAAACGGTAAAGATAGGAGTGATGGTGATACGATACCGGGGTCACTCCCCCAAGCTTGGCAATTGCCAAGGGGAGTGCCCATACCCATATGATTATGTCTCCTTCGTCGGGGGTGGTGATGATGGAGTTGTTGATGATGTAGGCTTGTTGTCCACCTTCCAAGGCATGGGCTCACCATCGTAGAAGGATGATCGACTCTCCGGGATACTCAAATCTACAGCCAAACTCATCTTCTTGAATCTATATTTATACTCACAATTTTGGTTTTGCAGGTCATAGATCTGGGCTTGAAGGTGCTCGATTTTCTCTTGGAGGTTGGAGATGGCTTCCCCAAAGATCCTTGAGTCCATCTTGAGGTTGTTGGCGAGCTCCGCGATCATCATGTGGTTGGCATTGAGACCTCGTTCCACCATACCTTGGCACTTGAAAACTTGCTGTTCCATTGCTTCGAGTCTTGTCTCCACGCTTCCAGTCCTCCTTGGCCCCTCAACATCGCGGATGTGCAGCACCCCCACATGCAACTCCATGGTTTGAGGGTGATGCAGCACCTCCGCAAGGTAGGGGTTGATGACCTTCTCGAAGAACTTGTCCTTGGGGGTGTTGGAAGATGCCATGATGATCTAAATCTGTCAAAAACAACAGCTCGAAATGAAAACAGAGGATTTTGCGTGATACAGAGGTCAAAACCCTCGAGAGAATATATAATGAATTTTTACCGACCAAAAGGAGTAACATACAAGAAATCGGAGTGCGGGAGGCACACGAGGTGCCCACGAGGCAGGGGGGCGCGCCCAGGGGAAGGGGGCGCACCCTCCACCCTCGTGGACGCCTCGTGTCCCTTCCGGACTACCACTTATTTTTCTATTTTTCTAAATATTCCAAAACCGTGAAAATTAGCCTTTAGAACTGTTTTGGAGTCAGTTTACTTACCGTACCACATACCTCTTCCTTTTTGGAGTCTGAATCGTTATGTAAAGTGTCCCTTATGTATTCCTCCGGGGTTACGGTTTCAATAACATTAGTTTCAACATTTATAGGGTTACCTGAGATATAATGTTTGATTCTTTGACCGTTCACCACCTTCGGATTTGTGCCTTCAAAGTTGTTGATTTTTATGGCACCGGAACGATAGACCTCCTCGATAACGTAAGGTCCTTCCCACTTAGAGAGAAGTTTTCCTGCAAAAAATATTAAACGAGAGTTGTATAGCAATACATAATCACCTACATTAAACTCACGCTTTTGTATACTTTTGTTATGCCATCTTTTAACTTTTTCTTTAAACAGCTTGGCATTCTCATAGGCCTGGGTCCTCCATTCATCAAGAGAGCTAATGTCAAATAACCTCTTCTCACCGGCAAGTTTGAAATCATAATTGAGCTCTTCTGGTCGGGGTGAAGATACCCCGAACAAGCCCCTCAAAGGATCATGAGCCATAGTAACAAGTCACAATAAATTTCAGCACACTATAGAAATTTTTCCTTACGAAATT
Source organism: Secale cereale (assembly GCA_902687465.1). Classification (NCBI taxonomy): domain Eukaryota; kingdom Viridiplantae; phylum Streptophyta; class Magnoliopsida; order Poales; family Poaceae; genus Secale; species Secale cereale. Next base: position 77,399,424 of record LR738713.1, read on the forward strand.
CCACTTACCAAAGGCGCTTCACTCCCTGGCAACGGCGCCAGAAAAGAGTCTTGATGACCCACAAGTGTAGGGGATCTATCGTAGTCCTTTAGATAAGTAAGAGTGTCGAACCCAACGAGGAGCAGAACGAAATAATACGCAGTTTTCAGTAAGGTATTCGCTGCAAGCACTGAAATTATAGGTAACACATAGTTTGTGATAAGGTAATTGGTAGCAAGCGACAAAAGGTAAAAGTAAATAAGGTGCAGCAAGATGGCCCAATCCTTTTTGTAACAAAGGACAAGCCTGGACAAACTCTTATATGAAGGAAAGCGCTCCCAAGGACACATGGGAATTATCGTCAAGCTAGTTTTCATCACGATCATCTGATTCGCATTCGGTACTTTGATAACTTGGTATGTGGGTGGACCGGTGCTTGGGTGCTGTCCTTACTTGGACAAGCCTCCCACTTATGATTAACCTCTATTGAAGCATCCGCAACTACAAAAGAAGTATTAAGGTAAACCTAACCATAGCATGAAACAAGTGGATCCAAATCAGCCCCTTACGAAGCAACGCATAAACTAGGGTTAAGCTTCTGTCACTCTAGCAACCCATCATCTACTTATTACTTCCCAATGCCTTCCTCTAGGCCCAAATAATGGTGAAGTGTCATGTAGTCGACGTTCACATGACACCACTAGAGGAGAGACAACATACATCTCATCAAAATATCGAACACATACCAAATTCACATGACTACTTATAGCAAGACTTCTCCAATGTCCTCAGGAACAAAAGCAACTACTCACAAGACATAATATTGTTGATGATCATAGGGGTATTAATATGCATAATGGATCTGAACATATGATCTTCCACCAAATAAACCAACTAGCATCAACTACAAGGAGTAATCAACACTACTAGCAACCCACAGGTACCAATCTGAGGTTTGGGTACAAAGATTGGATATAAGAGATGAACTAGGGTTTGAAAGGATATGGTGCTGGTGAAGATGTTGATGAAGATAGCCCTCCCCAAGATTGGAGAGTAGTTGGTGGTGACGGCGGTGACGATTGCCCCCTCCCGAAGGGAAGTATCCCCGGCAGAACAGCTCTGCTGGAGCCCTAGATTGGTTTCCGCCAAGGTTCCGCCTCGAGACGGCGGCGTCTGGTCCCGAAAGCCTCCTTATGATTTTTTCCAGGTCAAAACACCTCATATACGAGAAGATGGGCATCGAGGGGCCATCGGGGGGTCCACGAGGCAGGGGGCGCACCCAGAGGGGGGGCGCCCCCACCCTCGTGGACAGGTGTTGGCCCCCCTGGTGATCTTCTTTCGCCAGATATTTTTTATATTTTCTGAAACGATGTCCTATGGAGTTTCGAAGCTTTTTGAGTTGTGTAGAATAAGTTTCCAGAGTTTGCTTCTTTTCCAGCCCAGAATTCCAGCTGCCGACATTCTCCCTCTTCATGTAAACCTTGTAAAATAAGAGAGAAAAGGCATAAGTATTGTGTCATAACGTGTAATATCAGCCCATAATGCAATAAATATCAACATACAAGCATGATGCAAAATGGACGTATCACTGCCCTTGTCCTCTGTCCAGGAGTTACAACTAGTTTCTAGTGTTTGTAGTATGCTGGTGGTCGTGAGCAGCGCTGACCCTCGGGGTGGCCTGTGATGCGGCAAGTACGTGGCATGGTGTACCGAGTCACCTGTTTGGTATCTCGGGAACCCTGTACACATCATTTGGGGCCGTGAGCGACATCCCGGCCGGATCTCCCCACGGATGGAACCCAAATAGGCGATAAACCTGGACTAGAGACTTGAGTGGTTGGTTAGGTCGTGGTCTACATCCATGTCGGCTTTTGCTTGAAGTCTGCCGAGCACATGTCGTGTGCAGACGCTAAGTGGTGGAAACATGTGTGAAGAAGTACACCCCTGTAGGGTTATCAATCTATTCGAATAGCCGCTGTCCACGATTAAGGACAACTTGGTTGCCTATACAGTTCATAGACAAGTTAATGGTTACTCATAAAAGACTCAAGACAAGTGTGAGTGCCGTGGATGGCCCTTCCGTAGGATGACGGGAGGGGATCCACGGTAGTGTATTGTTGTGGTGATTAGTGGACTCGTGTGCGTTGTCTCATCTTTGCAAACTACTGATAGACATAGTACAGGTTAGCCAAGAGTCAAAGCTGGCTTGCTGCAATAAACTCCACTAGCCTTGTTGATAATGATGCATGTATGATAGGTTCTCATGTAAGTCTTGTTGAGTACCTCTGTACTTATGTTTGCTTAATAACTGTTGTAGAGGAGAACCCCGCCCCTTCTGATGGTTTCTACATAGACCTTGATGTCGACGAGTAGCTTGCTACCCAGGTGGCAATCTCAAGCCTGTGAAGGGCCATTGTAGATAGTCAGGCTACACCAAGCCTTCTTTCTTTCCAGTTGTGTGTACTCAGACAAGTTTAGCTTCCGCATGTGCTTGTATGTTTGTATTACTTGAGTGTTGGGTCATGTGACCCCTACCTGTATGGATATGCTATGTATGGCTCTTTGGAGCCTCTTAAATAAAGTACTTTGAGTCATAGAGTTTTGTTGTGATGCCATGTTGTATTTGCACATATCGAGCATATTGTGTGTATGTTATTGAAATGCTTGGTATGTGTGGGATCCGACACCTAGTTGTTTACCCTTGGTAGCCTATCTTACAGGGAAATGCCTCCTAGTGCTTCCACTGAGCCTTGGTAGCTTTCTACTGCTCCGGAACACGTGGGCTGGCCGGCATGTGTCCTTCTTCGTTCCTGTGTCTGTCCCTTAGGGGAAATGTCACGCGCTGTTCCTTTAAGTCCTTGTATCTTCCTACAACTTGGGTTCATACGTTGATGGCCAACACGTTCGTTTTTGGGTCATGTATGCATGTCTCTGTAATTTAGTGCCACTTTTGGTTTATAACTACCCATGTTGGCCCGGGTTCTCTGTCATATGGATGCTAGTGACACTATCATATACGTGTGCCAAAATGTGCAAACGGTCCCGGGCCAGGTAAGGTGGCACCCGTGGGGATACCGTGCGTGAGGCCGCAAAGTGATATGATGTGTTACATGCTAGATTGGTGTGACCTAGGATCGGGGTCCTGACACTATGTTCAGCAACAAGTTTTCTTTGTGGCAAGCAAAAGTAATGAAAAGGGCTAAATTTAATTGGACAAAAGTCCCCAAGATCAAGCTCAGGAGGTATGGGTTCCTCCTTTGGTCCATCATATTGCACAACCAATTCATCATTAGAAGTATTCTTTTGGCAGAAGGTCATGAGCCTTCGCCCGAGAGAAAAACCTAACCCATTGTTTTGAATGGCAAAATCATCATTCAATTCAGAGATTCTATTGACTAAGATATTGGTAGGAACCTTTTTCCTAAGGTTTCCATTAAAAGCAGCATGATCTAAAGATTGTAAACGCATTATGTCCTCGATTAAATAAGATAGCTTCTATGGGAGGACAAACAGCGTCTACTCTATAATGCGTAAAAGTTTCTTTGGCCTCTTTCATTATGAATCTGAACTCGTGAGACAAAAAGATAGTAGCTGCGCGCTTAACAGAAGAATGCTCATTATTGGCAAATTCTAGAAAAATCCTCTGAATACAAGGATGCATATGGATAAATTGCCTTTCAAGTTCAACTACAAGCATAGATATGGCATCCGTAAGACTACTGGTTCTATGAAGAATAGATCCACCCATAGTGGGTAAAGCACCGGCACAAGTAAAGAAGTCTTGAAGAACTCCTTTTCCAATAATATTACCACCACCAACCCGGAACTTCTTAGTATGTAAAGTGGTAGTTTCATCAGGAGGATCAACAAAAGAAAAGTTGCCCTCACCGTTACTACCCTTTTCAATGACATCCTCCCCCATCCCAGACATGATAGCAACAAACCGCAATAAAGACGAACACACTAGAGGCAAGCGAAAAGAGGCAAACTGAAAAAGAAGGGCGAATAAAACGACAAAGGTGAAGTGGGGGAGAGGAAAACGAGAGGCAAATAATGTACTGCGATGGATAAGGGTTTGTGATAGGTGCTTGGTATATGACTTTTGTGTAGATCTCCCCGGCAACGGCGCCAGAAATTTTTCTTGCTACTTCTCGAGCTTACGTTGTTTTCCCTTGAAGAGGAAAGGATGATGCACCAAAGTAGCGTAAGTATTTCCCTCAGTTTTTGAGAACCAAGGTATCAATCCAGTAGGAGACCACACACGAGTCCCTCATGCCTGCACAAACAAATAAGAACCTTGCAGCCAACACGATAAAGGGGATGTCAATCCCTTCTCGGTCACTTACAAAAGTGAGATCTGATAGAGATGATAAGATAATGTTTTTGGTATTTTTGATATAGATTGAAAGTAAAGATTGCAAAGCAAAAGTAAAGTAAATAGTTGATGGAAGATTAATACGATGAAGATAGACCCGGGGGCCATAGGTTTTGCTAGTGGCTTCTCTCATGATAGCAGATTTCTACGATGGATGAACAAATTACTGTCGAGCAATTGATAGAAAAGCGCATAGTTATGAGAATATCTAGGCATGATCATTGTATATAGGCATCATGTCCGTGACAAGTAGACCGAAACGATTATGCATCTTTTACTATTACTCCACACATCGACCGCTATCCAACATGCATCTAGAGTATTAAGTTCATAAGAACAGAGTTACGCCTTAGTCAAGATGACATGATGTAGAGGGGTAAACTCAAGCAATATGATATAAACCCCATATTTTTATCGTCGGTGGCAACAATACAATACGTGCCTTGCTGCCCCTGCTATCACTGGGAAAGGACACCGCAAGATTGAACCCAAAGCCAAGCACTTCTCCCATTGCAAGAACTACCAATCTAGTAGGCCAAACCAAACTGATAATTCGAAGAGTCTTGCAAGGATATTTAAATCATACATAAAAGATTTCATAACAGAATCCAATATTGTTCATAGATAATCTTGATCACAAACCCACAATTCATCGGATCTCGACAAACACACCGCAAAAAGAATTACATCGAATAGATCTCCAAGAAGATCGTGGAGAACTTTGTATTAAGATCCAAAGAGAGAGAAGAAGCCATCTAGCTAATAACTATGGACCCGAAGGTCTTTGGTAAACTACTCACAACTCATCGGAGAGGCTATGGTGTTGATGTACAAGCCCTCCATGATCGATGCCCCCTCCGGTGGAGCTCCGGAATAGGCCCCAAGATGGGATCTCCCGGGTACAGAAGGTTGCAGCGGTGGAATTAGGGTTTTTGGTGCTCCCCGATGGTTTCAGGGTACATAGGTATATATAGGAGGAAGAGGCATGTCAGTGGAGCCACGAGGGGCCCACGAGGGTGGGGAGCACGCCTACCCCCCTGGGCGCGCCCTTGCCCTCGTGGTCGCCTCGTTCGCTTCCTGACGTGTACTCCAAGTCTTCTGTGTTGATATTGTTCCAAAAATGACTCTCCCGAAGGTTTCATTCCCTTTGGACTCCATTTGATATTCCTTTTCTGTGTAACACTGAAATAGGCAAAAAATAGCAATTTGCGCTGGGCCTTGGGTTAGTAGGTTAGTCCCAAAAATAATATAAAAGTGTAAAATAAAGCCCATTAAACATCCAAAACAGATAATATAATAGCATGGAACAATAAAAATTTATAGATACATTGGAGACGTGGTGGACGTGCACAAAGTCTCATATATGCCCACCAATGTCGAATGGGGTTATGCATCATCTTCTAAGGTATTGGGCCTTGGCAAGGTTGTCGTTTCTCATGATCTCACGATCGAGAAAGTCATGCTTGTTGAGTCCCTTGCATACAATTTACTTTTCGTTCGTCAACTTGCACTCATGGGCTTTGCTACTTTCTTTGATATTGATTCCATGGCCCTCTTGTGGAGCAAGACTCTTAAAGTATCTTTTGTTGGGCATGTCAAGAACGTTCTCTATGTGGTTAACTTCTCGGAGCGACCCACTAAGACTGTGACGTGCCTAATGAGTAAAGTTGACGTGGGGTGGCTTTGGCATTGCCGTCTAGCCCACGTCAATATGAGATCTTTGCAAAGTCTTCTCAAGGGGGACCATGTTTGTGGACTAACAAATGTTAGTTTTGCCAAAGATCATGATTGCAGTGCTTGTATCGAAGGAAAGCTACATGAGAAAGCTCACTCTCCCACGACTATCATCTACTCGGTGAGGCCTTTGGATCTCCTTCACATGGATATCTTTGGGCCTCCATCCTTTGATAGTCTTGTGGGTAGAAAGTATTGCTTGGTGATTGTGGATGATTATTCAAGATACATTTGGGTATATTTCTTCAAGAGGAAGAGTGAGACCCAACAAATCGTCATCAACTTTGCAAATGAAGCTAAATGTCAACATGATGCAAAGATTTTGATGATAAGAAGTGACAATGGCACCGAGTTCAAGAACTACACCTTGGATGAGTTTCTCAGTGATGAGGGGATCAAGCATCAATATGCCGCACCTTATACCCCTCAACAAAATGGTGTGGTGTAGAGGAAGAACCGGACATTGATGGACGTATCAAGAACCATGATGGTGGAATTCAAGTCTCCGTGGGCCAAAGCCATCAACACCACTTGTCATGCATCCAATCGGCTCTATCTCCGCAAAGGCTTGAACAAGACTCCGTATGAGATACTTATCGGCAACAAGCCCAACCTCAAGTACTTCCGGGTGTTCGATTGTAAGTGTTTCATACTCACGAAAGGTGTTCGTTTGTCTAAGTTTGGGGCTAGAGCTCATGAGGGCATATTTGTTGGTTATGCTACAAACTCTCATGCTTACCGTGTCCTCAACAATTCCACCGAACTCATTGAGGAGACGTGTAATGTAGAGTTTGATGAGAATAACGGCTCCCAAATGGAGCAAAGTGGTACTTGTGATGTAGGGGATGAAATTCCTCCCCAAGCCATAAGAAGAATGGTTGTTGGTAATATCCTACCCATTGAGGAACCCCTTGTTGCCGAAGGAGAAGGACAATGTTCTACTCAAGTGGAACCATCACCAACCCAAGACCCACAGCTTCCGAAGAACAAAGTGAAGGCCCTCAACCCAATGAACAAGGCCAAGCGCAAGATCAACCACAAGATGGGGATGATCCACCAAGTGATGCACAAGGTCAAGTTCCTTCTTCTGAGCAAGTTCAAGATCAAGATCAAGCTCAAGATCGAGAACAAGCTCAAGATGATGCTCGTGATGATCAAGTTACCGCTCCTCAACTCTCTCTTGAGGAACAATTGGAGCGTCATGCCACCAAAGCTGCTTCCAAGCTTGCTTCTAGAGAGCATCACATGGAGAATATACTTGGAAGCATAACAAAGGGGGTAAGCACTCATAGACAATTGGAAAACTATTGTGCACATCATGCATTTGTTTCTTGTGTTGAACCCCAAAAGGTCTATGAGGCGCTCGAAGATCCGGATTGGCTCAATGCCATGCATGAGGAACTCAACAACTTCGAGCGCAACAAAGTGTGGCGTTTGGTGCCAAGGCTGAAGGACAACCATAATGTCATTGAAACCAAATGGATATTCAAGAACAAGCAAGATGCTCACGGGATTGTCATTCGCAACAAGGCTCATTTTGTGGCACAATGCTACTCCCAAGTCGAGGGTATCGACTACGGTGAAACCTTTGCCCCCACTGCTCGCCATGAAGCTATTTGTTTGTTGCTTGCCTATGCTTCTCATCATAACTTTAAATCGCAACAAATGGATGTGAAGAGTGCATTTCTTAATGGTCCTCTTAATGAGTTGGTGTATGTCAAACAACCCCCGGGGTTTGAGGATCCTAAGTTCCCCAATCATGTGTATCAAGTCGATAAGTGATACGTCTCCAACGTATATACTTTTCCAAACACGTTTGCCCTTATTTTCGACTCTAACTTGCATGATTTGAATGGAACTAACCCGGACTGACGCTGTTTTCAGCAGAACTGCCATGGTGTTATTTTTCTGCAGAAATAAAAGTTCTCGGAATGACCTGAAAATCAACAGAGAATATTTTTGGAATATATAAAAAATACAGGCGAAAGATTCAAGACCAGTGGCCCACACCCTGTCCACAAGGGTGGGGGTCCTGGGCGCGCCCCCTGTATCATGGGCCCCTTGATGCTCCACCGACATCAACCCCGACTCCATATATTCACTTTCGGGGAGAGAAAAATCAGAGAGAAGGATTCAACGCATTTTACGATATGGAGCCGCCGCCAAGCCCTAATCTCTCTTGGGAGGGCTGATCTGGAGACCGTTCGGGGCTCCGGAGAGTGGAGATCGTCGTCGTCGTCATCATCAACCTTCCTCCATCACCAATTCCATGATGCTCACCGCCGTGCGTGAGTAGTTCCATCGTAGGCTTGCTGGACGGTGATGGGTTGGATGAGATTTACCATGTAATCGAGTTAGTTTTGTTAGGGTTCGATCCCTAGTATCCATTATGTTCTAAGATCGATGTTTCTATGACTTTGCCATGCTTAATGCTTGTCACTAGGGCCCGAGTGCCATGATTTCAGATCTGAACCTATTATGTTTTCATGAATATATGTGAGTTCTTGATCCTATCTTGCAAGTCAATAGTCACCTACTATGTGTTATGATCCGGCAACCCCGAAGTGACAATATTTGGGACCACTCACGGTGATGACCGTAGTTTGAGGAGTTCATGTATTCACTAAGTGTTAATGCTTTGGTCCGGTACTCTATTAAAAGGAGGCCATAATGTCCCTTAGTTTCCAATAGGACCCCGCTGCCACGGGAGGGTAGGACAAAAGATGTCATGCAAGTTCTTTCCCATAAGCACGTATGACTATATTCGGAATATATGCCTACATTACATTGATGAACTGGAGCTAGTTCTGTGCCACCCTATGTTATAACTATTACATGAGGAATCACATCCGACATAATTATCCATCACTGATCCAATGCCTACGAGCTTTTCACATATTGCTCCTTGCTTAGTTACTTTACCGCTGCTACTGTTACAATCACTACAAAACCGCTACTATTACTATTGCCACTACTACCGTTACTTCCATACTACTTTGCTACTAAATACTTTGTTGCAGATATTAAGTCTTCCAGGTGTGGTTGAATTGACAACTCAACTTCTAATACTTGAGAGTATTCTTTGGCTCCCCTTGTGTCGAATCAATAAATTTGGGTTGAATACTCTACTCTCGAAAACTGCTGCGATCCCCTACACTTGTGGGTTATCAAGACTATTTTCTGGCGCCGTTGCCGGAGAGCATAGCTATATTCTTTGAGTCACTTGGGATTTATATCTGTTGATCACTATGAAGAACTTGAAAGACGAAAAAACCAAGATTTATCCCTCAACTACGAGGGGAGGTAAGGAACTGCCATCTAGCTCTGCACTTGATTCACCCTTTGTTATGAGTAAATTTGCGACACCTACTCCTGCTATTGAATCTGATATGTCGCATGTTCTTGATGATGCCACTTCTGCTATGCATGATACTTATGATGAAACTACTTCTATGTTTTGATAATACTATGCTATTAGGTGAATTTATTGATGAACGAATTGCTAGGGTTAGAGAGAATGAAATTATTGAAAGTGATAATATTGATGAAAGAGATGATGAAGATTCTCCCCCTAGATATGAATTGCCTGTTGTGCCTGAGGGTTATGTTATGGATGAAGAAACTGCTAGAGATCTTTTAGCTTGCAATGATAGGTATAATCTTAAGAAATTGTTAGCTAAGCTGAAAGAAAAGTCTTTGAATGCTAGAATGAAATATGACCCTGCTTTTGCTACTTCACCTATCTGTATTTCTCATAAGGATTATGATTTCTCTGTCGATCCTAAGTTAATTACTTTGGTTGAATCTCATCATTTCCATGGCTATGAATCTGAAACTGTTGTGGCACATCTTACTAAATTGAATGATATAGCCACCCTATTCACCAATGAGGAAAAAAATCGTTACTACTAAATCCTTAAGTTATTTCCATTCTCGTTGAAGGGTGATGCTAATGATAGGTTAAGGGGTATTCCTAATGTTGATTAATGAAAATAATTGGACACTTCCTGAACCAACTCCTACGCCAACTCTAAAGAAAAGGGGTATTCTATTTCTCAGTCCTGAAGATATGCAAGAGGCAAAGAAATCTATGAAAGAAAAAGGTATTAAAGCTGAAGATGTTAAGAATTTACCACCTATTGAAGAAATATATGGTCTTGATAACCCGTCACAAGTAGTAAAGGTAAATTCTCTCTATAGATTTGATGAAGGTGATATTCCTTATAATAAGCTGCTAGCCAAAGCTTAGATGAGTTTGACAATTTTATTGTCAAACAAGAAAACTTCAATGCTTATGTTGGTAGACAATTGAAACGTAATGCTTATATGATTGAACACTCGAGTGATTATATGTCTAGAGTTAAGGGTGAACTTAAACTCATTAGTAAACATGCTTCTATGGTTGCCACTCAAGTAGAACAAGTACTTAAAGCACAAAATGATTTGCTCAATGATTTAAATAGTAAGAAAAATGATAATGATGTTAGAATTGTGACTAGAGGGGGTAGAATGACTCAGGAACCTCTGTATCCTGAGGGCCACCCTAAGAGAATTGAGTAAGATTCTCAGAGAACTAATGTAGATGAACCTAGTCCTTCTAAGAAGAAGAAAAAGAAAAAATGATAGGACTTTGCATGCTTCTAGTGAACCTGTTGTTGACACGCCTGAGAATCCCATTGATATTTCTATTCTGATGCTGAAACACAATCTGGTAATGAACATGAACCTAGTGATAATGTTAATGATGATGTTCATGATGATGCTCAACCTAGCAATAATGATGATGTAGAGATTGAACCTGTTGTTGATCTTGATAACCCACAATCAAAGAATCAACTATATGATAAGAGAGACTTTGTTGCTAGGAAACACGGTAAGGAAAGAGAACCATGGGTTCAGAAACCCATGCCTTTTCCTCCTAAACCATCCAAGAAAAAGGACGATGAGGATTTTGAGCGCTTTGTTGAAATTATTAGACCTATCTTTTTGCGTATGCGTTTGACTGATGTGCTTAAAACAAATCCTTATGCTAAGTATATGAAAGATATTATTACAAATAAAAGAAAGATACCGGAAGTTGAAATTTCCACCACGCTTGCCAATTATACTTTTAAAGTTGGAATACCAAAGAAACTAGGAGATCCGGGAGTACCAACTATACCTTGCTCCATTAAAGAAACTATGTTAAAACTGCTTTATGTGATCTTGGAGCCGGTGTGAGTGTTATGCCTCTCTCTTTATATCGTACACTTGACTTGAACAAGTTAACACCTACTGAAATATCTTTGCAAATGGCCGATAAATCAACCACTATACTTGTCGGTATTTGTGAGGATGTGCCTGTTGTTGTTGCAAACGTTACTATTTTAACGGACTTTGTTATCTTTATATTCCCGAGGATGATAGTATGTCTATTATCCTTGGTAGACCCTTTTTGAATACTGCAGGGGCTGTTATTGATTGCAACAAAGGCAATGCCACTTTATATGTTAATGGTAATGAGCATATTGTACACTTTCCGAGGAAACAACCTCAAGTCCACAGTATCAATTCTATTGGAAAAATTTCAACGATCACTATTGGAGGTTTTGAATTTCCTCTTCCTACTCTCAAGAAGAAATATGATATTCTTATTGTTGGGCACATACATATACCCATTGAGGTAACTTAGTGTTATTCGAAAATTCTCCGGTTTCATGTTATTCCGAAAGAGTTTATTAACAAGACTTGATCAACCTTGTTAATGGATTCCTTTTGATGAGCATGAGATGGATGAATTTAGAAAGCACAACTTGCTGTACCCTCCTCTTACTTTCTGTTATTTAGGTTAAATAAAGCAAAATTAGTATTTTCTGTCTGTTTTCTGAGTTAATCGTGCAATAAGAAAAATCCCAAAAATAAAAGTTCTTCAAATGCCCTGAAAATGAAGTACGTTTTTTTCTAGAATATTTAAGAATATTTTGCACTGAGAACACATCAGGGGGCCACAACACCTGGCCACGAGGGTGCAGGGCGCGCCCCCTGCCTCTTGGGCCCCACGTGGCCCCCTCCACTTATTCCAGCACCCACACACTTCATCTTCCTCCAAAAAAAATCCTTCCATAGCTCAAACCCATCTTCTAGCTCATCTTGCTGCCATTTTTTATCTCCTTGCTCAAAGCTCCATTCACTAAACTGTTTGGGGGATTGTTCTTCGGTATGTGAATCCTCCAATGGTCCAATTAGTTTTTGTTCTAGTGCTTTATTTATTGCAAATTTGTTCTGCTTAGGTGACCCTGTTCATGAGCTTGCATGTCAAATTTATGTGGTTCTAAGTAGTTATAATGCATGATATAGTCTCTAGGCACTTGCGGGAGTAGTTGCTATCAATCTTGTTGAGTTTGGTTCACTTTTATTTTGAGTCACTAAAAAATTCATACATTTTTCAGAGAAAAATGCATAGGAAAATCTACGAAGGTGGTTCCTCAAGGAAGCAAGGATCAAGGCTCACGATACATGTGTCGGACGATGAATTACCAAGGGAAGCTCAAGTGCGGCCTTGTGAATGGTTGTCAGAGGAATTTATGGTCGAGGCAGGCATCAAGGAAGAATTTGACACGTATATGCGTAATGCTGATCTTGAGGACTTCGTGTCAGATAAGTGCCCACAGTACCACTACTTAACTGATTCCTTTGTGAGAAGGTTTAAATTTACATCTTCACGCAATTCTCACACTGTCTTATTTGATCTTTATGATAAATCTTATACCATGGACTTAGAAGATTTTAATGACGCTTGTAAACTCCTGCAGTGGGGTAGTATTAATGAACCTCGCAAATCTGAATATAAGGAATTCCTAGCTAGTATCACTGTGGGGGAATCTAGAGAAATCACACTAGCTACCATAGGGAGCATTCATTTCCCTTCTATACATTATTTTGATCTCTTCATTGGTAGATGCATTAACGGTAAAGATGAGGCTTGCCACATGTGCGTTCCAGATCTTAGTGTCCTCAAAAGCGCGGTACTAGGTGATAGACAATATAACTTGGGGGCCATTGTTGCACGAAGGTTACATCTTGACGGTTTAAGTGGAGATTTGTTAGGTGGAATTTATGCAACTCGCTTGGATAATTATCTTCATGTACCCATCCACGAGAATGATGCGAAGTTGCCTCCTGCTTATCTAGATTATAATGCTATGGTTCGCCATCAGTTTGTTGAGAGGAATGAACAATTCCTCCAGTACCGACTAATCTTTGACACACGTCGCACTATCCATATTGCTCTCCCTGCTCCTACTTTCTTTGACTTTCAGGCAAAAAGGAGATATATTATAACCAGGGAGGAGGCTAATGAGTACGAGGAGAGGACAGAGGCGGCTCGCCTCCAAGCTACAGCTCATCAGGCAATAGCCGCCGCATCGCAGTACAACCCCAACTACGACTTTGGATATCCGTCGGGCCAGTACCGGCCATAGACCAACTTAGGCCAAAATCCTAAGCTCGGGGGAGTACGTATTTCTCACCGATATTACATTCATGTTCACACACTCATTCCAATAGTCGGTGCTCATACTTTTTCATTGTATTATCCATGCTAGTTTATTTTCTTTTCCTAGTCTTTTTCTTGTGTGTGAGAAAACCCGTAAGAAAAAAACAACAAAAAATTAGTTGTAGCTTTTAGCTAGTTTACTTTCTATGCTTGTAGTAGTAGTAATTAAAAGAAAACCAAAAAGATTTCTCGTTCTTCTTTTGCTTGTTGGGAGATTTCCCGTGTAAATAGCTTTATTTCTTTTCTTTTCTTTGGGGGTCAAGAGTAGAAGACCTTGATGAAAATGTTTAGTGGTTCTCATATGCATTATTGATTGATTTAACCAAGAGCCATATTACTTTGTCTTTTCCCTTGTATTGAATGCTTGCAGATTCCAGCTTAGTCCAATGCACGTGCACTATTATTATTATCCACACTGTTCGGCCGTGCGAGTGAAAGGCAATAATGACGATATATGATGAACTGATTGAGATGAGAGAAGCTGGTATTAACTCGACCTACCTTGTTTTGTAAATATGAATAGTTCATCATTCCTTATTCAGCCTATTATGAATGAAACATGCTCGCAATGACAATTAGAGATTATAGTTGCTCATGCCATGCTTAATTAGCTAGGAGTTTATAATGGTCTACCTTGCGTGCCAACATGCTATTAAAATGGTTGTGATGTGGTATGATGGGATGGTATCCTCCTTTGAATGATTCAAGAGGTTTGACTTGGCACATGTTCACGCATGTAGTTGAAACAAAATCAACATAGCCTCCATGATATTTATGTTCATGGTGATTTATATCCTACTCATGCTTGCACTCATCGTTGATTAATTTTAATGCATGTTCATGACTGTTGTCGCTCTCTTTCTAGCCTTCACTTGTACTAAGCGGGAATACTGCTTGTGCATCCACTTCCATAAACCACAAAGTTATTCCATATGAGTCCACCATACCTTCCTATATGCGGTATCTACCTACCGTTCCAAGTAAATTTGTATGTGCCAAACTCTAAACCTTCAAATGAAATTCGGTTTTGTATGCTCGAACAGCTCATGTATCAACTAGGGTTGTCTATATCTTCCATGCTAGGTGGGTTATTCTCACGATGAGTGGACTCCGGTCATCATTCACGAGAAAATGGCCGGTAACCGGGATGCCCAGTCCCATGCTCAAATCAAATTAATATAACTAAACAAAACTCCCCCAGGGCTGTTGTTTGTATGGACGGTACCCCATGGATTCGGATGGCCGTGGAGTGTGCTTGCTAGTGGTGGGGGAGTATAAACTTTACCATTCTGTTTGGGAACCGCCTATAATGTGTGTAGCATGGAAGATATCGAGATCTCTTGGTTGTTATGTTGACAATGAAAGTATACCGCCCAAAATATTATGTATCTCTATTTCAAAACTCGAGCTCTGGCACCTCTACAAATCCATGCTTCCCTCTATGAAGGGCCTATCTATTTACTTTTATGTTGAGTCATCATCCTCTTATTAAAAAGCACCAGTTGGAGAGCACCGCTGTCATTGCATGTATTTCTATTAATTTACATTGAGTATGATTGTGACTGGATCTCTTTTACCATGAATTAGAATGTCTAGTCAATCCTTGATCTTCAGAGGTGCTCTGCATTTATGTTTTGCGGTCTCAGAAAGGGCTAGCGAGATACCATCTTGTTATATCATATTATGATTGTTTTGAGAAAGTGTTGCCATCCGATGTTTATTATTATTGCTCGCTAGTTGATTATGCCATTGATATGAGTAAACATGAGACCTCAAAGTTATTGTGAATGTATATAGTTCATAATCTTTGCTGAAAACTTGAATGCTGGATTTACATATTTGCAACAACAAGAGCAAACAGAGTTTGTCAAAGTTTTTCTTTATCACTTTTAGTTTGTCACCTGAATTGCTCGAGGACAAGCAAAGGTTTAAGCTTGGGGGAGTTGATACGTCTGCAACATATCTACTTTTCCAAACACGGTTGCTCTTGTTTTGGACTCTAACTTGCATGATTTGAATGTAACTAACCCGGACTGATGCTGTTTTCAGCAGAACTGCCATGGTGTAATTTTTGTGCAGAAATAAAAGTTCTCAGAATGACCTGAAAATCAACGGAGAATATTTTTGGAATATATAAAAAACACTGGCGAAAGAATCAAGACCAGGGGGCCCACACCCTGTCCACGAGGGTGGGGGCGCACCCACCCCCCTGGGCACGCCCCCTGACTCATGGGCCCCCTGATGCTCCACCGACATCAACCCCGACTCCATATATTCACTTTAGGGGAGAAGAAAATCGAAGAGAAGGATTCATCGTGTTTTACGATACAGAGTCGCCGTCAAGCCCTAATCTCTCTCGGGAGTGATGATGTGGAGTCTGTTCGGGGCTCCGAAGAGTGGAGATCGTCGCCGTTGTCATCATCAACCTTCCTCCATCACCAATTCCATGATGCTCCGCCATGCGTGAGTAATTCCATCGTAGGCTTGCTGGACGGTCATGGTTGGATGAGATTGACCATGTAATCGAGTTAGTTTTGTTAGGGTTTGATCCCTAGTATCCATTATGTTCTAAGATTGATGTTCCTATGACTTTGCCATGCTTAATGCTTGTCACTAAAGCCCGAGTGCCATGATTTCAGATATGAACCTATTACGTATTCATGAATATATGTGAGTTCTTGATCCTATCTTGCAAGTCAATAGTCATCTACTATGTGTTATGATCCGGCAACACCGAAGTGACAATAATCGGGACCACTCCCGGTGATGACCGTAGTTTGAGGAGTTCATGTATTCACTAAGTGTTAATGCTTTGGTCCGGTACTGTATTAAAAGGAGGCCTTAGTATCCCTTAGTTTCCAATAGGACCACGCTGCCACGGGAGGGTAGGACAAAAGGTGTCATGCATGTTCTTTCCCATAAGCACGTATGACTATATTCGGAATACATACCTACATTACATTGATGAACTGGAGCTACTTCCATGTCACCCTATGTTATAACTATTACATGAGGAATCGCATCCGACATAATTATCCATCACTGATTTAATGCCTACGATCTTTTCACATATTGCTCCTTGCTTAGTTACTTTACCACTGGTACTGTTACAATCACTACAAAACCGCCATTGTTTCTTTTGCCACTGCTACCGTTACTTTCATACTACTTTGCTGCAGATATTAAGTCTTCCAGGTGTGGTTGAATTGACAACTCAACTGCTAATACTTGAGAGTATTCTTTGGCTCCCCTTGTGTCGAATCAATAAATTTGGGTTGAATACTCTACCCTCGAAAACTATTGCGATCCCCTACACTTGTGGGTTATCAATAAGGTACTCAATGGCCTTAAACAAGCCCCACGTGCGTGGTATGAGCATGTTACCGAGTTGTTTTAAGATCGTGGGTTTGAAATTGGGAAAATCGACCCCACTCTTTTTACTAAGAAGGTCAAAGGGGAGTTGTTTGTATGCCAACTATATGTTGATGATATTATCTTTGGTTCTCCTAAGAAAGCTTTCAATGATGAGTTTGCCGCCCGAATGACCGCGGAGTTTGAGATATCCATGATGGGAGAGCTAAAGTTCTTTCTCGGGTTCGAAGTCAAACAAAGAAGAGAAGGAATCTTCACCAACCAAACCAAATATACTCAAGACACGCTCAAGAGATTCAATCTAAGTGATGTCAAGCCGGCCTCTACTCCAATGCCTACCAAATGCCAACTTGACAGTGATCCAAATGGTAAAGCAGTGGATCAAAAGGTATATAGTTCTATGATTGGATCCTTACTTTATCTTTGTGCATCTAGACCGGATATCATGCTAAGTGTGGGAATTTGTGCACGGTTTCAAGCCTCACCAAAGGAAAGCCACTTTGTGGTAGTCAAGCTAATCTTTCGATATTTAGATCATACCCCAAACTTTGGCTTATGGTACCCCAAGAGGAGCAAACTTTGATCTTGTAGATTTCTCGGATTCGGATTGGGCAGGAGACAAGGTGGATAGGAAGTCAACCTCCAAAGGATGCCAATTTCTTGGTTGCTCTTTGGTAAGTTGGTCTTCCAAGAAGCAAAGTTGTCTATCTCTCTCCTCCACCGAAGCCGAGTATGTGGCTGCTGGTAGTTGTTGTTCTCAACTTATTTGGATGACACAAACTTTAAAGGATTACGATGTCATTTGTGACAAAGTGCCTCTTTGGTGTGACAATGAAAGTGCCATCAAGATTTCTCTCAACCCGGTGCAACACATCAAGACAAAGCATATTGAGATTCGGTATCACTTCATCCGGGATCATATTAGGCGAGGCGAGATTGATCTTCACTATGTCAACACTCATGATAACCTTGCAGATATTTTCACGAAGCCCTTGGATGAAGCAAGATTTCACGAGTTAAGGCATGAGCTAAATATCATTGATTTGAGCAATGTGGCTTGAAACTTTTCACACCCCTTCACACTCATCATGCTATCTTGTTTAGGTGTAGGCATGGACATAGGCGGAGTGTTGTTCTCTCAATGAACTTTCCCTCCCCCATTATGCATAAATTAATCAACTCTTTCACATTCACCATTGTTGATGGTACATGTGCTTCAAAGATGAGTAGTAGTCGTGGGCCCAAGGTTAAAATCTTCATGGTGCCATACCATTTCACTCAAACATAGGTGGCCTCGGCCATCGCCCTCTCTTTGAGAGTTGTGTGTTTGTTGTCTCGTGTTCTCTCTTTCCTATTTGTGTCTTGTCTTTATGATGTTGTTCCCTCGTCTTCTGTGTTCTCTTTTGCTTGAGCTAAGTCATTTTTTCAAAAAGGGAAAAAGAGAGTTTAGTGTTCGAGTTCTTGGTTGTGTGGTACTACCGCTCGATGCGCACGGTACTACCGCTTATTGACTTAAGCGGTACTACCGCCCGCCCGAGCGGTACTACCGCTGCGGGGCGGGATTGCGGGGTTAAGTTGGGCACGGGGAGTTTCTTCTCCCCATACCCATTCGACCCCCCGTTTCCCCTTCATGCTCCAGCGACGAACTCGTCGGGAGGGGACGCCAGTGGGCTGCCTCCTCCAGGTCGTATTTCACCTTTTCCTTCGGTGGGATCAATCCCCACCCCTTCCTCAAGCCATGGATGCTGGTATTGCCCCTGTCTCTTTCTCTTTGCTTCTAGGTTTCAGATCTAGGATTTAGGGGCAATAGGTTTGCATTCTTCGATTTTTGGACAAATCAAGGCTTGAGTAGGAGGTGAAGGCCTCTAAACTGCCAGGATTGATGTTTGGTAGGCTTATTTTTAAATTTGGCATCCCGATAGTACCGGAGTTGGTCACGGCAGCAAGGGAACCGCTGTTCCCCGCCTGGAGCGGTACTACCGCTTGAGCGGTACTGCCGCCTACCAAGACCACTGGATGCCAACGTCCACTATATTCTTACCAAATATTGATCCATGTTACCTTTTCTCTTGGCTTATGCTTGTTCTTTCGTGTTGTTTCGTGTGTTTGGTCCCAGACGATGGCCCTTCGGAGCATCATGCCTGTCGTATCAACCCAGGGCGCTCTGTCTCTAAGCACTATCGCACCTCTGAGGCAGCATGTGCCTCTTCAAGTGTTCCGCCCACTCAGTCCCAACAGTCGTCCAAGAGTACTATGAAGAAGCCAAAGACGAAGCCCAAGTCCGTCATTGAGATGACCGCCAAGGAGTTTTGGGACAAGCGTCAGCGCAATCCCTATGAGCATGTCTCATGTCATGTGGTCTGAGCTTGTCTCCGCCATCTCTGAGCGCACGTGTCCTATTTATGGTCCCTTTATCATGTTGCTGATTGAGAAGGCTTGGGAGCACACTTACCCTGGTGTTGTGCTGGAGACTGGTGAGTTGATATCTCACGAGGTTAAGCGTCTGAAGAAGAAGGAGCTCTAGGGCACTCCGGTTTCACAGTCTGGTATTCCGTCCAAAGCTCACGATGTCGAGGCACAGGCTGAGGCTGACGATGATGAGGATTATGTGCCCTCTAGAGCAGAGCCCTCTTGGGCAAAGAAGCTCAAGCGCAAGATGAAGAAGCTCTTCTGCATGGAATCTCACGGTCAGTACTTGGCTCATGTGTCTGAGAAGAGGGCTAGGAGCCACCATAAGGAGCTCGTGCGTCAGGTTGGTGCAACTGTTGTCATCGGTTCTAAGGGCCGGATCACAGATGAGGAGGAGCGGGTTAAGCAGCAGTGTCCTTGGACGGACTGTGACCCCAACTAGCCCCCTGCTGATGACGGAGGTGCCGACGATCTCGCGGGGATGTGATGATGGTGAGCGTCTATTTAGCTATCACCTGTGACCTTTGCAGTCCTCTTCTCCCTTTTGGTGTCTCGATGCCAAAGGGGGGAGAGTTTAGGGATTTATCGAGTTGCAAGTGTGTGTTCTATTTGCCGTGTTTGTTGTGTTTTCCCTCGCAAACTCTCTTATTGTCTGTTGCTTTGGTTCGGTTTATGCTCCTGAGAACTAGTTAATTTTCATATGGTGTGAGACATATGCTACCCTATCCTATTTTATCTAAGTATGTCAAGTACTTTGGTAGTATGTGAGTTGCATGCTTATCTCCTGCCTATATATCCTACTCACTTACTACTCGTGTGCTTCCTAACTCTTATATGTCTTTTCTATATGATAAATATCGTCTGACTATAAAATATAGGGTGTGTGTGTTGATCCTAGTGTGTGTACTTTGCATTCCAAAGGCACCTCTATTTAAGTGCACACATCTAGGGGGAGCCCGTCTATATTTTGTACTCATTGGGGGTTTGCATACTTTATTGTTAATTCATGTGAAAAGCCCGTATTGTCATCAATCCACCAAAAAGGGGGAGATTGTAAGGGCACGTTCCTTCCTAAGCCATTTCGGTGATTGATGACAATGCTTTTGCGGACTAATCGTGTGTGCTAAGTATTTCAGAGACTCATCCTTTGGCATGAGACGATTCCTTCCCCTCGAAGTTTTAAGTGAAGACGTGTCGTCTCCTTCGTTTTTGGTTTTGGTGGACTTGAGTCGTAGGAGACACCGTACTATCAAGAGGGGGTCTGCATTGGAAAGGCTAGGGTGGAATCAACACGTACGCTTCATTTCGGCACCCCCGGCTCCTTTCCTCTCCTTGGAGTTTTCTGTTGCAACCGAAGTGGAGGCTGTTTGGTGGTAGCGGTAGTACCGCCGCCGGATCGGTAGTACCGCTTATGGTCAGCAAGCGGTAGTACTACTTTTCACAGCGGTAGTACCGCTTGAGGGCATAAGCGGCAGTACCGTCTCGGTCAGGCTCGGCTACCGCCTCAACTCGAGGGGGTATTTTCTCATGTTGAACTATGCGGTAGTAGCAGCGGTAGTACCGCTTACAAGCGTTAGTACCGCTGCCTCCACTGCTGCTAGTACTGATCCGCCTCTCCTCCTCTCTCCCACTGCCGCCCTGGCTTTTTAACTGCGTTGTAGTACCGTTGGGGGTCGCGGTAGTACCACTGCGACCAGCGGTAGTACAGCCCCACCCAGCGGTTGTACCGCCCTGTGTGGGCTGAAATGGGGTAACGGTTGGTTTTGCTCTCCCACTATAAAAGGAGGTCTTCTTCTCCAAGAAGACCTACCTCTTCCCTTCCCAAACTCCATTGTTGCTCAAAGCTCTATTTTCGCCCGATCTCTCTCCCTAGCCAATCAAACTTGTTGATTCTTTAGGGATTGGTTGAGAAGGCCCCGATCTACACTTCCACCAAGAGGAATTTGATTCCCCCACTAATCCCTTGTGAATCTTGTTACTCTTGGGTGTTTGAGCACCCTAGACGGTTGAGGTCACCTTAGAGCCATATTTCATTGTTGTGAAGCTTCATGGTGTCGTTGGGAGCCTCCAATTCAGTTGTAGAGATAGCCCAACCTTGTTTGTAAAGGTTCGGTAGCCGCCATCAAGGGCACCAATAGTGGAATCACGCCACCTCGCATTGTGTGAGGGTGTGAGGAGAATACGGTGGCCCTAGTGGCTTTTTGGGGAGCATCGTGCCTCCACACCGCTCTAACGGAGACGTACTTCCCCTCAAAAGGAAGGAACTTTGGTAACACATCCTCGTCTCCACCGGTACCACTCTTGGTTATTTCTTACCTTTACTTGTGCAAGTTTACATTGTGTTGTATCCTTTGCTTGTTGTGTTCTTGTAGTTGTTGCATCACAGAGGTTGCTCACCTAGTTGCATTTCTAGTCAACCTTTTTGATGCTAAGTTTAATTTGGTTAAGAAAAGCTAAAAATTGTCAATTGCCTATTCACCCCCCTCTAGTCAACCATATCGATCCTTTCAATTGCAAACTCTCTGTTTCCCTTTGTAACATTTCGGTCTAACCGAGATGAGCGATCGGTCCCACCGAGTTGGCAATGCAAACTCTCTGTTTCCCTTTCGTAACATTTCGGTCTCACCGAAATGAGCGATCGGTCCCACCGAGTTTGCCTGACCAAGTCTCTGTTTGCTTATTACTGAAATTGGTCTCACCAAGTTCATGTGATCGGTCTCATCGAGATGAGGTTTCGCCCTAACCCTAGTGCATCGGTCTCACTGAGTTGGTATTGTCGGTCCCACCGAAAAGCCTAACGTTCACATTTTGAACCAGGTTGGTCTCACCGAGTTTCACTATTCGGTCCCATCGAGTTTGGTAAATTGTGTGTAATGATTAGATTTTTTTGGAGGCTATATATACCCCTCCACCCCATTCTCCATCGGAGAGAGAGCCATCAAAATGTCACTACAAAAAAATACACTTCTGTCATGATACATGTTTGTCACAGTAGGTCACGTTTTCTGTCATGCATGTACATCCATGACAATTTTATGACAGAATCAAGATAGTCATACCTGTGTTGTCGTAGAAGTGTTCCATGACATTACCAAAATTATCATCACGGAAGTGTCCACTTCCATGACGATAAATCGCGCGTCACAGAAGTGCTTTCGTCAAGGGTGACCGACACGTGGCATCCACCGTAACGGAACGCCGTTAAGCTATCGGGTCCGGTTTTGGATCCGATAACCCGTTAACAGTC
This sequence comes from Secale cereale, assembly GCA_902687465.1. Lineage (NCBI taxonomy): Eukaryota > Viridiplantae > Streptophyta > Magnoliopsida > Poales > Poaceae > Secale > Secale cereale. Next base: position 77,422,074 of record LR738713.1, read on the forward strand.
CCGACCAATGGGGATTTTCCACGTGTAAAATCATCATTGGCTGGAGGAAACACGTGTCGGCTCACCGTTGGGACAGATGTCATCCACTCATTGGACCCAAAGCGCCTATGATACGTCGACACGTGGCATGGCCCAACAGAGGCCCATTCCTGTGAAAAGGCTGGCCCATTTGACTTGGTCAAAAGGTGGCGGGCCGGCCCACCGCAAGCCTGTTAACGGCATGTTCGCATATAGCCCATTTACAGCCCGCTAACTCAGGGCCCGTTTACGGCCTATCAGAATTAGGCCCAGCAGCGTCATCTACTCATTGGACCCAAAGCGCCTATGATACGTCGACACGTGGCACGGCCCAACAAAGGCCCATTCCAGTGAAAAGGCCGAACCGTTTGACTTGGACAAAAGGTGGCGGGCCGGCCCACGGCAAGCCTGTTAACGGCCTGTTCGCGTATAGCCCATTTACAGCCCGCTAACCCAGGGCCCGTTTACGGCCTATCCGAATTAGGCCCAGTAGCGTCATCTGGGCCGTCCAATATAATTCGAGCCCGTTTTAATTTCCGGCCCATGTATGGCCCATGATGTCTTTTGGCCCATATGAGGCCCTTAGTAATAATCGGCCCATTAACGACCCGTGGTAAAACTGGCCCACAATGAACAGTGTATCACTTTATACCCATTAATGACCCATTATTTCGTTGGGCCGTTTCCAGCCCATGTTATCTTTCAGCTTCTCAGGGCCCATTTATTCTTGGGCTCATTTCCAGCATTCGTTTACTTTCGGCCCGTTAATGTCATTTTCTGCTTGTGGGCCAAATTCGGCCAGTGGTTACAGTCGGCCCGTTTGTGGCCCGTTAATACGTTGGGCCATTTTCATAGCATCATCAAATACGGCCTATTAACGGCCCGTTATGGTCAGCCCATAAAACATACAATTTCCAATCTAGCCCGTTTACGGCCCCTTATATGGCACGTACAAGGCCCATAGATGAGACGGCCCGTAGAAGGCCCATGGATCCTACGGAATGTAGAAGGCCCATTGACCCGACGGCCCATAGAAGGCCCATTGATCCGGCGGCCCATAGAAGGCCCATGGATCCGCTGGCCCATAGAAGGCCCATGGTTCCGACAGCCGATAGAAGGCCCACGGATCCGACAGCCCATAGAAGGCCCACGAATCTGACGGCCATAGAAGGCCACGGATCGTTCGTCCCGTAGATGGCCCATGGATCGTACGGCCTGTGGAGGGCCGTGGTCACTACAACATTTGGGCAAGTTGCCCCCCGTTTGAATGATATAACATACTCAAAGAATTATCCTACTATATACTATCACCTCTAAAAAACATACACTATACAATAAAGAGACTAAGGCATAAAAACGTAGAATAATCCTACACTATACAATAAAGAAATTACAGCCGATTGTACCCACTTGGCATTATGGTTCGGCACGAGTGATAATAAAGCATACACAAAGAGCAAATTACATACACTGGGCAAATACAGCTCATACATCATGGACGCGCATCAACATAACTTACCATTTGAACTATAATCTCTTCAGAAAATAGGATTGGCCGGATTTAGATAGCAAAAATTTCAGTCTGCAAAATCTCCAATTCCTTCATTGTTACCTCAGTGTCTTGTTTCATTTTTTTGACTCCTGCATCTAATACCTACATGTCCAATCTCAATTTGTTGATTGTATGTTCAGAATCATGTACACGTTGTCTTGCCACCTCTAGTTGATGCTCGAGAACATCAGCACATTCAAATTCCAATCCATAACCGCACTGCTCACAGATCTTTGTGTTGATGTCACTTCATCCTGAAATGTTTCTGTAAGTACACATGACTAAGGCAAAAATATAGTTACAACAGTGAAGCGAGCAAGACAGACTATTTTGTACATGGCAAAACAGGACTAACAATAATGTTACACGTCATGAAGCATAAGCAGGTGATATTTTAAAAATTATAAAAAAGGTAGTCTGTGCAGCCTACATACAGAAATCTCTCTTAGCTCACCAGAGGAGCATGATGTTGGGGCCCAATCCAAAACACAGACAAGTTACAAATTTAGACATCACGTTGCGTAGAAGTAAGCAAGCAGTTGGCCATTCTGTAGCTCAATTAAAGTCTTAGGGAGCATAATGAATAGCAGAGGATTTCATACAAACATACTACAGCAAGCAAAACAATGCAATAATTAGCCTAGTATAAACTAGATTGTGAGCCTCATTCAATAATAGTTGGTTAATAGACTTCAAAGCTTCAGGCACACTTCGGCAGAGTAATTAAATGGTAAGGCCTTTAATTATGCCAACTAATAGTTATACAAGTACCCAACATCAGGCATCATTCTTTAGGCATCTCATTAACTGAGGACAAATAAAGCAATTGAAAAGAGCAAGTTAACTATGCCTGAAACAAACAAGGAATTGAATTGTTGAGTTGGATACAGTGACTTACCTTAACAGGTTGAAGAGGCTCAACGCAACTCCTACTTCTCTTGCAAGGCTCCTTCCTAACATCTTGTACTTGGAAATCCTCAATCTTATCTTCATTGCACCCCCTCTGCAAGGTGACACAAACTAGTTACTCGTCTCCTTGGAAGATAAATATGCATACTTTCCAGTCTGTGAACACAAAAGGATGAGATTATAACAAAACAACACCACATAATGAAACATGCCGCATCTCTTGCACTTGCACACAATGAAATGAGCATTTACTATGTCTGCACTATGTAAAAACTAGGCATACCTTCGAACTAGATCTCCAGGTACTCTTGGAGAGCCTACTTTAGTGTACAGCCAAACCTTTATGTCACCTATGAGTTAGAAAAGGCCCCACTACAGCAGCCCTTAGTGGTTAAATCATTGACAAGCTCTGTTAGAGTGTTAGGTCAAGAACAGCAAGTAATCAAAGAAAACAATGATGGTCATGCGTTTTTGTTTAAATTAGGCAATGGGTGGATCTCTATGGAAAACATTGACCAAAGTAGATTGTGCCAAGTAGGTGGTATCTTTGTATTTGCATTTTGAGCAAATAGTGATGGCCTGTTTTCCTATCATATTAATTACTGCACTGGGTTCAACTTGTGATGTTTGCAAGTCAAGTTAATTTTCATATGGGCAGCAAAATGAAAAAATATAATGCAATCTAGACTTTTCACTGATCATACCAAAGATAAGCTGAAAACGCAATGAAAAGAACTGGTTGGCTTATTACATGGAGCTTATATTCACAGGTGCTTATTTTCTTAGGATAACTCGTAATAACTGTCCCTAAGAAACTTGGCCAATAGAACTAACATACAAATAACATGTCACGATGATTGCAATGGAGGAGTGATGTACCATAGCACACTATATAGGCTCACCGCTGGCTTTCCTTTTTTGCGATGTTCCATGAAATTGCCACATACATCTTTTATTATTTCATTGTGTAACCCTATCTGCAAGTTGACACGGCTAATTTCAGACATCTCTACATGATAATACATTGCATATCCCTTGCCCATATTTAAACCACCAATTAATGATTGTGTGCGTAGCATAAACTAGCCATGACTCTGTGTGCTGGACTAGCAGACACTCTAAGGGAGACTAATGTAGTGTAATGGAATTCCTACATGCCACCTACGATTTTCTGTAATGTACTGCCTTTGTTCCTAAATATATGTCTATATAGAGATTCCAGTATGGACCATGTACATATGTATATATATGCATTTTCGAGTGTAGATTCACTCATTTTGCTCGGTATGTAGCCTATAGTGGAATCTCTAGAAAGACTTATATTTAGGAACGGAGGTACGAGGTAGTATCATGTATGACATCTACATATCTAATTTAGCAGCCAGTAGTAGAAATCATTGTCTGCACAAAGGGATTACTGGTCGAAAATCCTAGCAAAGCACGCTGGCAGGCACAGAACAATACAAGAGAGAGACACGCTTACAAGATCATAGCAATGCCTCGGTCCAGGATCTTGGTTGGCCAAGCTGTTAGATCCAGAAGAAACATCGTCCTTATAGTTTTTGCCAACTTCATAATAGGTAACAGCGACCTGTTAGTATATTTGAAGTACATCGGGCAGGTGATGCTGGATGGGTTTAAAGGTGACAAGTACCTAGGTCATGGAGGGTGCTTGGCATCTTGCCAGACGGTGGGAATCAGGTTAGAAACGTCAAGGGTGATGACGCTGCGCTGGCTGTCGGGGTCCGGTAAGGAGATCTAGAACCGACGAGTAGGGTGTTTCTGGAGCGGCTCTGGTAGGGTGGACTACGGTGTGGGCGAAGCAGATCTGTGGCCGTGGACAAGGGCGTAGGTGAAGCTGCTTCGGTGGTTGGGTTAAGGATGGTGTCGACGCTGCGGATCTGCGGCCGTGGACGGGGTGTCAGAAGCTGCTCCGGTAGGTTGGATGAGGGTGCGAGGAAGCGGATCTGAGGTCGTGGACTTGTGAGTTGGCAAAGCAGCCCCGTTAGGGTTGAAAATGGTATAGGCAAAGCTACTCCGGTGGGGTTGACGATGGTGTCGGCGAAGCGGCTCCGGTAGGGTTGAGGAAGGTGTTGGCGAATAGGATCAGAGGCCGTCGACTGGGGCGTCGATGGGGCGGCTCCGGGGGGTGTGGACGAAGTGTCTCCGGTGGGGAGTACGAATGAGCCACTGCAGATGCGTTGTGGTTGACGAGAGTACCGGCGAAGCAGATCCGGCGCCGTGGACAAGGCCGGCACTGAATGGCCTGTGGTACAGTGGTGGATGAGCAGTCTACTTGTTTCTAGGGGAGGTGGGACGGGTAGATGCGGTCGTAGAAGCAGATCCGACGAGGTGGACGCCGCTTGCAGTGAATGGGCTCTTGTACGCCAGTGGATGAGCAGTCTAGGGTTTCGAGAGGGGAGGGGAGAAAGGCCGATGAAGTACGGACGGCATGATGTGAAATGCTCTGGTGCTGTGGAGTTAGTCGTTTTTGCGGGAGGGGGAGAGGAAATGGGGGTGCCGTGTAGTGGGGGAACCGGAAGTTACCAGAGCAGCCTCGACCTATTATGTGGATGAGAGCGGTATTGTAACTATTGGTCTCCGTGCACCAAGGACAAAAGGGGAATTTTGGATGCTAAAGACTAAGGTGGCAGAAATTTTAAAAGGAGGCGGGAGATTTTGCCGCTCGCGGGATCGTTCATATCCAGTTTCAACTAAATTTGGACCGTGCTAGCGGGAAGGCCATGCGAGACTGTGTACGGGCACGCGTCAGCAGTTAATAACTGGTGTGAAGTCCACGCCAGAAAAAAAGACAATAACTCGGGATGATGCGCCGATAACTTGGACGTTCACACGGGCGCGGCCAATCGTACGGGTGTAGTGGCACGTTCACAAAAAAGGGATCAAACGTTCAGCCTATGTATTTCTTGTGTACATAGATAATTTAGTGCAATTGGTTATTTACTTTAAACATAATGCATTGACGTGTTAGTGTAGAGGCGCACAAAAAGAAATGGATATTGTAGTCCGCTACTTAAAAGTGTTACCTCATATGATTACATAGCCTCCATTTCATAAAATGCGTACCCGTTGAATTCATATATGAATATTACATATATTACTTCATAATAGCACCTTAAATCATCCAAGACTAATGATTTTGAATGCAACAGTAACAATGGTGCATGTACATGATAGCTACATTGGTTGTTTGAAGAAACATCACTTTAACTTTGGCATGCACAACTGAAAAGGTTTATTTAAATAGAAAAAATGTGATATGTGAGTGCTAGGTGGCTTCTCACCCCTCCTTGGTTACCCCAAGTGGAAGGTTTGAGATGCAGTGTAGCAGAAGTTTTCCCTTGGTAATACCAAGGATCGATTTCCCAGAGACTCCCAGTTTCAACAAGAAGGTGTCAACTACTAACGGCGCCGGATATTAGCAATCAACGTGGACCTGCACACAGATACAAATAACTTTGCTCCCAACGAGTACAGAGAGGTTGTCAATCCCTCCGGCCTTGTAGTTTACAAAGGATCAAACGCAAGTGATAATAGTGATAGGTATAATTGCAATAGTAAGTAAATAGCGGAAAAGTAAATAGCGGATGTGATCAATGATGGTAATACGGACCGGAGTCTCATGATGTTCACTAGTGACGTCTCTCTCCCAAAAGACGATAAAACAGCTATGTGAGGTAAATGAATTACAGCTGGGCAATTGACAGGACCATGTGCGCAAACCAATGCTGACTACATTGCAAGAAAGGTTGAGGTTCAAAGCATGGGCGGTACGCCAAAGTAAGTAGACCGAAATCCATCAATATCTACTACTAATCATCCACCTTGAGATATCTATCCAGAACATCTCGCTGGTATTAAGTTGCGAGCCCCACCCATAGTGTAAACTCAAAGCAATAGACAACTGCATTAAAAGAACTTTGCGTAAAGTAAACAATCCTTGCACCCGCGGGCACAAGCACCGTTGTTTCCCCCTTGTGGCAACAGCACATCCCCTAGACTCATGTTTCTATCACTCAAGCTAGTCATCGAGGGGCATGAACCCACAATCAAGCATAACGTTCCCTCTTGGAGTCACTACCTATTACTTGGCCAAAGCAATAAATAACAACGGAGAACATGCAAGAATTACTTACGAACATAAATATAAAAGAGGTAGATCAAATCTATTACTCAAACACAATCTGAACATAATCTCATAATCCATCGGATCCCAGCAAACTCATCATAGCAACAGCATAAGGATTACATATGTGCCTCGATCATGTAGGGCAGCTCACGAGGACTAATTAGTGAAGCACAAGAACGGGAGGAGAACATCACATAGCTACTGGTCATGGACCCATGGTCCAAGGGAGACTACTCACAACTCATCCGGGAGGCGTCCATGGTGGTGGAGAGGCTCCCGGTGGTGATCCTCCCCTCCGGCAGGGTGCCATGAAGGGTTCTCCTGGTGCTCCCGATCTTGTAAGCGGCGGCGGCGGCAGAACAGAGATGAGATCGTGAAAAAGAGTTCCTGTTTCGAGGGTTTCGGGAGACGCTTTAAATATATGCCAAAGGGGGGCATCGGAGGAGCCTTGGGGGGCCCAGGCGCCCCCCCCCCGGTGCGGCCCAGGGGGGGGCGCCGCCAGGGCACCTGGAGCCCTGGTGCCCCCCCGGCACGGTAGTTTCTGGAACGCTGATTTTTTATATAATTTTTCTGGATTTTTCCTCGCAGTTCTCGTAATGTGAAAACATGAAATACAAAAACAACCGAAAACAGAAACTGGCACTGGGGTGCACTGAGTTAATAGGTTAGTCCAAATATGATCAAAAGTGTATGGAAGTGTATAAATATCATAGCAATATCACCATAAAGAGGCATGGAGCAAGCAAAAATTATAGATACGTTTTGGACGTATCAACATCCCCAAGCTTAATTCCTGCTCGTCCTCGAGTAGGTAAATGATAACAAGAATAATTTCTGTGGTGACATGCTATTAACCATATAGGACTTTTTCATAGTCATATGACAAAACCTTACTGAGACAATGAATCTGTAGTAATTAAGTTGCCTCATGAGAAAATCACAAAGAACTGAAAGTTTTACAATATGATACTGAAACATCAAATAGATTTGCAATGAATATGATGTGCAAATATGATAAAGTGATATCTAGCTTGCCCCCTTTAGTGAAGCAAAACATAAATGCAGGGGCACCTCCAAGGTTTAAGTGATGACTAGATACAATGATTTCAGAATAAACGATATCACAATCATGCAAAAGACAATGCTACTTTGGGACAATCCACATTACACTCAGAATGACAATCATGCTCTCAGTAGTTGGTGCTTTTAAGAAAGAAGGTGGAGACTCAACATAAAAGTAAAAGAATGGCCCTTCGCAGAGGGAAGCAGGGATTACTCATGTGCTAGAGCTTTTTATTTTGAAAATATAGAAACAATTTTGTCAACGGTAGTAGTACTTCATATGTGCTATGCATAAGACATCCTATAAGTTGCAAGCCTCATGCATCGAATACCAATAGTGCTCGCACCTTGTCTTAATTAGCTCGGATTTCCATGGATTGTCATTGCATTACATATGTTTCAACCAAGTGTCACAAAGGGATACCTCTATGTCACCTGTACAAAGGTCCATGGAGATAGATCGCATTTGATTTCTCGTTTTTGATAGATCTCAACTTGAGTACATCCATACCGGGACAACATAGAAAATAGATAATGGACTCCTCTTTAATGCTTAAGCATATTCTCATAAGAGATTGAGGATTAATGTCCAAGATAAAACTTCCACCATGATATATGGCTTTGGTTGGCGGCCCAATGTTCTTCTCTAACAATATGCATACTCAAACCATTCAACCCATGGCAAATCACCCTTACTTTAGACAAGATGAACATGCATAGCAACTCACATGATATTCAACAAAAGTGTAACAGTTGATGGCATCCCCAGAAACATGGTTACCGCTCAGCAAGCAACTTATAAGAAAATAAGATACATAAGCAACATATTCTTTACCACAATAGTTTTTAAGCTACTTTCCCATGAGCTATGTATTGCAAAAACTGAAGGTTTTAAAGGTAGCACATGTAAATTTACTTGGAGTGGCGGTGAAATACCACATATAGGTAGGTATGGTGGACTCATATGGCATAACTGGTTTAAAAGGATGTGGATGCACAAGCAGTCAGTCCGCTTAGTACAGGTGGAGGTTAGCAAAAGACTGGGAGCGACCAACTAAGAGAGCAATGACGGTCATAATCATGCAGAACGACAAAGCAACATTGAATCAGGCATGGAAGTTATATCGCTACTCAGAAATAAAAGATCATCAAGGCTTGACAGACTTTCTTTACAGTCTTAAATATGCGTGAGCATACGCCAAGTCAATCAAAATAAATTCTTGAGGGAAGATATTACTAAACCATACCACATCATTGGCAAACAAATCATGTTGGTACTCCAATAACACATTGGGAATCCCCCAGCTATTTGAGACTAACCATAAGAAAACCTGAACTACTAAGCGCCATTATGCACGTAGCATCTTTATCATAGACATATTAACCAATGCAACGGAAGCAAACTCTCTTAATAAGATAAGCATGATAATTAAAGAGAGTTCAAGCAACCAACTAAACACAAGCTCTTTAAAAAGATAAGCATGAATACTAAGAGCAGAGCATGATAGTAGCTATTAAAAGACAAAGAACACACACAGCAAAGATAGACTTGAAAATTCTATGTTATGTTCTAGGTAGAAGTGGAGCATGTTTCTCTCCCACATAAAGAACGCTGAGTTCCGACTTGTTATGAAAAACTAAAGAAAACTAAAAGCTAGACGCTCCAAGCATAGCACATAACACATGAAGTGATTAAAATATAGTGGAACGAAAGACGAACTGATAATGTTGATGGAGAAGGGGATGCACGGGGGAATCCCCAAGCTTAGACGCTTGAGTCTCCTTGAATATTTCTTGGGGGTGCACGGGGGCATCCCCAAGCTTGAGCGCTTGACACTCCTGAATCTTTTTATCATCTTCCCTCGCACACTTGAAAACTCCCTTCATACATAACTCATCATAATCTGATTAGCGAGGTTAGTACCCATAATAAAATAATTGTACCTTGCTGGAAATAAAGATATTCTTGAAGGTCTACTGTTTCTCAAGATTGCCAAAAGGTTTTTGCAAAGAAAAAGCAAGCTCTAGGTTTGCAAAATGAAGGAAAGGCAAAACATGACAGAATCTGTGAAAAAAAGAACAGCAGGTAGTAAATCATTTGTTCGGGGCACTTCTGCAACTCAAATCAAAAAACTCAGAACAGATGCACGAAAGACAATTATATAGAGCACGCTGTCGAAAGAATTCATACCAAAAAGGTGATCTGGTGATTTTATACGATTTTTTCTATCCAAGGACAGAATCTGTTTCCTGGACAGCACCTCGCAACTTTTGAACTTTCCAGCAATCAGAGGTTATACTTGGCACAAAATTGAAAAGTAAAGATACAATGATCATGCTACAGTAGTAACAACATCAAGACACAACAAAAGCAAAATAAATTTATTCATTGGGCTGCCTCCCAAAAGCGCTTTCTTTTATGCCTTTAAGCTAGGCATAATGCATAGAGATTAAGTTGTATCAATTGAACCATCATCAAGATCATCAAAAAGTTCTTCGATAATACAACTAGTCTTAAGAGGACTTTCAAATAAAGGCCTCATCGAGATACTTCTAGGGAGAATACCAAAAGGATAAAAGTCAAGGGAAGATTCATTTATAAATTCATCAAAGAGAGGTGTTTCTTCCAAAGTCTTTACAGTTTCAACCCCTTTGGCAATAGATGAATTACTTTTAGAACGGGGAGCCTTTGGAACGTGAACGAACTTAGGCTCCCTCTTTGCCAGAGTTTCTACCTTTTTGGTTTTGATCGAGGAGAAGGTAGTTCCTAGGGTATCAATTATTTCCTCAATCTTGTCTATCCTAGAAGAGTCCAAGTCATGGAATTTGACGGTCTCCAAAATTTTGAAAATTTTATGCATGGAGCTATCAAGTCTATTCAAATTCCCTTGGATCTTACGATCCAAATCATTTATCTTATTAATGCTTGGCATCTCTAGCTCTATCTTTTCAAGTTTTTTCATAATGTGAGCTAGGGTGATGTCCTCTCGAATGCTAACAACAGGGAGATTCCCAACAAGATTTTCAATAATACTAAGGGACTCCCAAACTGGGGCCTCTAGGAAATTCCCATTGATAGCAGTATCTAGAATAAACCTATTCCAAGAAGTAATTCCAACATAAAAATTTCTAAGCAGGATAGTAGTAGGTTGCTTCTTGGCGGCTCTTTTTTGTGAATCATTAATTCTATACCAAGCATCTTTCAAACTTTCCCCACCTCTTTGTTTAAAGGTGAGAACTTCTGCCTCGTCAAAGACAAAAGGACCCGACATAATGACAACTAAAGAACGAGATAACTATTTTTGTGATTTTCGATAAAAGATACTAAAGCAAAA
>LR738713.1:77435798-77473849 GCA_902687465.1 Secale cereale
ATGAAAGTAGAAGGGTGACAACTCGATCTGATCGTAATCTGTCAATTGGTTTCTCTCTCGAACATTGTGTCTCTGTGCCTCACTCAGTAGCCCCCTCGATATGTAGACTTCTCGCACGCGCACAGCTGTAGTGACGATGACGCTGAACCCAGTGTGCCTCATTTGTACTAGCCTCATGTGATAGTCTGCACCCTGTTTTCTATTAATTAACAAGGCAACCTTTTCTTTGTTACTACTAGTGAATCTAAAATCATTCGGGGCAGACATAAAATATATCACTTCAACCCAATTATCGCAGTAACTATTTTAAAAGAAACTAGCTAGATGCCCATGCATTGCACGGAACATCAAGATGCATTTGTATGAGTAGTTTATCTTGTGAGAGAAAAGGATGAATGAGGGAAGCCCGTATTTGCGAACGTGGAGAGGGGTGTGGGTATATTTTTGCAAAATTGCCATAGTTTTCTTCCTATCCGTTAGATATAAATCCGACGGCCTATATTGCAGGATGGCACGCACACCATCATCACCAACTCTGTTTTCTACTCCCTCTGTTCCTAAATATTTGTCTTTTTAGAGATTTCAACAAGTGACTACATATGGAGCAAAATGAGTGAATCTACACTCTAAAATATGTCTACATACACTTCCATATGTGGTAGTCCATTTGAAATCTGAAAAAGGCAAATATTTAGGAACAGATGGAGTATAAGGGTAGACATGGAGATATATTTCCAGCATGGTCTACAACAAAAATGTGCTGGACTGGTTAGCGCCGGATGCTCGCAACGCGATGACATGAGTTTGAATTCTGTCTTTAACTATAATTTTTTATATTATATATTACTTATTTAACTTCTTTCGCTACTGTACTGACAGTAGAACCCACAGAGTACTTAGAATACAAGATTAAGGATGGACTTGTTTCTTTTTTACTTTCTGTACGAAGCTGTAGCCACCCTGCAAGTCACGTGTACACTGTACATGCAATTAAATTTTTATAGAGGGACAATCATACATGCAATTAACTCAAATGGATTGTATGTCACTCTATTATTTCCAGCATAAGAGCATCTCCAATGGCAGCCGGCAAATTTCCTCCCGCTTCCTTCCGCGGAGGACGACATTAAACGCCGGCGGCATACATTTTCACAACTCTAACCAACCAGATGAAATTCGTGCAAACACGGACTGATTTCATATAAGCATGAAGGATTTCGTATAAAAAAGCCGGATCTTCATATAAACATGATGGATTTTATTACATGTACATGAACTAAGCGGTGCCAATCCGGCTCTCTTGGTATAATTAATACTCCCTCCGTCCGGAAATACTTGTCCTACAAATGGATGTATCTAGAGTTATTTTAGTTATAGATACATACAATTTATTCATTCTTAGAACAAAAATTTCTCGCCAGCTGGAGAGGGAGTACATAATCTAGATGGCCGCCCGCGGATCCCTTTGTCTTCCTCATGTCGGGCAGACACTTTGCGGGGTCGAGGAAGGTCCTCGGAAGAGACGAAGAAGCAAAGAAACCACCTGAATGCGCAGTCGTCGCCTCGGCGGTGACCTTCATGGGACCCAAGTGGTGGCGGCCTCCTGTGTTCTACTTTTCCTCGATGATGGCGGCGGACACGGAGAAGCTGGCCACCGACTCGTCGCTCTCCACGCACACGGCTTCTGTCTCTGCCTACATGGCGCTGCCGCATGCACGGGAGGGGCGCACACAGACACGGGAGGCGCACACCACAGACACTAGTGGCACGTGATGGGCCTCGGACCCCTCGTTGGTTACCCCAAGTGGAAGGTGTAAGATGCAGTAAGTAGAAGTGTTTTCCCTTAGCAAAGATGCCAAGGATCGAATCCCCAGAGACTCCTAGGTTCAACAAGTAGGTGTCAATTGATACGGCGCCAGATTAGTAGCAATCAACGTGGACCTGCACACAGATACAAATAAGTTTGCTCCCAACGAGTACAGAGAGGTTGTCAATCCCTCCGGCCTTGTAGTTCACAAAGGATTAAAAGCAATGATAGTAGTGATAGATAGTGTTTTGCAATAGTAAGTAAAAGCGAAAAGTAAATAGCGGATGTGATCAATGATGGTAATATGGACCGGAGTCTCATGATGTTCACTAGTGATGTCTCTCTCCCAAAAGACGATAAAACAGCTATGTGAGGTAAACAAATTACAGCTGGGCAATTGCCAGCACCACGAACGCAAACCAATGCTGACTACATTGCAAGAAAGGTTGAGGTTCAAAGCATGGGCGGTACGCCAAAGTAAGTAGACCGAAATCCATCAATATCTACTACTAATCATCCACCTTGAGATATCTATCCAGAACATCTCGCAGGTATTAAGTTGCGAGTCCCACCCATAGTGTAAACTCATTGCAACAGACAACTGCATTAGAAGAACTTTGCGTAAAGTAAACAATCCTTGCACCCGCGGGCACAAACACCGTTGTTTTCCCCCTTGTGGCAACAGCACATCCCCTAGACTCATGTTTCTGTCACTCAAGCTAGTCATCGAGGGACATGAACCCACAATCAAGCATAACGTTCCCTCTTGGAGTCACTACCTATTACTCGGCCAAAGCAATAAATAACAACGGAGAACATGCAAGAATTACTTATGAACATAAATATAAAAGAGGTGAATCAAATATATTACTCAAGATCAATCTGAACATAATCTCATAATCCATCGGATCCCAGCAAACTCAACATAGCAACAGCATAAGGATTACATAGGTGCCTCGATCATGTAGGGCAGCTCACGAGGACTAATTAGTGAAGCACAAGAACGGGAGGAGAACATCACATAGCTACTGGTCATGGACTCATGGTCCAAGGGAGACTACTCACGAGTCATCCGGGAGGCGTCCATGGTGGTGGAGAAGCTCCCGGTGGTGATCCTCCCCTCCGACAGGGTGCCGGGAAGAGTTCTCCTGGTGATCCTGATCTTGGAAGCGGCGGCGGCGGTGGAACAGAGATGGGATCGCGAAAAGAGTTCTTGTTCTGAGGGTTTCGGAGGACCCTTTAAATATATGCCAAAGTAGGGCATCGGAGGAGCTTCGGGGGGCCCAGGCGCCCCCCACCCCCCCGGCGCGGCCCAGGGGGGGCGCGCCGCCAGGGCGCCTGGAGACCTGGTGGCCTCCCCCAGGCTGCCCTTCGGACACAGAGTTGTTTCCGGAACGCTGATTTTTTATATAATTTTTCTGGATTTTTCTGGGCAGTTCTCGAAACGTGAAAACCTGAAATACAAAAACAGCCGAAAACAGAAACTGGCACTGGGGTGCACTGGATTAGTAAGTTAGTCCAAATATGATCAAAAGTGTATGGAAGTGTATGAATATCATAGCAATATCACCCAAAAGTGGCATGGAGCAAGCAGAAATTATAGATACGTTTTGGACGTATCAACATCCCCAAGCTTAATTCCTGCTCGTCCTCGAGTAGGTAAATGATAACAAGAATAATTTCTGTGGTGACATGCTATTAACCATATAGGACTTTTATAGTCATATGACAAAAGCTTACTGAGACAATGATTCTAAAGTAATTAAGTTGCCTCATGAGAAAATCACAAATGACTGAAAGTTTTACAACATGAAACTGAAACATCAAAAAGATTTGCAATGAACATGATGTGCAAATATGATAAAGTGATATCTAGCTGGCCCCCTTTAGTGATGCAAAACATAAATGCAAGGGCACCTTCAAGGTTTAAGTGATGACTAGATACAATAATTTCAAAATAAACGATATCACAATCATGCAAAAGACAATGCTACATTGGGACAATGCACATTACACTCAGAATGACAATCATGCTCTTAGTAGTTGGTGCTTCAACATAAAGGTAAAAGAAAGGTTAAGTGCTAGAGCTTTTTATTTTGAAAACATGGAAGCAATTGTGTCAACGGTAGTAGTACTTCATATGTGTCATGCATAAGACATCCTATAAGTTGCAAGCCTCATGCATCGTATACCAATAGTGCTCGCTCCTTGTCCTAATTAGCTCGGATCTCCATGGGTTATTATTGCATTGCATATGTTTCAACCAATTGTCACAAAGGGGTACCTCTATGCCACCTGTACAAAGGTCCAAGGAGATAAATCGCATTTGATTTCTCGTTTTTGATAGATCTCAACTTGAGGACATCCATACCGGGACAACATAGAAAATAGATGATGGACTCCTCTTCAATGCATAAGCATATTCTCATATGAGATTGAGGATTAAGGTCCAAGCTAAAACTTCCACCATGAGGCATGGCTTTGGTTGGCGGCCCAATGTTCTTCTCTAACAATATGCATATTCATACAACCCACGGCAAATCACCCTTACTTCAGACAAGACGAACATGCATAGCAACTCACATGATATTCAACAAAAGTGTGACAGTTGATGGCTGTAGGATCGAAAGTATGTCTAGGGGGGGGTGATTAGACTACTTGTAAATATAAAAATTCTGCCTTTTGACAAAGAACAGTTTTTGGCAGATTCATAGTTTTGATCAAGTCAAGCATCACCCTACACATGCAATTCTAGAGTATAGGCAGCGGAAAGTAAATTGCACATGTAGTAAAGAGAGGTGGAGAAGAGCAAACGCAATTTTGGAGACGCGGTGATTTTTCCCGTGGTTCCGATAGGTGGCGCTATCGTACATCCACGTTGATGGAGACTTCAACCCACGGAGGGTAACGGCTGCGCGAGTCCACGAAGGGCTCCACCCACGAAGGGTCCACGAAGAAGCAACCTTGTCTATTCCATCATGGCCTACGCCCACGGAGGGCTAGCCTTACTCGGGGTAGATCTTCACGAAGTAGGCGATCTTCTTGCCCTTACAAACTTCTTGGTTCAACTCCACATCTCGATGACGGAGGCTCCCAAGCGACACCTAACCAATCTAGGAGGCACCACCCTCCAAAAGGCAATAGATGTTGTAGATGATGATGAACTCCTTGCTCTTGTGCTTCAAATGATAATCTCCCCAACACTCAACTCTCCTCACTGATTTGGCTGTGGTGGAAGAAAGGATTGAGTGGAAAGCAACTTGGGAAGGCTAGAGATCAAGCTTCATATGGTGGGAGTGGAGCAACTTGATCTCAACACAAGGGTAGGTAGTTCTCTTCTCAGAAATGTAAGATAGGAGTGGTAGTTCTTTCTGATGGCTCTCTCCACGAATGAAGAGGGGGTGGAGGGGTATAAATAGCCTCCACACAAAATCCAACCGTTACACACATTTGAGCAAACTCGGTGGGACCGAAGTGGACAACTCGGTGAGACCGATAGTTCAAATAATGTGAACGTTGGGGTTTTCGGTGGGACCGAATATACAATCTCGGTTAGTCCAATTCGTGCAATGACAAGAGCATGCCAGTTTCGGTGGGACCGACTTCATCATCTCGGTGACACCGATTTGATGACAGAAGGTTACAGAACCTTGGCAACTCATGTTTCGGTGAGACCGAGTTCAGAATCGGAATATC
Organism: Secale cereale; assembly: GCA_902687465.1. NCBI lineage: Eukaryota > Viridiplantae > Streptophyta > Magnoliopsida > Poales > Poaceae > Secale > Secale cereale. The sequence continues at coordinate 77,441,302 of LR738713.1, forward strand.
CGAGTTTACTAGGGTTTGGCTTATGGCTGAGGTGGTTCATCTCGGTGTGACTGAGTTTGGAATATCGGTGGGACCAAGATTACTTATGAGTGTATATGGCAGTGAAAGTTGCTGATAGTTTAGGAGATGTATCACTAAGCACTTGAGCAACCAGATCATCATCATAACCTCATCCCCTTTTAATAGTATTGGCTTTTCCTATGGACTCAATGTGATCTTGGATCACTAAACCAAAAATGGAGTCTTGAGCTTTTGCCAATGCTTGCCTTAGCATTTTGAGGGGTCCACTTCTTTAGTCCTTGCCATACCCATATCACTGAACTTCTCTGAAATGATCTTCAAGTAACTATTAGTTCAATGATATATATGTTGTTATTAATTACCAAAACCACCCGGGGATTAGTTGCACTTTCAATCTCCCCCTTTTTGGTAATTGATGACATCATATAGATCAAAGCTTCGACAAAGGATATAATCAATGAATAATATCGTCGCTTTGAGAAGTATGTGATAAGCAAGAGCTCCCCCTAAATTTGTGCATTATTTAAGATTTGCGTTTGAATGCAAATGCACAATCGATTAGGATCATGGGTCACTCTTCCATGTCACATACATCTTGGTGGAGCGCACAAAATGATAAGAATGAACAGCATGCACCCAATCACCAAGACATGAGTAAATAGTCATACGAGATAGGAATGGCATATGATAAGCATTAAGCACACATTAAAGCATAGTACGACTAAGCACTCATTAAGGTAGCATCAAATGGAGTATCAAGCACATTGAATGTCTCGAAAACCAAAAGTATCTCAAAGAAACCGCAAAAGAACGAAAGAGCAAAAGCGCAAAGACAACAACACTCTCTCTCTCGAAGCCCTATGATCTATACAATTTCTCCCCCTTTGGCAACAAGTTACCAAAAAGTTCGAAAAAGCATAGAGCTAAACGTCACTGTGGACTCTGCTGGCGGCTCCCGTCTGGGTTGATGTCGGAGTGGATATGACAGCATTGGCGAAGACTTCAGCTGATGTCTGTGCTGGAGGAGTGGACACTGGAGCCGGAGTAACTGCTGGAACTGTGGGAGGTGCTGAAGCTGTAGTCCTGGTATCAGTCACTGGAATAGCAGCTGATCGGGATCCTTTGGGAACCGGAGCAGTCTGTCGATGAGAATCCTGGACTAAGTCATCCTGCAACTCACACATAAGCTCTGCCTTGTCCTGCTTTGCTTCCTCAATGTCTGCCTCGAGCTTGTTGACGGTCACTTGTACTTCAGTCAGCTTCACGTCCAGAGCGTGGATCTTCTCGTCAACAATCCTTTCTAAGCTCTCCTGAGACTGTTCGATGCTGGCCAGGCGTTGTTCAATCCTTTGAGTAGCTTCAAGAATTTGCTCTCCGAAACTCTTTGGTTTAGCTGCTGCTGCTTTGTCAGCTTTGGCTTTCTTAGCAGCTTCGATCTTGGCTTGACCTTCAACAGATGTCGGATCCTCCTCATCCATCACGACAACATTGTTTTCATGCTCTGGCTGCAACGGTAAATGTTTTCTATCCAACAAGAATGTGCCCGTGCCAAACTTGGCATTGATAAGCATCTGAATCTGCGGGGCAAATCCACATGACCTTTTCTAGTCAGCTGCAGTCCTCTTAATGGTTTCTACCATCAAGTCCATCACCTTGAAAGGTGCTTTCTCATCAAGTATATGCAGCATGTTGATAGAGTATCCTCTAATCATGCGATGATCTCCAATGTTGATAGAATTCTTCTCCTTTCTAGCTCTGGTGGCTGCAGGAGGCATGCCACTTGGTGTACTCCTCTCACCATCATCAGATGAGCTGCTAGGATCAGGACTAGTGTCTGCCTCTGGAATGTCTGCAATGGGTGTCTCTGACCTGTTCTGACTGTCACTGGTATCTGACATGGCTGACAACCTGTGAATAGATAAGGTATAGGCAGAGAAGAAGAGTCATCACAAACTGCAGAAGTTTTTTTTTAAATGAGTTCAAATTCTAGTATTAAGTTTTCGCAGAAGACATTTCGGTCAGACCGAGTTTAAGTTTCGGTGAATCCGAAGTGTTAAACAGGAGCTTGGCACACCACTTTCGGTTTGACCGAAGTGGGTTTCGGTCCTGCCGAAAACACTAGGGTTTCACAAAACCTTCATTTCGGTTACACCGATTTTGCACAACTCGGTTGGACCGAAGGGTGCAGTGCAATGGCCATAGGCCAAATTGGTCATACCGAAAATATAAGATCGGTCTCACCGAGATGTGTTCCGTGGAAACCTAACCCTAAAACTTTTACTCGAATCTAGTTCAAACGAACCAATCTGGTGTACAGGAGAATTTCAATCGTGGCAAGATACTAGGCAATCCAAACGTGCATTGAATCGGAGATGGGAGCATGAGTGGGATCAAAACTCACCCTAACTTGGTGGAGTTTCTCTACGGCGGCAACGGCGCGGAGGAGATGGCCGTTGACGGCGATGGAGACCTGCGACGAGGGCGCACAGGCGACGACGGCGACGATCCGGAGACCAAGGAGACGGCAGCAAGGGATGTGGGGGCGAAACGTTTGAAGGAGGAATCAACGCGCGCGGCCCTTGGAATATATACCCCTTTGCTGTCGGTGGGACCGAGTTGTAAAACTCGGTGGCACCGAGATGGATAACTGCTAGGCAGTTATGCACTTCGGTCACGCCGAAAATCACAACTCGGTTTCACCGAGATGAAAACCTAGATCAGTCTAAATGCTTTCGGTTCGACCGAGTTTGAGTGAGTTGGTCTGACCGAAATCAATTAGAAGGTTTTGGAGATTAGCCCTTGACGGATCGGTGGCTCCGAGTGCTCCTCACCCGGAGGGTCCGAAAATGACTTGTTCAAAGTTTGTGATGTAAGCATGAATAGAATTTGAGACAAGAAAGCATAGATAGCTAGGGGAGGTACTTAGGCATTCTTGTCCATCCATTTGGTCAGAAAAATCAAAACGACCAAAACAACAAATGGATGTCCTCGAATGGATAAAATCATGCATTCAACATGCTCACACAATAAGATAGCAAATGAAATATGTGTCAAACATGCACAACCAAAACTCTAGCAATTAACACACAATTTGTCAATGACTAGGTCATCTTTATATGAGTATATTGACTTAGGAGCCAAATGAGAACATTTGATCATAGGTCATACTCATCGTTTAAGCACAAGTGGGGTTACCACTTTTACATAAAGCATTGATGTGTTCACACCATTTGAAGATGCTTTAGCTCAATTTTTTAGAGCAAAGCTCCCCTAGATGTGAGAACCCCTTTTAAAGGGTCAAACTAACCTTGGGTTGTCGTAGAAGACTTCATGTAGATGTTGAAGATGTGGATGCTCAATGTTGATGGAGATCATCAAGAGTTGGGAGCTATCCTTTGGATTCGGGCACTTTCAATACCTACATGGGTTAGTCCTACAAGGAACAAACACGGATATCCATGGACATAGATTGAAGTTCACAATAGATGATGTCCATGAAAGCAATGATTACCTTGTCCCTTGACTTACCAACAAGAGGGTTTGTGACTCCATGAACTAGTGCATGATGTGGAAGTTGATTGCACAAGTTTTTGCCAAAAAGAATGTGAGTGAAGTATGTTGGCGGAGTCACCCTCAAGAACTTTCTAGTTCTTCTTCTTCGGGATCCACATCATCTTGATGGGAATCCTTGGGGTTGTAGTTGATCTTGACGAAGTAGAACTTAACGTTTCCTTGGGAACCCACTTGACCATGGCTTGAGGTGCTTCAACAAATGCATCAATCTCCTCTTGAAGCTTGTCCTTGGCTTTTAGCTTGTGGTCTTGTGGTGGAAGGTCATCTTGAGCTTGTTCCACATTGGAAGAAGTAGGATCATACTTCTCCTTTTGAGAAACAAACTGTGGAGTAGGATATTGACCTTCTTCCCACTCAACACCTTCGGCGTTGAACTTTCGCTCAAAACCAATTCCTTGATTCTTCCGGTGCCTTCCTTGCTTGCGAACAATTTCCTCAAAGTTCTTGCTTCCGGCAAGGCTCTTGTAGACACCTTTCTCTATGATCCCTTTCAATAAACTATTCTCTTGCTCAAGTGTAACTTGGCTTGAAACATTGTTAGTGGAATCAAGAGAACTACTAGAAGCAACAACATTGGATTTAGCATGGTTATTGTTACTGCTAGAGGAAGAATTTTTCTTATGCTTGTCATGCTTAGTCTTAATGGGTGGCAAGAAATTAGACAAGAGAAGTCGTTTGGCAAGATATGAAGAACTCTTCTTTCGAAGATCGTCATTGATTGCTTTTAGAAACTCATGTTCTTGCTCTAGAGTGAGCTTCTCGAAGCGTACCTTCTCATGAGATCTTAGGAGCTCTCTATGATCTTCTTGAGTTGTTTCATGAGCTAACTTAAGAGTGTTTAGTTCTTTAGTTAGACGCTCAATCTCCTTCATAGCATTGTCATTCGACTCTTCTTGACAATAAAGACTACTAGCATGTTCATCGTTACTAGGCTCACTGGATTTATCATGCAAGAGTTCATCTTCACCAAGCAAGTCATCCTCATCACTATTGAAGTCAATGAATTCAGGGTGTGATACCTTGGGGCCTTTAGCCATGAAGCATCTTCCAATTCCCTCATTTGGTGAATCAAATAAGTCGTAGGAGTTGGAGTTGGAGGATACGAGAGCAAGACTGGCAACACCTTCATCTTGACTGTAGTCGGAGTCGGAGTAATAGCTTCCATCGGATTGATTGTCGGAGTCGGAGCCGGAGACCCATTCACCTACATGAGCTTGATGTTTTCTTCTTGTGTAGCTCCTTGATGACTTGTCTTTCCTCTTCGAATCCTTGCTTCTCCGAGAGGGTCTTCGTTCATAACGATCATCTCTACTCCTTCTCTCTTTCCGAGGTGACTCATCTCTTGAACTTCTTCTTCTTGGAGATTCTTCTCTTCTCTTGTGGGGAGCCGTACACTCATTTGAGTAGTGTCCGGGTCTTCCACAATTGTAGCAGTTTCGATCACGACTAGAAGATCTCTTTTCATCATATGATCTAGACTTTGAGCTTCTCTCTTTGCCTCTATTCTTGTAGAATTTGTTGAAGTTCTTAACCATTAGGCTTAACTCTTCATTGGAAACTAACTTGTCACTTGAGGTTGTGGGAGCATCACTTGTAGCTTTGTAAGCACCACTCGACTTGTTGTGAAGCTCTTCCTTATCCTTAAGTGTCATCTCATGAGCAACAATTCTTCCAATGACTTCGGTTGGCTTGAGAGTCTTGTAGTTTGGCATCATTTGGATCAAAGTGCACACGGTGTCATACTTTCCATCCAAAGCTCTGAGAATCTTCTTGATGATGAATCGGTCGGTCATTTCTTTGCTTCCTAAGCCGGCAATCTCATTTGTGATGAGAGCAAGCCTAGAGTACATTTCAGCGACTCCTTCACCATCCTTCATCTTGAACTTGTCAAGTTGACCTTGAAGAATATCTAGCTTTGATTCCTTCACGGACTCGGTACCTTCGTGCATTTCAACCAAAGTATCCCAAATCTCTTTTGCATTCTCAAGACGGCTGATTTTGTTGAACTCCTCGGGACACAAGGCATTGAAGAGAATGTCACAAGCTTGAGCATTGTTTTGCAACATCCGCAATTCTTCCGGTGTAGCTTCACGATCCGGAACTTTTCCTTCCTCGAAGAATTCACCTTGCATACCAACACAAATAATGCCCCATGCGGCTGGGTTATGACCAAGAATATGCATTTTCATTTTATGCTTCCAACTAGCAAAATTTGTACCATCAAAGTAAGGACCTCTACGAAAATTACCCTCACTAGACGCCATACTCTCCTAGGTTGTGAAACCAAGCTTATGGAGTCCAATGCAATGGAAACCAATACAATGGAGACCAAAGCTCTGATACCACTTGTAGGATCGAAAGTATGTCTAGAGGGGGGGTGATTAGACTACTTGTAAATATAAAAATTCTGCCTTTTGACAAAGAACAGTTTTTGGCAGATTCACAGTTTTGATCAAGTCAAGCATCACCCTACACATGCAATTCTAGAGTATAGGCAGCGGAAAGTAAATTGCACATGTAGTAAAGAGAGGTGGAGAAGAGCAAACGCAATTTTGGAGACGCGGTGATTTTTCCCGTGGTTCCGATAGGTGGCGCTATCGTACATCCACGTTGATGGAGACTTCAACCCACAGAGGGTAACGGCTGCGCGAGTCCACGAAGGGCTCCACCCACGAAGGGTCCACGAAGAAGCAACCTTGTCTATTCCATCATGGCCTACGCCCACGGAGGGCTAGCCTTACTCGGGGTAGATCTTCACGAAGTAGGCGATCTCCTTGCCCTTACAAACTTCTTGGTTCAACTCCACATCTCGATGACGGAGGCTCCCAAGCGACACCTAACCAATCTAGGAGGCACCACCCTCCAAAAGGTAATAGATGTTGTAGATGATGATGAACTCCTTGCTCTTGTGCTTCAAATGATAATCTCCCCAACACTCAACTCTCCTCACTGATTTGGCTGTGGTGGAAGAAAGGATTGAGTGGAAAGCAACTTGGGAAGGCTAGAGATCAAGCTTCATATGGTGGGAGTGGAGCAACTTGATCTCAACACAAGGGTAGGTAGTTCTCTTCTCAGAAATGTAAGATAGGAGTGGTAGTTCTTTCTGATGGCTCTCTCCACGAATGAAGAGGGGGTGGAGGGGTATAAATAGCCTCCACACAAAATCCAACCGTTACACACATTTGAGCAAACTCGGTGGGACCGAAGTGGACAACTCGGTGAGACCGATAGTTCAAATAATGTGAACGTTGGGGTTTTCGGTGGGACCGAATATACAATCTCGGTTAGTCCGATTTGTGCAATGACAAGAGCATGCCAGTTTCGGTGGGACCGACTTCATCATCTCGGTGACACCGATTTGATGACAGAAGGTTACAGAACCTTGGCAACTCATGTTTCGGTGAGACCGAGTTCAGAATCGGAATATCCGAGTTTACTAGGGTTTGGCTTATGGCTGAGGTGGTTCATCTCGGTGTGACTGAGTTTGGAATATCGGTGGGACCGAGATTACTTATGAGTGTATATGGCAGTGAAAGTTGTTGATTGTTTAGGAGATGTATCACTAAGCACTTGAGCAACCAGATCATCATCATAACCTCATCCCCTTTTAATAGTATTGGCTTTTCCTATGGACTCAATGTGATCTTGGATCACTAAACCAAAAATGGAGTCTTGAGCTTTTGCCAATGCTTGCCTTAGCATTTTGAGGGGTCCACTTCTTTAGTCCTTGCCATACCCATATCACTGAACTTCTCTGAAATGATCTTCAAGTAACTATTAGTTCAATGATATATATGTTGTTATTAATTACCAAAACCACCCGGGGATTAGTTGCACTTTCAATGGCGTCCCCAGAAACATGGTTACCGCTCAGCAAGCAACTTATAAGAAATAAGATACATAAGCAACATAGTCTTTACCACAATAGTTTTTAGGCTACTTTCCCATGAGCAATGTATTGCATGGTTAGTTTGCTTAGTACAGGTGGAGGTTAGCAAAAAGACTGGGAGCGACCAACTAAGAGAGCAATGACGGTCATAATCATGCAGAGCGACAAAGCAATATTGAATCAGGCATGGTAGTTATATCGCTACTTAGAAATAAAAGATCATCAAGGCTTGACAGACTTTCTTTACAGTCTTGAATATGCGTGAGCATACGCCAAGTCAATCAAAATAAATTCTCGAAGGAAGATATTACTAAACCATACCACATCATAGGCAAACAGATCATGTTGGTACTCCAATAACACATTGGGAACCCCCCAGCTATTTGAAATTAACCATAAGAAAACCTGAACTACTAAGCACCATCATGCAAGTAGCATCTTTATCATAGACACATTAACCAGTGCAACGGAAGCAAACTCTCTTAACAAGGTGAGAATGGTAATTAAAGAGAGTTCAAGCAACCAACTAAACAAAAGCTCTTTGAAAAGATAGACATGAATACTAAGAGCAGAGCATGGTAGTAGCTATTAAAAGACAAAGAACACACACAGCATAGATAGACATGAAAATTCTATGTTATGTTCTAGGTAGAGGTGGAGCGTGTTTCTCTCCCACATAAAGGAATGCTGAGTTCCGACTCGTTATGAAAAAATAAAAATAAAACTAAAAGCAAGACGCTCCAAGCATAGCACATAACACATGAAGTGATAAAAATATAGCGAAACGAAAGACGAACTGATAATGTTGATGGAGAAGGGGATGCACGGGGGCATCCCCAAGCTTAGACGCTTGAGTCTCCTTGAATATTTCTTGGGGGTGCACGGGGGCATCCCCAAGCTTGAGCGCTTGACACTCCTGAATCTTTTTATCATCTTCCCTCGCACACTTGAAAACTCCCTTCATACATAACTCATCATAATCTGATTAGCGAGGTTAGTACCCATAATAAAATAATTGTACCTTGCTGGAAATAAAGATATTCTTGAAGGTCTACTGTTTCTCAAGATTGCCTAAAGGTTTTTGCAAAGAAAAAGCAAGTTCTTGATTTGCAAAATGAAGGAAAAGCAAACAGGACAGAATCTGTAAAAAACAGAACAGCAGGTAGTAATCGATCTGTTCGGGATACTTCTGCAACTCAAATCAAAAAACACAGAACAGACGCACGAAAGAATTATATAGAGAACGTTGTCGAAAGAATTCAGACCAAAAAGATGATCTGGTGATTTTATACGAATTTTTCTATCCAAGGACAGAATCAGTTTCCTAGACAGCACCTCACAACTTTTGAACTTTCTAGCAATCGGAGGCTATACTTGGCACAAATATGAAAAGCAAAGATACAATGATGATGCTACAGCAGTAAACAACATCAAGACACAACAAAAGTAAAAAATTTATTCATGTGGGCTGCCTCCCAAAAGCGCTTTCTTTTATGCCTTTAAGCTAGGCATAATGCATAGATCAAGTTGTATCAATTGAACCATCATCAAGATCATCAAAAAGCTCTTCAATAATACAACTAGTCTTAAGAGGACTCTCAAATAAAGGCCTCATAGAGATACTCCTAGGTAGAAGACCAAAAGGATAAAAGTCAAGGGAAGATTCATTTATAAATTCATCAAAGACATGTGTTTCTTCCAAAGTCTTTATAGTTTCAATCCCTTTGGCAATAGGTGGATTATTCTTAGAGCGGGGAGCCTTTGGAACGTGAACGAACTTAGGCTCCCTCTTTGCCGGAGTTTCTACCTTTTTGGTTTTGATCGAGGAGAAAGTAGTTCCTATATTATCAAATATTTCCTCAATCTTGTCCATCCTAGAAGAGTCAGAATCATGGAATTTGACGGTCTCCAAAATTTTGAAAATTTTATGCATGGAGCTATCAAGTCTATTCAAATTCCCTTGGATCTTTCGATCCAACTCATTCATCTTATTAGTGCTTGGCATCTCTAGCTCTATTTTTTCAAGTTTTTTCATAATGTGAGCTAGGGTGATGTCCTCTCGAATACTAACAACAGGGAGATTCCCAACAAGTTTTTCAATAATACTAAGAGACTCCCAAACTGGGGCCTCTAGGAAATTCCCATTGATAGCAGTATCTAGAATAAACCTATTCCAAGAAGTAATTCCAACATAAAAGTTTCTAAGCAAGATAGTAGTAGGTTGCTTCTTGGTGGTTCTTTTTTGTGAATCATTAATTCTATACCAAGCATCTTTCAAACTTTCCCCACCTCTTTGTTTAAAGGTGAGAACTTCTGCCTCGTCAAAGACAAAAGGACCCGACATAATGACAACTAAAGAACAAGATAACTATTTTTGTGATTTCCGATAAAAGGGTACTAAAGCAAAAACTGAAAGGTAAACTAACAAGACTAAAAAGCAAAGGTAAAAGATAGCATGCAACTCCCCTATCCTGAAGAGTGGAGTGATACGTCCAAAACGTATCTATAATTTCTGCTTGCTACATGCCTTTTTTGTGTGATATTGCTATGATATTTATACACTTCCATACACTTTTGATCATATTTGGACTAACCTACTAATGGTTGCAAAAGTGCACAATGTTTTTGTTTTACACATTATTGTGTATGAATTACTTGGAAATTGACAAAAACGCAAAAGGAGTCGTATTGGAGTAGGACTCTGACTTTCCTGAAATCTGTCTGAGAACGTTTTTTAAAGATGGTCACGTTCCGGCCCGATGAAGACGTCAAACGGAAAAAGTCTAGTTGCAAAAGTTGTGGGGAATTTCGAGGCGATGCTTCTGGATATAAAATTCGTCCAAATCGGAGTCCGGACGGCCGAGTAAAGCCCGTTTTACTGAGGCCCAAAATCTGATGACGGGAATCCGAGAGTCTATATAAAGAGAGGAAACCTAGGTCACCAAGGGCCACGAATTTTCCTCCTCCCGAGCCGCCGTCTTGGAGGGGAGGACCAGTACCATTGCAGCACCATCCACAAGGAAGAAGGGGGCCAAGGAGCCGCTGCCCCTAGGGCCGCCGCCGCCCCGAGGGCCGCCGCCGCCCCCTAGGGCCGCCGCTGCCGCCGCGCCCCCAATGCATGTGGAGAGTAAGAGTACCTTTTTGCATGTGGATCATGGTAATAATGCTTTATGTGATGCTTATATTGTTGAGTTCATCCATGATGCCACTGAAATTTATAATGAGAGAGGGAGACTTGGTTCTAAATATCTTAATAATAAGAAGTTTCCTCTCTTTATGGTGAATATTTTGAAGTTATGCTTGTTTTGCCTTCCTATGCTAGTTGCTTTGTGCTTCAATGAATTATTCTATTGCAATATTCCTATGCATAGGAAGCATGTTAGGCTTAAATGTGTTTGGTATTTGCTTCTTGATGCTCTCTTTTGCTCTTCAGCTCTTATTCCTACGAGAGCATCATTAAAGTCTTAAGCCTATCTTTATGGCTATAAAGAAAGAGCTCTAGGGAGACAACCCTTGTTATCTTTGCTTTCAGTTTTAGTGGTCTTGATGTTTGTTACTACTGTAGCAACATCATTGTATCTTTATTTTTCAGCTTTGTGCCAAGTTTAGCCTCTGATCGCAAGAAAGTTCAAAAGTTGTGACGCGCTGTCCAGGAAACAGATTTTGTCCTTGGAAAGAAAAATTCGTATAAAATCACCAGATCATTCTTTTGGTCTGAATTTCTTCGACAGCGTGCTCTATACAATTGGCTTTCGGGCGTCTGTTCTGAGTTTTTTGATTTGAGTTGCAGAAGTTCCCCGAAAAAATTATTTACTACCTGCTGGTCTGTTTTTCACAGATTATGTCCTGTTTTGCCTTTCCATCATTTTGCAAACCTTGAGCTTGCTTTTTCTTTGCAAAAACCTTTGGCAATCTTGAGAAACAGTTGACCTTCAAGAATATACTTATTTCCAGCAAGGAAAAAATATTTTATTATGGGTACTAACCTCGCTAATCAGATTATGATGAGTTATGTATGAAGGGAGTTTTCAAGTGTGCGAGGGAAGATGATAAAAAGATTCAGGAGTGTCAAACGCTCAAGCTTGGGGATGCCCCCATGCACCCCCAAGAAATATTCAAGAAGACTCAAGCGTCTAAGCTTGGGGATGCCCCCGTGCATCCCCTTCTCCATCAACATTATCAGTTTGTCTTTCGTTCCACTATATTTTTATCACTTCATGTGTTATGTGCTATGCTTGGAGTGTCTTGCTTTTAGTTTCTTTTTTTAGTTTTCTTTAGCTTTTCTTGCTGTTCATAACGAGTTGGAACTCAGCTTTCTTTGTGTGGGAGAGAAACACGCTCCACTTCAACCTAGAACATAACATAGAATTTTCATGTCTATCCTTGTTGTGTGTGTTCTTTGTCTTTCAGTAGCTACTGTCATGCTTAGCTCTTAGTTTTCATGCTTTTCTTTTTAAAGAGCTTTTGTTTAGTTGGTCGCTGGAACTCTCTTTAGTTATCATGCTTATCTTGTTAAGAGAGTTTGCTTCTGTTGCACTGGTTGATATGTCTCTGATAAAAATGCTATGTGCATAATGGTGCCTAGTAGTTCATGTTTTCTTATGGTTAGTCTCAAATAGCTGGGGGATTCTTAATGTGTTATTGACCAACATGATTTGTTTGCCTATGATGTGGTATGGTTTAGGGATATCTTCCTCCAAGAATTTATTTTGATTGACTTGGCATATGCTCACGCATATTTAAGACTGTAAAGGAAGTCTATCAAGCCTTGATGATCTTTAATTTCTGAGTAGCGATATAACTTCCATGCCCGATTCAATGTTGCTTTGTCGCTCTGCATGATTATGATCGTCATTGCTCTTTTAGTTGATCGCTCCCAGTCTTTTGCTAACCTTCACCTGTACTAAGCGGACTGACTGCTTGTGCATCCAAAATCCTTTAAACCAGTTATGCCATATGAGTCCACCATACCTTTCTATACATGGTATTTACCTGCCATTCCTAACGAAGACTTTCATGTACCATCTCGAAATTATTCAAAAAAGCATTTCTCTTTTGTGCCTCTGTTTTAGCTCATGAGGAAGTAGTAGTTAATTCATGATCTTTTTAAGTTGGACAAGCTTCACCCCGGGATTGCATGTCTAATGTGCAAACCCATAATACGAGAAGGAACTGGCATAGAGTGCGTCCGGCTCATTAAAAAAATATACAAACAAACAAACCCTCCTTCACGCTTTGTTCATGAGAAATCAGAAAACTTTGGCAGTGATAAACAAAGGAGATTAAGAGGATGTGGTCGTCCTCATTTGGGAGCCGTTCCTCGAAACTTGTCCAGCTCAAGAAGTAATTGAGTTATCTGCTAGCATTCGTTGACGAAATATGCATATTCTAAAAAATAATTATTACCTCTGTTTTTAAAACCAAGAGCTCTGGTACATGTTTAGTTTTTGTTTCCGACCACGGGTTTTCAACCTTGCCAACAAAAGCCACGGTTCGAGAGTCTCCACCTTCTTTAAAGCACCAACTATTGAGAGCATGATTGTCATTATGAGTGTAATGTGCATTGTCCCAAAGTACCATTGTCTTTTGCATGATTATGATATCGTTTATTCTGAAATCATTGTATCTAGTCGTCACTTAAACCTTGGAGGTGCCCCTGCATTTATGTTTTGCTTCACTAAAGGGGCAAGCGAGGTATCACTTTGTCATGTTTGCACACCATGCTCACTACAAATCTATTGAGTGTTTCAGTATCATATTGTAAAATTTTCAGTTCTTTGTGATATTCTCATGAGGCAACTTAATTACTATAGACTCATTGTCTTAGTAAGCACTTGTCATGTGACTGTGAAAAGTTCTTATATGGTTAATAGCATGTCACCACAGAAATTATGCTTGTTATCATTTACCTACTCGAGGACGAGCAGGAATTAAGCTTGGGGATGTTGATACGTCCAAAACGTATCTATAATTTCTGCTTGCTCCATGCCTTTTTTGTGTGATATTGCTATGATATTTATGCACTTCCATACACTTTTGATCATATTTGGACTAACCTACTAATGGTTGCAAAAGTGCATAATATTTTTGTTTTACACTTTATTGTGTAGGAATTACTTGGAAATTGACAAAAACGCAAAAGGAGTCGTATTGGAGTAGGACTCTGACTTTCCTGAAATCTGTCTGAGAACGTTTTATAAAGATGGTCAAGTTCCGGCCCGAAGACTACGTCAAACGGAAAAAGTCTAGTTGCGAAAGTTGTGGGGAATTTCGAGGCGATACTTCTGGATATAAAATTCGTCCAAATCGGAGTCCGGACGGCCGAGTAAAGCCCGTTTTACTGAGGCCCAAAATCTGATGACGGGAATCCGAGAGTCTATATAAAGAGAGGAAACCTAGGTCACCAAGGGCCACGAATTTTCCTCCTCCCGAGCCGCCGTCTTGGAGGGGAGGACCATCACCATTGCAGCACCATCCACAAGGAAGAAGGGGGGCCAAGGAGCCGCTGCCCCCTAGGGCCGCCGCCGCCCCGAGGGCCGCCGCCGCCCCCTAGGGCCGCGGCCGCCGCCTCCGTGGCTGCCGCCGGCCGTCTCCTCCTCGCGGGGCTGCACCTCTCCATCAACACCATCATCAACCTCCTCCTCACCATGTCCATGCGTGAGTAGTTTCTTCCGGGGCCGAGGGCTCGTACGTGTAGCTATGTGGTTATCTCTCTCTCCCATGATGTGATCTTCGTTGTGATCATAGGCTATGTTAATCTAGGGTGTTCCCATGATATTTCCCCTTCCTCTATGTATTGGATTGATGTACTCACTTGTCTTTATCTAGTATAATCCCCGAGACCAAGGTGACAGCGGTCTATTGGACATGGATTGGAAAAATATTTTCATGAGTGATTTCCTCTCTTGTGTGTTGATTGAAGATTGAGAGTCTCTTGGTGCTTGTCTTTGACTATCCTTTAGATATGTTGTGGTGATTGTGGGACTCTCTTTGGATGGCCGCGGTGACATTGGGAAATCCTTAGATTGAGAACTACGAACTTTGAGGTGTGCTTTTGTAGCCCTACATAATTCTCGTCCTCTCTTGACCACGAAGGAATGACCTCCGGGTGCGTCTCCATTGCATGTTTTATGGGAAATATCATGTGATCCGATTATGTTAATGTTGTTGGGAGTTGCCACTAGTGAAAGTATGATCCCTAGGCCTTGTTTCCACCATTGCAATACCATTTGTGCTCACGTTTACCACTTGTTTGCTTGCTGTACTTTTTATTACAGATTTATATTACTTTGTTTTGCCATCCATATCACCTGCCATTTAACATCTCTTCGTCGAACTAGTGCACCTATACATCTGACAAGTGTATTAGGTGTGTTGGGGACACAAGAGACTTCTTGTATCTTAGTTGCAGGGTTGCTTGAGAGAGACCATCTTCAACCTCTACTTCCCTGAGTTCGATAAACCTTAGGTCATCCACTTGAGGGAAATTGCTGCTGTCCTACAAACCTATGCGCTTGGAGGCCCAACATAGTCTACAAGAGTAGAAGCGTGTGTAGACATCAAGCTATTTCTGGCGCCGTTGCCGGGGAAGTGAGTGCTTGAAGGTATATCTTTAGATCTTGCAATTAAATCTTTTTGTTTCTTGTTTTTATTTCACTAGTTATGTTTATGGAAAACCGCATTCTTAGTTCGTTGCTTGTGAGAAGACGCCCCACACCTGTGGTGGTTGCTCCTCCTCCTACTGAAATTGTGCCTATAAAATACCGGCTGGTATTATCGATTATATTTTGGCTAATCGTTATGCAGGAGACAGACATCTCGGTGAACACTTGCTATATCTGTCACAACTATGTTCATTATTTAAGCTTGCAGGTGTATCAATGGAGTTTGTCATGAGGAAATTGTTCGCTGTATCACTTATAGATAAAGCTTCAGATTGGTATAAGCTTCTCGATAACTCGCACTTGCTTGATTGGCAAGAGCTTATGTCTCTCTTTTATACTAAGTTTTATCCTCTTCATGAAATTCATCGAGACAGGAACTATATCTATAACTTTAGGTCTCGTGACGGAGAGAGCGTAGCTCAAGCTTGGGGGAGACTGAAAACGTTAATGCTAAAAAGTCCTAACCATGGGCTCCCCAAAGATGCTTATATGGAGAGTAGGAGTACCTTTTTGCATGTGAATCATGGTAACAATGTTTTATGTGATGCTTATATTGTTGAGTTCATCCATGATGCCACTGAAATTTATAATGAGAGAGGGAGACTTGATTCTAAATATCTTAATAATAAGAAGTTTCCTCTCTTTATGGTGAATATTTTGAAGTTATGCTTGTTTTGCCTTCCTATGCTAGTTGCTTTGTGCTTCAATGAATTATTCTATTGCAATATTCCTATGCATAGGAAGCATGTTAGGCTTAAATGTGTTTGGTATTTGCTTCTTGATGCTCTCTTTTGTTCTTCAGCTCTTATTCCTACGAGAGCATCATTAAAGTCTTAAGCCTATCTTTATGGCTATAAAGAAAGAGCTCTAGGGAGACAACCCTTGTTATCTTTGCTTTCAGTTTTAGTGGTCTTGATGTTTGTTACTACTGTAGCAACATCATTGTATCTTTATTTTTCAGCTTTGTGCCAAGTTTAGCCTCTCATCGCAAGAAAGTTCAAAAGTTGTGACGTGCTGTCCAGGAAACAGATTCTGTCCTTGGAAAGAAAAATTCGTATAAAATCACCAGATCGTCTTTGTGGTCTGAATTTTTTCGACAACGTGCTCTATACAATTGGCTTTCGGGCGTCTGTTCTGAGTTTTTTGATTTGAGTTGCAGAAGTGCCCCGAAAAAATTATTTACTACCTGCTGGTCTGTTTTTCACAGATTATGTCCTGTTTTGCCTTTCCATCATTTTGCAAACCTTGAGCTTGCTTTTTCTTTGCAAAAACCTTTGGCAATCTTGAGAAACAGTAGATCTTCAAGAACATCCTTATTGCCAGCAAGGAAAAATTATTTTATTATGGGTACTAACCTCGCTAATCAGATTATGATGAGTTGTGTATGAAGGGAGTTTTCAAGTGTGCGAGGGAAGATGATAAAAAGATTCAGGAGTGTCAAACGCTCAAGCTTGGGGATGCCCCCATGCACCCCCAAGAAATATTCAAGAAGACTCAAGCGTCTAAGCTTGGGGATGCCCCCGTGCATCCCCTTCTCCATCAACATTATCAGTTCGTCTTTCGTTCCACTATATTTTTATCACTTCATGTGTTATGTGCTATGCTTGGAGCGTCTTGCTTTTAGTTTCTTTTTTTAGATTTCTTTAGCTTTGCTTGCTGTTCATAACGAGTTGGAACTCAGCTTTCTTTGTGTGGGAGAGTGTAACGCCCGGATAACCCTGCTACTGTAATTCCCTGCTAACGGTGACACGTCACCATGATTACTATTGACAGACTCGGGTTGATTCAACCCTGTTCAAATTCAAATTTTAAATTCAAGTCAAACTTTGAAAGTTTCAAATGTCAAAACTAAAATGCTCAACATGTGAAAAATAATCCCTAACTAATTTTAGTGGTGGTTTCAACTTTTTAAAAAAGGTGTTTAAATGCCCTAAAACAATGGAGGCAGTGGCTTAAACTATATATTTTTAATGAAGTTTAAATAGAAAATTTGGCAAACTAAATTATTGAAGTGCCAAACACGTTGTGGCAGTGGCTTATTTTAAAACACTAATCTAAGTGCTAGTTTGGTGGTTTATAAACCGAAGGAAGTATAGAAACTAATTAGAAAGCAGCCTTATAAAAAAGATAGGAAAAGCGAAAGTGGAGGCCTAATCTACTGGGCCCTAGTGGCCACAATGTAAGGCCCAGCCCACCATGTCTCCTTGTCCTCTTCCTCTGTTCATCAGGAACGGCGTGGACGACCAGAGCACGTCCATGGCTTGGATTGCCACGCGCCGGCCATCGACACACACTAGCCGCCTACAAGACCGACCCCGCGACGCCGGTCAAACCCTAGCCACTACCCCCATCTTTCCCCCTTGCTCTCCTCCTCGATCTGGAGAGGCACCCGACGCGGTCGTCGCCGTCGCCGTGTCGATCCTGCGGCCACCGACCGCCTCCCGTCTCACCGTTGTGCCCAGGGGCTCTGTCACGTCGCGCTCGTCCTCGTCAACTCCTCCGTTGGCACCTGGAGGCCCCAAGACGACGCCACGGTCAAGTTCTTCGCCGCCACAGCCACTGCACCCGTCGTCGATCCACGGCAAGCACCACCTCTCCGGTCCACCTCAAGCCTCCCCGAGCTCGTCGTTAGCATCTCTGTGAGCTCCCGGTCGTCCCTGCCCCCCTCGTACTCCTCCTCATACCCCGTAGCCCGTAATTGGCCGAGCTTCGCCCAAAGCAGTCGTCGGCCCTCGCCGCATCCAACGTCTCCATCCCACCCCGCCTCTGCCGACCACGCTCGCGTAGCTCCACGGCATCGCTGGGTACGGCGCCCCGTCCGCGACCCAAGCACGCCCGAACCCCGCCGTGTCGCGTGCTGTCCCCCCCGCTACGGCGCCGGCCCGCTCCGCCCCCTTCCCCTCTGTCGCCGGCCTACTGCTGCTTCTCACAGCGCTGCTACCGACGCCCGCGTGCACCGCCAGCCCGTATCGACCGACTGCCCTGCTGCTCGCGCTACTGCAGCCGCCGGCGCCCGCGACCGTGACCGCTGCCGCCCGCGCGCCCTGTCCCGAGCCCCCGCACCTCCCGCGGTCGCCGCTGCTCGCTGCAGCCGTCGCCGGGCCGCGCTCGCCCCGGCCAGGCCGCGCCGCCCGCAGCCGCGGCCCTCGCTAGGGCCCAGGGCCGCTCCCCTGGCCGCCCCTTGCCCCTCGCCGGCGGTGCTCCGGCCGACTGGCCTCGCCCAGCGCCCGGGCATAGCGCCCATCGGGCACGGGCGCCCGGGCCCAATAACCCGCCCCGTCTAGGCCCCTCGAGCCTATGACAGCCGGGCCCCACGCCCCTGTCCAAAAAAAGGTTAAAAGGTTTTTTTTTAATAATAATTAAAATAATATTAATTCGTTAATTAATTAATTAGGTAATTAATTAACCTGTCTTAATTAGCCTGTTAAACTAGGTTAATCCATTTAAAATTTGTTAGTTAATCTGTACCTATGACAGACAGGTCCCACCTGTCAGTTTTGACCGCTCAACTGGTCAGTTGACCTGATGACGTCATGGTGATGTCATGCTGACATCACCTTTTACTGTTTTGGATAATGTCGATTTAAATAAATTAAATAAATTCCAGAAATGCTTTAAACTTTAGAAAATCATATAAAATAATCTATAACTCGGATGAAAATGTTTTATATATGAAAATCGCTCAGAACGACGAGACGAATCCGAATACGCGGTCCGTTCATCCGCCACACATCCCTAGCATAGTGAACCTGCAACTTTCCCCCTCCGATACACCTGTCCGAAAACGTGAAACACCGGGGATACTTTCCCGGATGTTATCCCCCTTCGCCGGTACCGTGTATCACCGCGTTAGAGCACCCTAGCACTGCGTGCTGACTCATCGTGCTTCTCTGTTGCAACTGTTTGCTTTATATTTACTGTTTCTTCCCCCTCTTCTCTCCGGTAGACCCCGAGACCGATGATGCCCTGGTGATCGACTACGGTGTTGACGACCCGTCCTTCTTGCCAGAGCAACCAGGCAAGCCAACCCCCTTTGATCATTCCGATATCGCCCATTCTCTTCTCTCTTATGCTTGCATTAGAACTGCTACTGCTTTTTGTATGATCCTATTCTGATGCATAGCCTGTTGTTGATACTGCTTTCATACCTTACATGTTTATGCTAAACTGCTTAGTATAGGCTGGTTAGAGATCCACCAGTGACCCCCTACCTTGTCTCGACTGCCTCGCTGGATCATCAGAAGACCCGATCAACTGGATCGAAGACAAGGACCCGGCACCGCACATCACTTTCCCCTTAGTTGCTCGACACTATTGGGTTACTATCGAGTGCCGAGGGTGAGACCTCATCAGCACTTCTGATGTTAACCTTGTAGGTTAGTTCATCGGTTGTGGTCATCGAGGGTGATTCCTCTTTCTCCACTCCCGATAACGACATTGTCATGCAACTCCTCAAGAGTGGACCTCGAGGGTGACTCCTCTTTCGTTCACCTTGACGATAAACATCAGGTGGAATTCCATCAAGGGTGATTTCCTCAGATTTTCCTTTGGTGTCGGACACACAGTTACTATGGTTACTATGACTTTACACTGAACCTGGTTACTAAAGACGGGTCGACCCTGAGGGGTACCCGCGCGAGCTTAATTGCGAGTGATGTGTAGTCGGGTTGACCTGGAGGGTGCCCGCGAGTTAAATACGAGGCGTGGCCGGGCACTCGCCCTTGCCGCAAGTTCTCGAGATGGGGCGATGGGGTCACATTTTCGTGAGTCTCTGCTCGTTACCGCGCGTTCCCAAGACACTAAATGGTTTGGATATTTGATCCGAGGGGCCTCTGGCCTGATAGCACTAACCATCACGTGGGCATAGTATGGGCGTTCTGCGTCGTATGCATCAGCCGAAGCTTAACTGACGTCATTGCGACTGAGCGGCGCGCGCCGGGTTGGACTGTGTAAGCACCTACCTTTTTAAGGAGGATTGCCCAGGTCTGCTCACCGGCCGCCCACGCAACATGCAGGAGTTCCCGGGGCGATTGGCCCATGACCCCTGGGGGCATAGGGTTTAGTCCGGCGTGCATGACCTCTCTATTAAGCCTAGGTCGGGTTGCGGCGTATTGTTTGGCCGAGGGCGGGCATGACCTGATGGTGTGTCCGGCCGGAGTTAAGCAAGCGTGTTGGGTAAGTTGGTGCACCCCTGCAGGGAAGAAAACATCTATCGATAGCCTGTCCTACGGTAACGGACACTTGGAGTTGTATCCCGATCGCTACAACTAGAACTGGATGCTGAGGCATTGTTTGGATATGTTGATTCGGGAGTCGAGAAAGGATCCCGGAGCGTTGGAACAACAACATATATATGACTTATGATATACTACTCTACTTCCCCCTCTTGCTGCAAGACGGTGGTTTCCAGAAGATGCTTGTCTTCGATAGGACTAGCTTCTCCCCCTCTTATTCTGGCATTCTGCAGCTTAGTCCACAGATACCCCCCTTTCATTGATACCGATGCATATGTAGTGTAGATCCTTGCTTGCGAGTACTTTGGATGAGTACTCACGGTTGCTTTGCTCCCCCTTTTCCCCCCTTCTTTCTTCTTGCTGGTTGATGCAACCAGATGGTGGAGCCCAGGAGCCAGATGCCACTTTTGACGACTGCTGCTACCCCGACGGAGCCTACTACTACGTGGAGACAGCTGACGACCAGGAGTAGTTAGGAGGTCCCAGGCAGGAGGCCTTGCCTTTTCGATCGTTGATGTTTTGTGCTAGCCTTCTTAAGGCAATCTTGTTTAACTTATGTCTGTACTCAGATATTGTTGCTTCCGCTGAC
The DNA here is from genome assembly GCA_902687465.1 of Secale cereale. Taxonomy (NCBI): domain Eukaryota; kingdom Viridiplantae; phylum Streptophyta; class Magnoliopsida; order Poales; family Poaceae; genus Secale; species Secale cereale. Next base: position 77,462,272 of record LR738713.1, read on the forward strand.
TCTTGTGTATTCGAGCTTATGTATTCGAGCCCTCGAGGCCCCTGGCTTGTAATATAAAGCTTGTATTATTTCTATTTGTGTCTAGAGTTGTGTTGTGATATCTTCCAGTGAGTCCTTGATCTTGGTCGTACACATTTGCGTGCATGATTAGTGTACGGTCAAATCGGGGGCGTCACAAGTTGGTATCAGAGCCAACTGCCTGTAGGAACCCCCTTTCCAGCTCCTTGGCCGAAGTTGAGTCTAGTCTTTGAAAAACTGATTTACTAACTTCGCTGTGTGGCTTACGGGCCCACGTCGCCAATTGGGTGGTATTAGGATCTTTTATTCCTCGTCTTTACTCTGGGATTCTGATCTCTCTTCTATTCTGGTTAAATGATTTTGCTAAAATCTAACTTTAGGTTCTCATAAATACTTCTCCCGGAGAGCCCTTCATTCCAGATGATCGCCTGCTGCACCAGAAGATTTTGAAGATACTCTCCGATGTTCTCTTGAGACTTTGTGCCCAATGCTTTTGCGATTCCCTACCACCGAAATATCCCCATGGATGAATAATTACACTTGTCAATTCATACAATCAATTCCCCGTTGCTCTTGTTATTACAAGGTACCCCGAAACATCTTCCTATATTTTTCGACAGTGACACTGCCTTGCAGTTCATGCCACATGAATACACTTATGGATAATTCCTCGCAATTACCGAGTATCCGCTCATCCCCATTCATGTGTTTCACAAGTCTTTGAAATACCATTCGACCTTCGAAAAATCCTGAGCAGCCTTTTGCTCTTGGAATTCTTGCTTGCTTACATTATGGTTAACCCCATAAGTCTGGTAAACTTATTGACATCCTTTGTCATTATCATTTTGAGTACGTTGATTCAACATGTTGTGAATGCTCGCAATCCTCGATTCTAGAATTCATCCTTCCGGCTCAGACGTCATGTTGAACATGAGCTGGTTCTCGACCAACCAAGTTGTCGTCGATTGTACCCCTAAGTCATTTCAACTTACCCATTCTTAATCAGAGCGGTTTCTTCTGATCGCTTGATTTGGAAATCATAAATCATTTGCATTTGAGATTTGAATTAGTCAGTTGTTTCTATAGACTGATATCCCTGCATTCTTCTTCTTATGGTTGAGTACCGATGCTCACATCAGATCCCTGGTAGACCACCAGATCCTTTGATGGATTATTATCCGACATTGTCCATAATATTTAATCTCATTGTGAGTTCTTCCCGGATACATAACACCTTGGTAAATTGTATCCTCTCTCTTTAAGCTTGTGGTATATGTTCCTAAGATGCCCCGATGGGTTGAACTTATGCCTTCCTTAATCTATGTGAACCTGGAAGTTTTCCAAGGTTCATACTCCCCTGGTAATTCACCAGGCAAGTTTTCGCAATCAAATCATTTTAATAGAGCAGTGAATGAAACGTCATACATTGAAGAAGTGGTAGTCAACCTTGAACTTTCTGTCAATGCCCATGGACACGGTGTAGATCTTATCATCAAGGCTTCTCTTAAAATTAATTATCCCTTTGATATAAGTTCATCTTATATCTGGGATCTGGCCTTTTGCGATTGTGGTTTCGACCATGCTCTCCTTTAAATACCATTTCCCGGACAAGTTAAACCACTTGTCCTCTGCAGGTCAATGCACCTGCCCAGCCTCTATTATGATCTACCTTCGAGTATTACCCCGTGGTATCTCGATAATGTCAAATAACCATATTACTTCTTATGAGTTCTTCTTCAAGTATTACTTCTCACCGGGTCCAATTTCCCCCTCGGGTTCTGAGTAGTTAGACACTCAAGGACACCGATAAGTGAATCAATTACACACTCCGATTCAATAACTCAGTAATTTTCATTGCTTACGAGTTTAATAATCGTTCAAGTCATTCCTAGCCTGATCGGCTATATCATTATCATGCAATATTTTAACTGTACTACCTGGTCCTCCTTCCCGGAACACAACTTTTGACGATGATCCAAACTCACGACGATCTTCCTCGTCATATCTTTTCACCTCGAATAACAAGCTTGAATTCAAGTTTGTGTCGTACCCGTGGTTTGAATAACCTTTCGCTTCATCATTCCTTTGACTTAATGTCAGCGTCAATCGGTTACATCTTCATGAAATCTCTCGACAAATGTGTCATGATCATCATCAACATTCTGATGCTCTTTCAGGTTATCAATTGAATTCATGATGAGAAATACCATCCTTGCCCCTCGATGAATTGTGTTGTCATCGACAACATTCTTGCCTCCCCCAACACGAATTTGTTCATTTAAAGTTTGGAAATACATCCCTTTTGACACGTTGATGGATTTTTGCTGAAACCATCGGCCACCTCCTCAGCTTCCCTGATAAAATTGCATGAGGTGTTCAAGTAATTCCAGATGAATCCTTTGTGTTCCCAAGGTCTGGCCTTTACCTGATGACCAAGTCATTGCTATCCAAAAGTATGACTGTGTTACTCCAAACATCATTAGGAACATTGGAGGCGCAATGCTAAATATTTCTTGATAAACTATCCAAACACCGCTGTATGGGTAAACATCATGATTCTCCTTGCCGCATTAACTAAATGGATAAGTACTTGATGTCCTGTCATGTATATCATGCTCTGTTTGTTCTTGGGTAGCATATACTCTAATACTTTGGTATAAGCACCTTTTCCTTTCCACATGTCTGGTTAAACTAATAACCACTTTTTCCTTTCCATTGGTTTGTTTAAACATCTTGTGATCAATATGATATAAGCAGAAATAACTCCCTGCTTATAAAACACCCCGATGTACAACCTTGTCAGAGAGACCATGTTACTATTGTTGGTGACTTTTCGGTAGCCACCGATGGATGAGAACTTTGCCTATTGGTCCGCCTCGTTCAACGAGCAGGAAAATAGTTTTCTTCGTCCCTCGCCCTTGGTACCAACGTTGTTGGCAACAGAACTGACAGTCTTTCATCTGACATGCCTTGCTATCGCCCCCCCTTTCTACTTTTAACCCGTATGGTGGGCCCATAACCCACAGTTCCACAGGGTCGAAACCTGACTCTCCTGTACAACCTTGATTCTAAAATATTCTTTGCACTTGGCTTCGTAGGTAATTCACGAGCTAAATTCCTCACCATGTTTCATTCCGTAATCAGAGACAACATTATTCTGCATTGCTCTGAACCCCTCCATCACCCGTTTTAGGCATCAGCTAGATGCCTACCTGTTTGAGACTTGTTGAACCTCCTTATAGCACTCTCGATACGTTTCCTCGTGCTTATAAAATCTCCTTCCTTGAGATAACTACCGGATGCCGATCCTTTCAAACATCCGTCCTTCCTGAGTCTTTCCCCCTTACTCCACCCCTTAAATCTCGGGACGAGATTTCTTGTAGTGGAGGAGATTTGTAACGCCCGGATAACCCTGCTAGAGTAATTCCCTGCTAACGGTGACACGTCACCATGATTACTGTTGATAGACTCGGGTTGATTCAACCCTGTTCAAATTCAAATTTTAAATTCAAGTCAAACTTTGAAAGTTTCAAATGTCAAAACTAAAATGCTCAACATGTGAAAAATAATCCCTAACTAATTTTAGTGGTGGTTTCAACTTTTTAAAAAAGGTGTTTAAATGCCCTAAAACAATGGAGGCAGTGGCTTAAACTATATATTTTTAATGAAGTTTAAATAGAAAATTTGGCAAACTAAATTATTGAAGTGCCAAACACGTTGTGGCAGTGGCTTATTTTAAAACACTAATCTAAGTGCTAGTTTGGTGGTTTATAAACCGAAGGAAGTATAGAAACTAATTGGAAAGCAACCTTATAAAAAAAGATAGGAAAAGCGAAAGTGGAGGCCTAATCTACTGGGCCCTAGTGGCCACAATGTAAGGCCCAGCCCACCATGTCTCCTTGTCCTCTTCCTCTGTTCATCAGGAACGGCGTGGACGACCAGAGCACGTCCATGGCTTGGATTGCCACGCGCCGGCCATCGACACACACTAGCCGCCTACAAGACCGACCCCGCGACGCCGGTCAAACCCTAGCCACTACCCCCATCTTTCCCCCTTGCTCTCCTCCTCGATCTGGAGAGGCACCCGACGCGGTCGTCGCCGTCGCCGCGTCGATCCTGCGGCCACCGACCGCCTCCCGTCTCACCGTTGTGCCCAGGGGCTCCGTCACGTCGCGCTCGTCCTCGTCAACTCCTCCGTTGGCACCTGGAGGCCCCAAGACGACGCCACGGTCAAGTTCTTCGCCGCCACAGCCACTGCACCCGTCGTCGATCCACGGCAAGCACCACCTCTCCGGTCCACCTCAAGCCTCCCCGAGCTCGTCGTCAGCATCTCTGTGAGCTCCCGGTAGTCCCTGCCCCCCTCGTACTCCTCCTCATACCCCGTAGCCCGTAATTGGCCGAGCTTCGCCCAAAGCAGTCGTCGGCCCTCGCCGCATCCAACGTATCCATCCCACCCCGCCTCTGCCGACCACGCTCGCGGAGCTCCACGGCATCGCTGGGTACGGCGCCCCGTCCGCGACCCAAGCACGCCCGAACCCCGCCGTGCCGCGTGCTGTCCCCCCCGCTCCGGCGCCGGCCCGCTCCGCCCCCTTCCCCTCTGTCGCCGGCCTACTGCTGCTTCTCACAGCGCTGCTACCGACGCCCGCGTGCACCGCCAGCCCGTATCGACCGACTGCCCTGCTGCTCGCGCTACTGCAGCCGCCGGCGCCCGCGACCGTGACCGCTGCCGCCCGCGCGCCCTGTCCCGAGCCCCCGCACCTCCCGCGGTCGCCGCTGCTCGCTGCAGCCGTCGCCGGGCCGCGCTCGCCCCGGCCAGGCCGCGCCGCCCGCAGCCGCGGCCCTCGCTAGGGCCCAGGGCCGCTCCCCTGGCCGCCCCTTGCCCCTCGCCGGCGGTGCTCCGGCCGACTGGCCTCGCCCAGTGCCCGGGCATAGCGCCCATCGGGCACGGGCGCCCGGGCCCAATAACCCGCCCCGTCTAGGCCCCTCGAGCCTATGACAGCCGGGCCCCACGCCCCTGTCCAAAAAAAAGGTTAAAAGGTTTTTTTTTAATAATAATTAAAATAATATTAATTCATTAATTAATTAATTAGGTAATTAATTAACCTGTCTTAATTAGCCTGTTAAACTAGGTTAATCCATTTAAAATTTGTTAGTTAATCTGTACCTATGACAGACAGGTCCCACCTGTCAGTTTTGACCGCTCAACTGGTCAGTTGACCTGATGACGTCATGGTGATGTCATGCTGACATCACCTTTTACTGTTTTGGATAATGTCGATTTAAATAAATTAAATAAATTCCAGAAATGCTTTAAACTTTAGAAAATCATATAAAATAATCTATAACTCGGATGAAAATGTTTTATATATGAAAATCACTCAGAACAACGAGACGAATCCGAATACGCGGTCCGTTCATCCGCCACACATCCCTAGCATAGTGAACCTGCAACTTTCCCCCTCCGATACACCTGTCCGAAAACGTGAAACATCGGGGATACTTTCCCGGATGTTATCCCCCTTCGCCGGTACCGTGTATCACCGCGTTAGAGCACCCTAGCACTGCGTGCTGACTCATCATGCTTCTCTGTTGCAACTGTTTGCTTTATATTTACTGTTTCTTCCCCCTCTTCTCTCCGGTAGACCCCGAGACCGATGATGCCCTGGTGATCGACTACGGTGTTGACGACCCGTCCTTCTTGCCAGAGCAACCAGGCAAGCCAACCCCCTTTGATCATTCCGATATCGCCCATTCTCTTCTCTCTTATGCTTGCATTAGAACTGCTACTGCTTTTTGTATGATCCTATTCTGATGCATAGCCTGTTGTTGATACTGCTTTCATACCTTACATGTTTATGCTAAACTGCTTAGTATAGGCTGGTTAGAGATCCACCAGTGACCCCCTACCTTGTCTCGACTGCCTCGCTGGATCATCAGAAGACCCGATCAATGGGATCGAAGACCAGGACCCGGCACCGCACATCACTTTCCCCTTAGTTGCTCGACACTATTGGGTTACTATCGAGTGCCGAGGGTGAGACCTCATCAGCACTTCTGATGTTAACCTTGTAGGTTAGTTCATCAGTTGTGGTCATCGAGGGTGATTCCTCTTTCTCCACTCCCGATAACGACATTGTCATGCAACTCCTCAAGAGTGGACCTCGAGGGTGACTCCTCTTTCGTTCACCTTGACGATAAACATCAGGTGGAATTCCATCGAGGGTGATTTCCTCAGGTTTTCCTTTGGTGTCAGACACACAGTTACTATGGTTACTATGACTTTACACTGAACCTGGTTACTAAAGACGGGTCGACACTGAGGGGTACCCGCGCGAGCTTAATTGCGAGTGATGTGTAGTCGGGTTGACCTGGAGGGTGCCCGCGAGTTAAATACGAGGCGTGGCCGGGCACTCGCCCTTGCCGCAAGTTCTCGAGACGGGGCGATGGGGTCACATTTTCGTGAGTCTCTGCTCGTTACCGCGCGTTCCCAAGACACTAAACGGTTTGGATATTTGATCCGAGGGGCCTCTGGCCTGATAGCACTAACCATCACGTGGGCATAGTATGGGCGTTCTGCGTCGTATGCATCAGCCGAAGCTTAACTGACGTCATTGCGACTGAGCGGCGCGCGCCGGGTTGGACTGCGTAAGCACCTACCTTTTTAAGGAGGATTGCCCAGGTCTGCTCACCGGCCGCCCACGCAACGTGCAGGAGTTCCCGGGGCGATTGTCCCATGACCCCTGGGGGCATAGGGTTTAGTCCGGCGTGCATGACCTCTCTATTAAGCCTAGGTCGGGTTGCGGCGTATTGTTTGGCCGAGGGCGGGCATGACCTGATGGTGTGTCCGGCCGGAGTTAAGCAAGCGTGTTGGGTAAGTTGGTGCACCCCTGCAGGGAAGAAAACATCTATCGATAGCCTGTCCTACGGTAACGGACACTTGGAGTTGTATCCCGATCGCTACAACTAGAACTGGATGCTGAGGCATTGTTTGGATATGTTGATTCGGGAGTCGAGAAAGGATCCCGGAGCGTTGGAACAACAACATATATATGACTTATGATATACTACTCTACTTCCCCCTCTTGCTGCAAGACGGTGGTTTCCAGAAGATGCTAGTCTTCGATAGGACTAGCTTCTCCCCCTCTTATTCTGGCATTCTGCAGCTTAGTCCACAGATACCCCCCTTTCATTGATACTGATGCATATGTAGTGTAGATCCTTGCTTGCGAGTACTTTGGATGAGTACTCACGGTTGCTTTGCTCCCCCTTTTCCCCCTTCTTTCTTCTTGCTGGTTGATGCAACCAGATGGTGGAGCCCAGGAGCCAGATGCCACTTTTGACGACTGCTGCTACCCCGACGGAGCCTACTACTACGTGGAGACAGCTGACGACCAGGAGTAGTTAGGAGGTCCCAGGCAGGAGGCCTTGCCTTTTCGATCGTTGATGTTTTGTGCTAGCCTTCTTAAGGCAATCTTGTTTAACTTATGTCTGTACTCAGATATTGTTGCTTCCGCTGACTCTTGTGTATTCGAGCTTATGTATTCGAGCCCTCGAGGCCCCTGGCTTGTAATATAAAGCTTGTATTATTTCTATTTGTGTCTAGAGTTGTGTTGTGATATCTTCCAGTGAGTCCTTGATCTTGGTCGTACACATTTGCGTGCATGATTAGTGTACGGTCAAATCGGGGGCGTCACAGAGAGAAACACGCTCCACTTCAACCTAGAACATAACATAGAATTTTCATGTCTATCCTTGCTGTGTGTGTTCTTTGTCTTTCAATAGCTACTATCATGCTTAGCTCTTAGTTTTCATGTTTTTCTTTTTAAAGAGCTTTTGTTTAGTTGGTCGCTCGAACTCTCTTTAGTTATCATGCTTATCTTGTTAAGAGAGTTTGCTTCTGTTGCACTGGTTGATATGTCTCTGATAAAAATGCTATGTGCATAATGGTGCCTAGTAGTTCATGTTTTCTTATGGTTAGTCTCAAATAGCTGGGGGATTCTTAATGTGTTATTGAAGTACCAACATGATTTGTTTGCCTATGATGTGGTATGGTTTAGGGATATCTTCCTCCAAGAATTTGTTTTGATTGACTTGGCATATGCTCACGCATATTTAAGACTGTAAAGGAAGTCTATCAAGCCTTGATGATCTTTAATTTCTGAGTAGCGATATAACTTCCATGCCCGATTCAATGTTGCTTTGTCGCTCTGCATGATTATGACCGTCATTGCTCTTTTAGTTGGTCGCTCCCAGTCTTTTGCTAACCTTCGCCTGTACTAAGCGGACTGACTGCTTGTGCATCCAAAATCCTTTAAACCAGTTATGCCATATGAGTCCACCATACCTTCCTATACATGGTATTTACCTGCCATTCCTAACGAAGACTTTCATGTACCATCTCGAAATTATTCAAAAAAGCATTTCTCTTTTGTGCCTCTGTTTTATCTCATGAGGAAGTAGTAGTTAATTCACGATCTTTTTAAGTTGGACAAGCTTCACCCCGGGATTGCATGTCTAATGTGCAAACCCATAATACGAGAAGGAACTGGCATAGAGTGCGCCCGGCTCATTAAAAAAATATACAAACAAACAAACCCTCCTTCATGCTTTGTTCATGAGAAATCAGAAAACTTTGGCAGTGATAAACAAAGGAGATTAAGAGGATGTGGTCGTCCTCATTCGGGAGCCAATCCTCGAAACTTGTCCAGCTCAAGAAGTAATTGAGTTATCTGCTAGCATTCATTGACGAAATATGCATATTCTGAAAAATAATTATTACCTCTGTTTTTAAAACCAAGAGCTCTGGTACATGTTTAGTTTTTGTTTCCGACCACGGGTTTTCAACCTTGCCAACAAAAGCCACGGTTCGAGAGTCTCCACCTTCTTTAAAGCACCAACTATTGAGAGCATGATTGTCATTCTGAGTGTAATGTGCATTGTCCCAAAGTACCATTGTCTTTTGCATGATTATGATATCGTTTATTCTGAAATCATTGTATCTAGTCGTCACTTAAACCTTGGAGGTGCCCCTGCATTTATGTTTTGCTTCACTAAAGGGGGCAAGCGAGGTATCACTTTGTCATGTTTGCACACCATGCTCACTACAAATCTATTGAGTGTTTCAGTATCATATTGTAAAATTTTCAGTTCTTTGTGATATTCTCATGAGGCAACTTAATTACTATAGACTCATTGTCTCAGTAAGCACTTGTCATGTGACTGTGAAAAGTTCTTATATGGTTAATAGCATGTCACCATAGAAATTATGCTTGTTATCATTTACCTACTCGAGGACGAGCAGGAATTAAGCTTGGGGATGTTGATACGTCCAAAACGTATCTATAATTTCTGCTTGCTCCATGCCTTTTTTGTGTGATATTGCTATGATATTTATGCACTTACATACACTTTTGATCATATTTGGACTAACCTACTAATGGTTGCAAAAGTGCACAAGGTTTTTGTTTTACACTTTATTGTGTAGGAATTACTTGGAAATTGACAAAAACGCAAAAGGAGTCGTATTGGAGTAGGACTCTGACTTTCCTGAAATCTGTCTGAGAACATTTTTTAAAGATGGTCATGTTCCGGCCCGAGGATGACGTCAAACGGAAAAAGTCTAGTTGCGAAAGTTGTGGGGAATTTCGAGGTGATGCTTCTGGATATAAAATTCGTCCAAATCAGAGTCCGGACGGCCGAGTAAAGCCCGTTTTACTGAGGCCCAAAATCTGATGACGGGAATCCGAGAGTCTATATAAAGAGAGGAAACGTAGGTCACCAAGGGCCACGAATTTTCCTCCTCCCGAGCCGCCGTCTTGGAGGGGAGGACCAGCACCATTGCAGCACCATCCACAAGGAAGAAGGGGGGCCAAGGAGCCGCTGCCCCCTAGGGCCGCCGCCGCCCCGAGGGCCGCCGCCGCCGCCTCCGTGGCTGCCGCCGGCCGTCTCCTCCTCGCGGGGCTGCACCTCTCCATCAACACCATCATCAACCTCCTCCTCGCCATCTCCATGCGTGAGTAGTTTCCTCCGGGGCCGAGGGCTCGTACGTGTAGCTATGTGGTTATCTCTCTCTCCCATGATGTGATCTTCGTTGTGATCATAGGCTATGTTAATCTAGGGTGTTCCCATGATATTTCCCCTTCCTCTATGTATTGGATTGATGTACTCACTTGTCTTCATCTAGTATAATCCTCGAGACCAAGGTGACAGCGGTCTATTGGACATGGATTGGAAAAATATTTTCATGAGTGATTTCCTCTCTTGTGTGTTGATTGAAGATTGAGAGTCTCTTGGTGCTTGTCTTTGACTATCCTTTAGATATGTTGTGGTGATTGTGGGACTCTCTTTGGATGGCCGCGGTGACATTGGGAAATCCTTAGATTGAGAACTACGAACTTTGAGGTGTGCTTTTGTAGCCCTACATAATTCTCGTCCTCTCTTGACCACGAAGGAATGACCTCCGGGTGCGTCTCCATTGCATGTTTTATGGGAAATATCATGTGATTCGATTATGTTAATGTTGTTGGGAGTTGGCACTAGTGAAAGTATGATCCCTAGGCCTTGTTTCCACCATTGCAATACCATTTGTGCTCACGTTTACCACTTGTTTGCTTGCTGCACTTTTTATTACAGATTTATATTACTTTGTTTTGCCATCCATATCACCTGCCATTTAACATCTCTTCGCCGAACTAGTGCACCTATACATCTGACAAGTGTATTAGGTGTGTTGGGGACACAAGAGACTTCTTGTATCTTAGTTGCAGGGTTGCTTGAGAGAGACCATCTTCAACCTCTACTTCCCTGAGTTCGATAAACTTTAGGTCACCCACTTGAGGGAAATTGCTGCTGTCCTACAAACCTCTGCGCTTGGAGGCCCAACATAGTCTACAAGAGTAGAAGCGTGTGTAGACATCATGGAGTCCCCGGCAACGGCGCCAGAAAATACTCCTTGATGGGCCTCGAACCCCTCGTTGGTTACCCCAAGTGGAAGGTGTAAGATGCAGTAAGTAGAAGTGTTTTCCCTTAGCAAAGATGCCAAGGATCGAATCCCCAGAGACTCCTAGGTTCAACAAGTAGGTGTCAATTGCTATGGCACCAGATTAGTAGCAATCAACGTGGACCTGCACACAGATACAAATAACTTTGCTCCCAACGAGTACAGAGAGGTTGTCAATCCCTCCGGCCTTGTAGTTCACAAAGGATTAAAAGCAATGATAGTAGTGATAGATAGTGTTTTGCAATAGTAAGTAAAAGCGAAAAGTAAATAGCGGATGTGATCAATGATGGTAATATGGACCGGAGTCTCATGATGTTCACTAGTGATGTCTCTCTCCCAAAAGACGATAAAACAGCTATGTGAGGTAAACAAATTACAGCTGGGCAATTGACAGGACCACGAACGCAAACCAATGCTGACTACATTGCAAGAAAGGTTGAGGTTCAAAGCATGGGCGGTACGCCAAAGTAAGTAGACCGAAATCCATCAATATCTACTACTAATCATCCACCTTGAGATATCTATCCAGAACATCTCGCTGGTATTAAGTTGCGAGTCCCA
>LR738713.1:77478442-77503307 GCA_902687465.1 Secale cereale
GCGGCCGACGGCGACCCCCACCCCTCCCCGCCTCCTAGCACGGCAGTGCTTCGGTGGCCGGCGGCAACCCCCACCCCTCCACGCCTTCTTTCGCGCCCAGTACCGCATAGCGCGCGCCGAGCGGCCGGCGATGCAGTCCGTCGGCGAGGAAATTTCCGCGACGGCGTTTAGGAAGCGACGCCGCACCTCACCTTCGCCCCAACACCACCTGGGTGATCCCCCGCTGGAGCATCCAGCCTTAGTCATGCATGACAGGGGAAAGAGAACTGCAAGGATGACTACTCCATCACATTCGTCGTGGATGCGAACTGCAATGGTGCACATCCAGCCTTCTCCCGCAACAATGGCAAAGGTTGAAAAAGCGCATGAGTTCCTGCAGCGGAGGTGGACTGCACGCCAACAGCAGCCAGAGCTGCATCTGCAGAAGGAGGGAACTACATATAATGTAAGAAAATCACATACCCAACCCCCACATCCAGTTTGCAGTGCCGTTTTTATACCCATGCAGTGCCTCCCTCTTGCGTCGACTGCAGTCACATGTATCTCCAAAGTAGAAAACAGAAAGAGGATACTTCGAAAAATAAAAAATGCTATATGGCTCAAAATTGCAGTCCACCATGACTTACATATGTAGAGCGCTGTGGCTAAAACTGAAGTGCATTGTTTCTTCATGTTAACTAACAATGCCTCTGCTGTAGAATGACAAATTGAAGTGCAATTTCTTACAGTTGCAAAAATATAATGATATATAGTACGAAAGATGCAGTTCATTTCACTGTTGACGTGCATAAAAAAGCTTTGGCTTAATACTGTGCAGGAAATTACTATGCCTCAAAAACAGAAGATGCCTCGAATCATTTACGACCCAAAGCCCCTGAATTGTATTGGAAGAGAAGAGTGGGAGATGCCTGGATGGATAACACCTGAAATACCTAGGGGTTTCTTTAACACAACAAACAGAACTGCGTACTCCGTGGAGGAAGATGTAGAGGATAAAGATGAAAACAGTGAACCAAACATCATTCGAGATGGAGAAGGCAGTGAAACAAAAAACCCGCAGGATGAGGAGGAGGAGGACGACGATCTGGTCTTCATGGGGGAGCACGCGCAGAAAGATGATAAGGAGGATGATGATGAAGAGCAAATCATAACAGTTATGCAGCTAAGGTACACGCGTGTCTTTGAAACATTTGGCCAGCAGATCAGAACGGATGATATAGCACCTCCACAAGCCAATGTTGAAACCCAGTAAGTTCGGCAAGTTCATGAGCAAACGATTCGTCGACAAAGAGACAGTGGAATTCCACCAAGGCCGCTCACTGCCCAACAAAAGAATCAGAAGCACAATCAAGGAGAGCCGCAAGCAACCAAAAAAGTAAAGTTCTCGACACTCCTGCCTCCTCGCGATCCTAAATTACACAGATCTGTTGTCACCCCTCCATGCCCAATAAACATCGGTGAGCTGCAAACACCGTTAGAAGAAAAACAGTACACGCATGTAAGCATCCTTGCCTAACTACTGCAGTTCACTTACGCATTCTTTCAGCTTGTGCATTCTCATTAACAAAAAAAACATTCCATATTGTGTGTGTGCAGGATGAGAACATGCTCCAAGAACTTGTGCCTGTGAAAGGTATGCAATTCACATCACAAGATGCGGCGTGAGAATTCTACAACACGTATGCGAGGCATGCAGGCTTCGGCACACGCAAAAACGGCGGATACAGAACAAACAGATACATAGTGTGCTCAAAAGAAGGCAGAAGCAAAGAAACTATCACTGATTATGACAGAAAGCGAGAAAAAACATCAAAGAGGACTGGCTGCAAGGCGGGAATGAGATTGAAAAAAAATCAAGGATGTGTTTGTCATAGCAGAGATTGAGCTCAATCACAACCACAGGATGATTGACAGCCCGGCTATGCTTCTGCACATGCACTCGCATAAGACGGATGATCCGTTACTCGATAAACTAGTGAAGGACATGCAGAGCGACAACCTGACGCACACGCAGATGATGTCAACCCTGTCAAGGATGTCAGGAGGGCTGCACTTTATGGGGCGCACCAGTCGTGACTTGGTGAACAGGTACGTTCACTAAAACAAAAAACGATATCTCGTCTATTTCATGCAATTCGCTTTGTGCATTTTCTGTATGTCCCTAATGCTGCAAGTATATTATTATTTCGAACTGCAGGAAGCACCAATTCGCGAGGGAGGAAACAGAAGACGACGTGAAGAAACTCCTGGCTTTCTTTGAGAAGATGCAGCAAATAAACCCGGAGTTCTTCTATGATTACGACAAAGATGTCGATAACCGTGTGCGGAACATATTCTGGGCGAACGCGAGCTGCAGGGGATCATACGAAGATTTTGGAGATTGTGTCACATTTGACACGACCTACAAGACCAACAAGTTCCACATGCCTCTGGCCGTCTTCGTTGGAGTCAACCACCACCTCCAAAGTACAATATTCGCTGTGGCTCTCATCAGAGACGAAACAATACCGACTTTCGAGTGGGTGTTCCGAACATTCTTGCGTTGCATGAACAACAAGCGGCCAATCTGCATACTCACAGGTATGCTGAAAAAAAGAATGGGTTAAATAACAATGCAGTTCACTGCCAAGTTTTGTAGTCCATTTCTTCCATCCAATGAAAAAAAAAGCAGAAAAAGGATATGCAGTTCTCTCAATAACTCACTGCTTGATTTATTCAAAAACATGCAGATCAATGCCCCTCCATGGATGCCGCGATAAAAAGTACGCTAATAGGCACGCTGCACAAGTTATGCCGTTGGCATATACTGAAAAAATACAAGGATCACCTGTCCTTGATGTACAAAGCATATGAGAAATTCAAGGATGAGCTGACCTCCGTTCTCAACCACCCGCTGATGCCATCAGAGTTTGAACGCGCTTGGCATGAGCTCATGGAAAAGTATAACCTGCAAAATGATGAGATTATGAAGGCGCTCTGGATAGACCAAAAAGAATGGATATCGGCTTACTACAAGGAGGTGTTCTGTGCATGGATGACGTCGACACAGAGAAGTGAAAGCATGAACCGGATCTTGAAGAGGAACTTTGTCAAGGAAAGACACGACCTACACATCTTTGCGTCGCAGGTGGACAGGTGCATCTAGACAAGGAAGGGTGTCGAGCACGCGGAGACCATAGCTAACGAGGTATATAACCAGAGCAAAGTTTTTAAGCTGGATGAGCAATTAATAAAAACACTACTCGCTTTCTTGATTTTTGCTGCAAAAAGACAACTACTTAACTGGTTTTCTTTGTTTCACAGACGGAAATAAAGACTACTACTCAGTTTGGTTTCGAGGTTCAGCTCTCCAAGATTTACACCAGGGCGGTCTTTGCTGACTTCAAGCAAGCTCACTACCGCAGCACTGCATTCAGATCAGAGCAGTCCACTCACAACCCGACGAAATATTTGGTGCGCCACTACAACCGGTCTGATGATTTTGATTGGGCAAGACACGAGTTCCAGGTTGTTGCTGATGTGACGAACGGTATCTACGAATGCGAATGCAAGCTATGGACACACACAGGTCAGTGAGACAGGAAAACAAAAAAATAAGCACACACAAAACATAATGAAGTTCACTTATTGCTTGTAGCAAAAAAAGAGATGAAAACAAAAAAACTTAGTGAAGTTCACTAGAACAGTAGACCCAGGACCTATTTATAATGCAGTTCACAAAAACCAAAAATTGAAAAAATGTTGCATATTTATGTGAAGTTTGCTGGCACGAATAACCCAAAAAAATTCTTTTGCTGCAGGCCTGTTCTGCGTGCACATCATTTGCATGTTGGATCAGCTGCGGGTGGACAAGATACCTGAAGAGTACATATTGAAGAGATACACACGGAACGCACGCCAAAATCCAACCTTTGACCGCAGAGACTATGAGCAAACTGCTCCATATGGGAGTTCGATGTTCTGTCGTAGGAGACTACTTGCAGAAACTGCAATGGACCTGGCGAACAGGGGTGTCAAATCGGATAGAGGGTACAACAGAGCTTTAGCTGGGATGAGAGAACTCATACAAGAAGTGAACGTAATAAACAAAGAAGAAGAGGCAGAGAAGATCATGGATGCGCGGGGTGAAGAACAAGGAAAGGAGCGCGAACATGCTGCTGATGGTGCAGTTCATAATATGGATGACACAATTCTTCCCCCGCCTATTTCAAACACAAAAGGGAGAAAGAAAGAGAGCAAATCAGCGAATAAAAAAGCTGCAGCAAATGAAAAAAGCCCTGAAAAAAATAGCAGGCCTGAGCCAGAACTGGACAGCGGAGGAAGACCACTGGGGGTAAGGATGTGTAAATCATGCAATAAGATTGCGGCACACAACTCAAGAACATGTAAGGAGAGGCTGAAACAAAACCAGGCTGAAAATGCCACCACAAATCACTGAGCTGACCAACAAGATGATACGACAAAGAGAAGACTATGTAGCGTATGCAACAAGAGAGAGAAGCATAACGCGAGAACTTGTCCAAATAGAACAGAGGAAAAAGATGAAGAAGATGATGAAGAACATGCTAACAGAGAAGAGAGCGAGGAAGCGAGCGAAGCTGATGAAATCGAAGAGGAAGGTGAGGAATAAGAAGAAGATGATGAGGAAGAAGAAGAAGAAGGAGATGAAGAAATCGAAGAACCATCATCAAAAACGAGGGGGGGAGACAGAACACAGAATCCAGCGCGTAGGCAAGCATCGCAGTCGCACGGTCGCGTTACGAGGGGTAATGCGAACAACAAGAGCAAGACAGAAGCAGCAACAACCATTGAAACAAATGCAGTGCACAATCTGAGAAGAAGCAGCAGGAAAAGGACGTAGATCAACACATATGCAGTTTTACATTTTAAAAAATATATTAACTTCATCCTTTATATATATCGTATCATATATAATATATATAGCTTGTGTTCAGTGGACTGCAAAAAAAAGAATTCAACATGTAATACTGAAGTTCAAAAATGAATAGATATAACATATGCCATACATACTTTGTGACCAATATGTTGCGGGGGGGTATGCTTGATAAAATGCAGTTCTCTTCTATATGAAAAGAAATAAGATGAGAATGTCATTCTCAGAATGCGGTTCTCTTCTGTATGAAAACCCTGAGATCGGAATGTCATTTTGAGAATGCAGTTCTCTTCGTCGTATAGAATCTGACATGACCGTGAATCAATATAGAATGGAGTTAGAAAAGAAAAAATGTAAAGTCAGACTAGGCTTCACGTACACTGCAGTGCGTGCGTGGTGCGTTTAAAGCTTGCAGTGCAGTACGCTTCGAGTACACAGTGCAGTGCGCTTAGTGCAAAAAAATGTAAAAAATTGAGCTCTCCCTTAGCAGATACGGTTGATTTTCTGTCTTCTAATACAATTTTTCCAAAATTTTGAAACTCGACGACAAACACGTTGAATTCGTCTTTGCAGTCCCATGTGATAAGGTGAGATGCAGTGCGGATGCGTATATTTAAAAAAAAACTTGGCTGCTACTCATATGAGTGAATGCAGTGCGCTTCGAACATGTTACAATTCACAAGGAGGAGTTGGCTGAAAGCACCATTATGTACATATTTGACATTGTCACTGTCTGCCACGAAAAGAAAAACACAAAAACTAACTAGACCGGTATATACAAAAGCACACAGCATGGTGTGAACAGTTTTGCAGATCGAGAACTACACACAACGACCATACATTACTGTTTACAGAAAATTCTGGAGCACACACGAAAAATACATCAACACACATAGAAAAAGATATGCTATCATTTATGCCTCATCCTGCTCCTGCGAATCCAGTTTTGGAGAAAAGCCAAGAGAAATGCAGAGATTTCTTAGATCCTCCGGGAACTCGGTGACTACGACCATGTTTTCTGGGTGGAACAGGATCTGGAACAAAAACTCAGCCTTCCAATCCTGAATAACAGCTTCCTGCGATGAAGAAAAAAAAATAAACAAATATACAACATCATCAACAAAAAAGAAACTGACAAAAAAAATATCAAGGAATGAGGGGTTATTATTGGGTTAAAAGAAGATACTTACATTACGCTTTGCGAATTTCACAACAAAGGTTTTGCCGTCATAAAACTGAGCCATCTTCAGAACAAAAAAGGCGCACTCATTGGGGCCCTGCTCAGGGGTGCCCAAAAAGCTAGCTTTCTTTGAAACATCGACCCAGTCTACCGACTCCTTTCTCTTGTACTCCTTTTCTCCATAAACCTTCTTCAACAATGCAGTCATCCTGATCATCTGGTGGAAATAAAAAAACAAAAATACACATCACAAACAAAAATATTGTTCAACAGGCGCACGCATGAAAAAAAAAGAAGAAAGGTGAAAAAGGAAAAAAAGTTACCATTTCAGTGCGGTCGCTGTGGTATTCAGACTTATGTCACCTCGTCGTTTGATCAACCGGTCCGCTGTACCTCCTAGTGTCATGAATGTCAAGGGTCTCGCGGTGCCTATTCATCGTGTATAGCGAATAATGCTGGTCTTTCATCCGTGGTAACAGAATCTGATTTTGTTTCATCAAATTTGTTATGGGTTTGATGAGTGAAAAAGGATTACTGGAAAAAATTGGGAGAGAAAATAAATACATAAGGCTGAACAAAAAGCAAATCCGATAACTTACTAATTTGCAATCAAGAAGATTCTCGTCATCACGAACATAAAGTTGGAACTGCTTTGTTGCATCTTCAACGTTAAACTTGCCGTGGACAAAAGGCAACACAACATTTCCATCTTCATCTCTATCCGCGTGATCATTCATTTGAAGCACATACTGCGTGTGGGTAATTCACAAAGAACGTTAATGCAGTTCCCCTTAAGATGTTCGCTCCGACGCTTAATAAAAAAACGGATCACGCTTCTCTAAAAATAGTATGCAGTTCACAAATTCTCACCATAATTTGTTTCATTTAAGATGCATGGGTTAAACACAAAAAAAATGTATGCAGTTCAGTACATTCTAAAAACAAATTATTATACACTATTTACTGCAGTTCACTCGAGCAGAAAAAAAGAAAAAAAATAATAAAAAGGAAAAATACCGTGATAAACAAAGGGGACAGCAGAACGCGTTCGCCAGATCGATAAACCACATTCATATGCTCGTCATTCTTCCAGTACCTGATGATATGATCCATCAATTCCGAGTCCATAAAACCACCTTTGGTGAAAGTTAAGAACATGTAGTCCACAGTCACGGTGTAGACTTCGATAGGATTCCTGTGCATGAAAAGCGCGCACCTGCGCAAAAGAAACGGCGAAGGTGGGGGGGTTAGGAGCACAAAAGAAACACAGAAGAACATTACACACATTAAAAATCAAAAATAGAAAAAACTAACGAAAAAAGAACTAACTCGTTGTATTTCTGCCTGAATTGTGTGCTCGTGATGAGTTGCAAGACTTTCCTCATCTCCACAAGATAGCTGAATCTCGCAGGATTCAACTTCTGTACAGGAGATAGAAACTTTGATGGCTTCTGCACAGGCCTCTTATTTGATAGAATTAGTGCCTCGTTGTCCGTCGGGCGTTCCACAGCTGCGCTCCTGGTCCTCCTAGGCACTGGTGGTGGCCTCTCAAAATCATCATCACTATCTTCAGCATTAGGAGGGCTCACAGCTTTCTTCCCATGCTTGACATTGACAGGAGATTTCTCAAGAGCTTTTTCATTCGAAGTGCCGGCGCCACTCCTCAACCTCTTACACACAGGTTCTTTCACAAGCGTAACGGGGGTTTCATCAAGGACAACTTTCTGAATCGTTGGAGTGTGAACCTGAGTTTCAAACAAGGAAATACCACATTGGTGTGCGCCTTCGTCAAAGCCTGCACAAAAAAAATGGATAATGAGCAAAATGAAAAAGAATCATCAAGTTAACTAAGGAAAGTCATTTTAAACATGCGAATGGGGTCCTACTAAAAAGCTTAACAAAAGTAGTGGACCTCCCCTCTCTGTACCAATGAAGTTCACTTAATAAAAAAGGGTGTGTGACTGGAAAAAATGTAATAACCTTCTTTAAAAATTAAAAGTGATGTCAGGTCCAGACAGCAATGCGACGAGGTCAGCCAACTATAGAGCATCGCCTTCCTGATGTAGCCAATGTGCTCCTTTCCAAACTTGGAAATCGTTTCACCATCCCAGGTCTGCATGAATTGGAACATGTAAAATCCACAATCATGCCTGCAAAGAAAACCAACACAAAACACATTACTAATGCAGTTCACTCAGTAATGAAAGTGCTACTGATGTTAGTAAAACAATGCAGCTCCATACACACAAGAAACCGAGGGAGAACAACCAATAACACATCAGTAATGCAGTTCGCTCAAGGGAAAAGGTGCTTCTAATTTAGTAAAAACAATGCAGCTCACTTACACAAAAAAACTGAAGGATGAAAAAGAAAAAAAGGAGAACAGGTACAAACCCGTTTCCCTGTTGCGGGACATTAATATGAGTCAGCGCAAAGCCGTCGAGGGTGGGAGGGTTCAACGGCTCATCGCAGCTTGCGTTGCCATCTTTCCAAACTTTTTTGATGTTCCTGACCATTTTCCTGAAGACAAGATTTGCAGCAGCGCTGTCGCCTTCGTTCAATGAGTCGAGAAACTCAAAACGCTTCTCTCGCAGGTTCAAAGTGACCAAGCAGTAGTGGCCTATCGCGTTCTTCATTGTTGCGGGAGGAGGGTCAAATGTTGCAAACATAATCTGAAGAAAAAAAACCAGATGAGAAAAATAGAAAAACAGAAAACTTATTTTCAAGATGACGACAAATGGTCAAAATGCGTTACCAAGTTTTTCTTGTCCGCACGTTCCTCTGCGCTTGAAGAAAACATCTTTTTCAAAGCCCTATTTGTCGCACCGCCGTTCCAAATGGAATTCTGCAAAAAAGACAAAACCAGAGAGTTAATGAAAATGCTTATAGCACAAATAAAAAATGGATGAGGGGATAAAATATAAATTAATGAAAAAAGCTTACACATAGGTTGTACGGGACAATCATCGTTTGAGATCCTTTGAACCTCTCAGCTAGCATAGAGACGCCAATGTTTGCGAGGCGCGTGCTCAGCGTTCCATACGACCAAAAAGACTCGCCAACATGACCGATAGTAATATCACCTAACTCGCCCTTGAACGCAACTAGATGCCTTCAGACAAGAAGAAAAAAGCCCAGCAAAAAGTGATAAGATGGGTGTCCCTGAAAAAATAACATATTAAATAACCGGGGCGTAAGACAAACAATGTCATACTTCTTCTTCTTGTCCCTCCTAGCACTCGTAACAGCGTCATATAACTCATTGTATCTTCTCATAAGAGCTGGATCAACCCTTGAAGGAGTAACAACAGGTAATTCCTCATCTGCATACAGAGTGGGAACGATATCAGATAATAAAACACACACGGTCCATTTCTCAACCGGGAAAGAACAAAAATAATGCAGTTCGCTTACCTTCGATTTTAAAATAAACTTCATGCGGCTGCTCATATACATCTTCGCTGAGCATCAAGTGCTCCAGCCCGGTAATATCATCGTCAAACAGCGCTTGATTGCTCATGTCCTGAGAGAGTCTTGGCTGTTCCTCTTCATAAACAATCGAAACTACCTCAGCTGGGACTTTGGTTGTATCGGCTGGGAAAGCCAGATTGCCAACAGATTGCTCGGGGGCGCGAGGGACGACACAAAATTTCTCAGGCACCTCATCGCCAAGCAACAAAACAGTAGGCCCAACGACACCATCATGCCAGCGGATGTCCCCGCATCGTCAAATCCGACTCTAGGAGTTCCTTCTGTCTCTTCTGCAACTTCAATTGTAACACCAGGAGCTCCTTCTTTCTCTTCATGCTTATCACAATCCAGGATATCCTCCCTTCCTTCTCTCTCTTGTGCCTTATCAGCCTCAACAGGACACTCCCCTCCTTCTCTACCTTCTGCCTTATCAACCTCCACATCAGGCTCCTCCCCTCCTCTCCCTTCCACATTATCATCCCCAATGTTGCGCTCCGCTTGGATTTCAACATTTAATCCGCAGTTCTGATGAGTTAAAAAATAAAACACATTACACAAAAAAGATAGAATGCAGTTCACTAATAAAACGGACCATGAAGCTCCCATGAAAAATGAAAAATAAAACACAAAAATGCAAAAATTCTCTATACTCACCAGGGAAGCGTCGTCGCCTTCCATCTCTTTACACTTGTCAGCCTCCTCGTCCTTGCCAGCGTCACCCTCTGCCTCCTTCCCATGTATTTCCACGTTTGATTCGGCATCCTAAAAAACATTAAAACATAAATAAAACTATTATCCAAATCTGCAGTTCTACAACTAAAAAACCAACACCAGATCATGCAGTCCACAGCTAAAAAAAGATGATGCTTCTTCTCTAAACAACAACTGCAGTGCACTACTACTACTGGTGCACGAAATACAAAAAAAGTTAAAAAAACTGCAGTTCGCTGCCACTGCTGGTGCAAAAAATATGATTGTTTGTTTTGGACACTACAAAAAATCAAACAATGAAGTTCACTGTAACAAAAAAAAAGGAAGAAATCAAACCTTGTCGATGACGACTTCGTCAATAGGTTTGTCTTTGGCAGCTTCGTCGACGGGGGACAATGGCGTGTCAAACAAATAATCAGAATCAACACCATCGTGGTCCTGGTGGTCATCATCACGACAAGCATTAGCCTTAGAAGATTCTCCTCCACACTGCGAAAACAACAAAAAGGATGCGAAAACAAATAGTCAATGCCACAAACACACAGAAAAAATAGATAACAAATATGGGTAAAAAACTGCTCGCATATGAAAAAAAGACATACATCCACATCTGCAGGGTCGGGCAAAGAAGGCCGGACAACATCTTCATGCCTGTTCATTTCCTTCACAATTGCATCAGCTTCGTGCTCATACGTAGCACACCTGTCGTCCTGAGACTGCTTAAACTGAACGAATGAAGACCTGATATTCGTAACAGTCTGCTTAAGGAATTCAAGCTGCCCACGGTCAAAGTTATGAGCGGCCTCGATTTCTGCTTCAGAAGGGCCTTTGCCTTCAGGAAACAATCCGGCAATATTCCTCATCCTGGAACCGGATGTTGGGAAATCACTAGTTATATTGATGACCCTATCGAGAAGCTCATCGACCTGAACAAATCTATTGCGATCACCAGAAGCCTGGCCAGAAAAACCTCCAGCAGCCGCCCTAGCAAAACCACGACCCCGTCGAATTGGAGCCGCCCTAGCAAGAGGCTCACAAAACATTTCAGGCGCTTCGGCAACTGCAGTCCGCTTGTACACAATGTCCGCTTCCGCCTTCCACTGAAAAAATTAACAAAAAAAAGAGATGCAGTTCACACAAAAAAGTACATAAGAGGTTCACATTTAGCATGCGTGAAAAAAAAGGAATAAAACAAAAATAAAGGGTGGCTATGCACTCACCGGCAGCTTGCCAAACTTGTAAGAGTCCAGGTGTATCTTTCCCCTGACAATGATGTCGGCGTTGTGAATCTTCTTCAACTGCACATGGGACAGTATTGCGTCGCGTGGCGTGCGTTTATCCATAACCGATACTTTTCGAAGATTCAACGAATCCAGGTACATGAACAGGGGCACGATGGTGCAACCCTCAGTGCAGTTCTGCTTGCTCCCTTCAGAATTCCACTTGTACACAGCGGCCTGCAGCTCGTCGACAACAAGCTGACAAAAGTCCATGCTAGCCATAGATGCAATATCCAAGTTTTCAACCATAGCAGCTACCCTGGACAACCGAGTTGCAGGGCTGGGACAAAGCAAGCAGTGGAAAACAATGAGAAAAAAAACCTTCACCGTCTTATTAACCTTCGCAGGGTCCGCAGCCAGCGTGCGAAGTAAAATAAGCAGGTCCTTCGCATCTATTCTACGAGAACGGTTGAAACCGAGTTCATCCTTTAGATTAGTCAACGAATCATCATGCCCGCTGGCAGCAGGCCTGGGAGCAGTGTGAGAACCCATAGGGAAGTCAAAAATGTGATGGACAGCCTCACGATTGATTTCCAGAACCTTGTTTGGCCCGCAGTCCAATCTCATCGTATCAGGGTCGATCATTCCCATCAGCTTGCAAATCAAAACACGAGAAACATTCTTCTCTAATTTCAGGTCAAAGACAATGCCAAAACCTGCTTGCCGCACCAAAGTTCTGTGCGCCTCACCCAGCAAAGCGACAACTTTGATTATGTTTGGAATGGACAGCCGAACAGTCTTGTTAAAACGCCATTCATGTGCAACATCATCTTCAGACCTCTTCCTCTTCGTACTCTTAGCAGTCTACAAAAAAAGAATAAAAAATGCAGTTCACATCAGCAAACTCATGCCAAAACAACTTAAAAAACAGAAGAAAAAGTAAATAAACAGCATATACCTTACTAACATCAACATCCTCCTCATCAGAATCACTGGCCGGAGCTTCTTCAGCTGCATTTTCTCGCGCAAGCTTAGATCGACGCTTAGAATCAACACCAGAGTGATCGTCCGCGCGTCTCCGCTTTCCTTGAATCCCACCCACATCAACCTCGGCGTAATTAGGTCTCTTTGAGTAATCAACACGCGGGCTCCGGCGTGGAGAACTTAAACCTTGCTCTGCAACAGTGTTGAGTTTCCTCTTCACAGGATTCTTTGCGGAGGCAAACTTAGCAGACTTCTTTGAATCTGCAATCCTCCTTCCTATCTCCTTACCCTCCTCAAACTTTACTTGCTTCGCCCTATGAGCCTTCACGAAAGTATTACCGAGCGCAATCGCTTTCTGCCTTCTCCTCTCAACATCGGCTGCAATCTGATCAGGGACCATCCAATCCTGTGTAACTGGCTCTGTGCCATCAATAGATTGCGACTGGGTTTCACTCAATTCAGGTGGAATGATGTCCTGATCAGATGTACCGCCACCGACAACATCGGCTGTGAAATAACGTGTAATCAAATAGTTAACACCACCACCCCCAGACCCACCAGGAGATAAAACTGTGGGTGAAAAAACATAAGAAAGATATTTGTGTGTGAGAGGGAGACCTAAACTTAATGCAACTCATATCAACTTGGAAACACAAAAATGTAGAAATGCAGTGCTCTTTTCCAGCAGTTTATGTTTAACAATTAAAACATAACAGTAAACCTAAAATGCAGTTCATATCGCTTGAATATCATATTGACGCGTGTCTGAGAATGGACATTGGTAAAGGGATATATGATGCAGTGCACTAATTCATTCAGTGACCAATTGACCACATATAAAAAAGAAGTGCGCTTAGATATACAAAACAAAACAAATTCATGCAGTTCTGTGAGAGGCAAAAACTAAAACTTAATGCAGCTCATATCAATTTGGCAACCGCATAGTGGATAGACAAAAAAATACAAAGCAATGTCCAAAATGCAGTGCTCTTTTAGCAGTTTATGTTTAACAATTAAAACAAAACAAGTAACTTAATGTCGTTCCAAAAAAGTAAAAACGATTAACTTGAAGCAGTTCATATCAGTTTGCCACGTGTCTGAAAAAATGGGCCTTGCTAAAAAGGAATCTAAGATGCAGTGCACTATTTCGTTCAACAAAAGAAGTAAATTGACCCTGTATGAAAAATGCAGTTCACTTTGATGTAGTTACCAGATGGGGAAGCCGTTCTAACTGGTGATGCATCAATTAGGGAGGAAGAAGCCATGTTGTGCCTCCAATCAGCAAGGGATAATAATTAAACCCTAGACAGCAAACCCCAAAAGCAGGCAGAGAAAAACTTTCAATCCATAGGGCGTTGCAATTTCAAGCATACAAAACAACCTTAAGAAGAGAATGCTGGCTCGAAAAATAACCCTAGCACAAGATCTGGAACGGATTGGGGGCGATTTGGGGCTCACCGTGGGACGATGTGACGGCCGGACGAGGCGGGTGCGGACGGCCACGGCGGAGGAAGCGCCCTACGGACGGCGGCGGCTGCGGGCGTCGACGCTGTCCACCACGAGAGAGCCCCTACGGACGGCGGCGGTTGCGGGCGTCGTCGCTCTCCACCACGAGAGCACGAGGGCGGGGGGGATTTCTGTGCGGGCGCGAGGGAGAGGAAGCGGAAGGGGGCAAGGGGGGCTGCGAGAAAAGTAGAAGAAAAAAGAGAGACTTAATAAATAAAAGACCGACAGGCCCACAGGTCATAGACAAAAAATAAAAAAAACGTCTCGGTGTTGTAACACGATGCAGTTCGCTTACGGAAAAATGACTCGGCTTCTGAAGCGATGCAGTTCGCTTAAGGAAAACGATTTCGCTTCTGAAGCGATGCAGTTCGCTTACGAGAAACGATTCGGTTCGCCTGCCCTAAAATAAATGCGCCCACTATCGCCGGAAGCGCCGCGCCCCCGCTCCTCTATCCGGCCGGTTGCACGCCGCGCGAAGGCCACGATCATCACGAACCCACGATCGCCAACACGGTTGGGGGACGAGATCGTGGCCTCGGCAGAAGTTGCTGTCGCTCCGCTTTAAATCCCGCGCTCCATCAACCAGACCGTCCGCACAAACACACGACGCTGCCCCTTCCTCCTCCTCTTCCTCCTCTTTGCAGCCATGGGGTTCACCAGGACCTACGACGACGTGCATGCGCACGGGAAGACGAAGCTGAAGGTGATCTACACCACCGACGTCGACGCCATGGCGACGTACGTCGAAGAGTACAAAACAGTTCTCCAGCGGCGCCGCCAGAAGATCGTCGGCATCGACGTGGAGTACACACCCAACAAGAGCAGAGCGGCCCTGGTTCAACTATCCATCGGCAAGTACCACCCAGTGCTTCTTTTCCAGGTATGTGGTACATTGGGCGAGAGATGCATCCCCTTCGACAGGTTCCTCGGCGACCCAAGGTAAGCAATTCTCTCTGCCGAGTACGTGTTGCAGTTCTATATGCCTATGTATGCAGTTCCGAAAGGTATAACTTGCGGTTCACTTTCCTTAGGTTCGAGTTCGCTCGCTTCGATTACGCAGACATGAAGATGAAGACGTCAGACCACAACCACAGCATGTGGACTTCGATTCTCAGCATGAGGCACATCGAGTATGCTGCCAAGGACGCCTACACTGCATTCGAGGTATGGAACCGAATCACCACAATGAAGAAAGGCCTCGCGCGCGCTGAAACAGAGAAGACCAGGAAGCGCCCGAGGTCATCCTGGAGGGTGGGGGGCAAGGGGGGATCAACTTCCACCTCCAACTCCAACGGGTGGAACTGGTGAAGCAGGCCAGATGCTGAAGGCCTAGGATTCCTGTCGCAAGTGCTCGATTAGTTTCCTTCTGCGTATGTAGATTAGTTTGCTTTCGTTGTAGTTTGCTTTGGGACAATGTTTGCTTATGTTGCGTTAGTTTGCTTGATGATGTACTTTGTTAATTATGAGCGCAGAACCTTGGTTTCTATCTATCAACAATATGCAGTTCTCAGTAGTCTGTTTTCAGTATGTATATTGCTTCAAACTGCTGCTGTAGCTAGGATACACATAAAAAACAATCTATCAAAGCAGTTCACATAGAGTATTCTTTCATAAAACTGCTGCTATTATAAAGGTTGATGCAGTCCTCTTTTATTAAAAAAACTCTAGTTCTGTATGTGGATTAAAAAAAAGCTCGGTGGGGGTTTCCAGTATGTATGTTCTTCAACTGCTGCTGCTGATAGGATGCACATGAAAAACTATATGTCAAAAAGTAGTTCACTTATACTCAGAATTCTTATAGGAAAATACACTAGAAGCCACACAAAAATGTCAAATTATTACAACAAAAATGTCTCATGCTGCTGCTGCTCAAGCAAGACTGATCTAAAGCAAATTTAACTTTATTTCCAAACACTTTGCATGCCTATAAAACATAACCATGACAACATCCCCAGCCTGAAGACCAGCTTCCTCCACAAATTCCTTCCAGCCATCTTTGAGAACCAAACAATCATCAGAGCCAACAGAATACATAACATCAACATCATGATATCCATTCTTGCTAACCAAGACCAAATTAACACAACTTTCTGTTACCCTGAGTAGACCAGAAGGGAATTTCTGCAAGCAAAACAACAAGAACAGAAAAAATAAGAACAAATAAGAAAAAGATTACAATCTTCGGAAACTAAATTGCTGCTACAATCTTCATAAAAAAATATTGATGTCAACACATAATAATATTGACTAGACAAAATTGTTGCTGCTCCTACAATGTTCATAATAAAACTACTATGTGAAAAGCAGTTCACTTATACTTAGTGAAAAATGTTTCTTCAGAAACTAATACTGCTACAAAAATTCAGATAGTGTTAACTACAAACAACACATGAAAAAGAATATGCGAGAAATACATACCCATGAATCACTGACATCATCGTCAGTCATCTGATGGACGAATGGAGCCCGAAATCCAATACCTGAAGAATAGAGAAGGGAACAGAGCGCGCTGTGCCGCTGCCTCTGGTTCAGAACCAAACCTTCAGAAAAAACGCATGTCTCCAACATGGGCTCTAACCTTGCCAGGCAGCCGCACGCGCAATCCATTGTCAGGCGAAAAACAGATCTGGTTGGGAGAAAAACAGATCGAGGAAGAGTGGCGCCGCCAGGGATAAGGTGAGATGGGAGCCGTGAGGGATAAGGTGGGAGGGGAGCCAATTGACCCACCAATATATATATATATATATATATATATATATATATGTATGTAAAGACACAACACAAAAAAATGACAAATAAAGCAGTGCGGTTACATAACAATGTGCATTTCGCATTGCGTATTACAGCAGTCCACCGCGCTTGACCAAGGAAAAAAACTTATCAAGCTAGTCCCCCACACCCCCGTGGCTGTAATGCAGTTCATACAGGCTCGCATTGCATATTAATGCAGTTCGCCGCGCTACAAAAATTCACCCTGCATTGCATATTACTGCAGTTCACCGCGCATTGCATATTACTGCAGTCCACCGCTCTTGACCACGATTCGCAGACGAAAAACACAGCCTGCAATGCAGTTCTAACAACTATATAATGCAAAACAATCTCAAAAAACATCTTGAGTGACGACCAGAGCCAGTGGCGCCCGCAAAAAACATGGACAAAAAGTTAAATTCTTCAAAATTAACAACTTAATCCGCTCCAATTCATATGGATAGGATCAAAGGCAGCACATAATTGCCGAAAACAACAGAAAATTACATACAAAACGCAACAATTTCGATCCGGACGGGGAAGGACAGAGAACAGACGTTTTTGCGCTAGAACAGAGAGATACTCGACCAATTATACTAAAATTTCAATCCTATTAGCAAATTAATCTGTCATGGAATAACACAAACATCAACGCGAAATTGGTAACACACTAGGACCACGCTATAAAATCGAATACGAACAGCCAGCAGCAGGATGCGAAACTCCTGCACGAGCGGAAGAACGGACGCAGATCCGCCAAGTCAAAAGATTTCCGTCATTTTCTCGCTGAATTCAGTGTTTAACCACATATTAAATCAGCGCACACACAAATAAACCAATAGAAATCGATCAAACTAGCCAGAAACGCTGCTCCATGAAGGTTTCCTGCTGCCCCTCTATGTGGTTCGCAACAGAAGAAGGAAGCAGTGTGCATAGCTTTCCAATGCAGTTTTTCAATGCAGTTCAGAAGTGTTATGAGAATATTATTCTCATAATGTTATGAGAATAGACCGGCTGTATATATAATGTTATGAAAATTATATATATATATATATATATATATAACACTCAGTTGGTGATGGTGGTTGATACGTCTCCAACGTATCTATAATTTTTTATTGTTCTATGCTATTATTTATGAAGTCTTAGATGTTTAATGGGCTTTATCATTCACTTTTATATCATTTTTTGGGACTAACCTACTAACCCAAAGGCCCAGTCCAGATTGCTGTTTTTTTGCCTATTTTAGGGTTTTGCATAAAAGGAATATCAAACGGAGTCCAAACGGAATGAAACCTTCGCAGGAGATATTTTGGAGAAAATCACGCGAGATAAACTTCGGGGCCAAGCCAGAGGACAGGGGACCCACCCTCGAGGGTGGGGGCACTCCCCCTTCCCAGGGCGCTCCCCTGCCTCGAGGGCAGGCCCGGTGGCCCATGGTGCCCCTCTTCCTCCTATATATGCCTACGTACCCCCAAAAACTCCATACGCAGAGAGAAAACCCTAATTACACCGCCATAGCTACTGTTCCCGTGGAGATCCCATCTTGGAGCCTGTTCCGGGAGGGGGATCCATCACGAAGACCTTCTTCATCATCATCATCGCCCTCACCATGAGTTGTGAGTAGTTTACCACGAACCTTCGGGTCCATAGCTAGTATCTAGATGGCTTCTTCTCTCTTTCCGGATTTCAATACAAAGTCCTCCTCGGTCTTCGAGGAGATCTATTCGATGTAATATCTTTTGCGGTGTGTTTGTCGAGATCCAATGAATTGTGAGTTTATGATCAAGGTTATCTATGAAAGATATTTGGTTCTTCTCTGAACTTTTTATGTGTGCTCATAATATCCTTGCAAGTCTCTTCGAATTATTGGTTTGGTTTGGCCTACTAGATCTATAGTTCTTGCAATGGGAGAAGTGCTTGGCTTTGGGTTCAATCTTGCGGTGTCCTTTCCCAGTGACAGTAGGGGCAGCAAGGCACATATTGTATTGTTGCCATCGTGGATAAAAAATGGGGTTTTCGTCATATTGCTTGAATTTATCCCTCTACATCATGTCATCTTGCTTAAGGCGTTACTCTGTTCGTATGAACTCAATACACTAGATGCATGCTGGATAGCGGCCGATGTGTGGAGTAATAGTAGTAGATGCAGGCAGGAGTCGGTCTACTTGTCTCAGACATGATGCCTATATATAGGGATCATGCCTAGATAATCTCATAATTATTCGCTTTTCTATCAATTGCTCGGCAGTAATTTGCTTACCCGCCGTAGAATATCGCTATCAAGAGAGAAGCCACTAGAGAAAACTATGCCCCCGGGTCTATCTCTATCATATTACTTTCCCGTCAACTAGCCAATTTCTGCCTCCGTTATTTATTTGCTTTCTTTACTCTCTATTTATATACCAAAAATACCAAAAATATAATTATCATCTCTATCAGATCTCACTATCGTAAGTGACCGTAAAGGGATTGACAACCCCTTATCGCGTTGGCTGCGAAGTTCTTATTTGTTTGTGCATGTGCGAGGGACTGGCGTGTGGTCTCCTACTGGATTGATACCTTGGTTCTCAAAAACTGAGGGAAATACTTATGCTACTGTGCTGCATCTCCCTTTCCTCTTCGAGGGAATACAACGCAAGCTCAAGAGGTAGCAAGAAGAATTTCTGGTGCCGTTGCCGGGGAGGCTTACGCAAAAGTCATATACCAAGTACCTATCACAAACCCTTATCCTTCGCATTACATTTATTTGCCTCTCGTTTTCCTCTCCCCCACTTCTCCCTTGTAGTTTTATTCGCCCTTCTTCCGCCATGTGTTTCTCGTTTGCTTGCTTCTTGTTTGCTTGTGTGTCGATTGCTTGCTTGTCATTACGGCTAGCCCCTTATCCGCTCCTTCGTCTCCCGAGTTTGAAGTACTTCACTTCAAGCAAAGGCAAGGATAAAACTTAAAAGATGCTTGGTTTAGAATGATGGAATCTTATCGTAAGTGCACCTTAGAAGTGAATTTTAGAATCTTGCTTCGCAATTTTTATGTTGGGTTGAATATGTCTCATAGACAACTCTTGGATTGTGTTGCCAAAGGAAATTTTATCGAAGTTGATCCTAGTTTCGCGCATGAAATCATAGAGGGAATAGTGGGAACACTACCTCCCCAAAAGGAGTCAACCCCGAAAGGAACGCAAGTTTTTGAGAAAATTTGCGAAGTGACAAAAATATTACAAAAATCCCTTGAACCACTTAAGAGTGTTAGTGGGAATCTCCACCGCATGAATATGTTGATTACCCTTTGCAATAAGCGGTTGGATGCTTTAGATCTTAAGATTTCTGAATATGATGGGAAACGCAAAGAACCTCCCGGATTCGAGCTTGACACCGTTAAAAAGGCGAAGATCAAGGATGGCAATACCTAGATTTATCTTGTATCGTGCCTAGCTAGGGGCGTAAAACGATAGCGCATGTTGGGAGGCAACCCAATTTTATGTTTTTTGCTTTTGTTGCTGTTAGTGAATAAATATTGCATCTAGCCTCTGATTAGATGTGTTTTCATGTTTTGTTTAGTGTTTGTGCCAAGTAGAACCTTTGGTAAGACTTGTGTGAAGTTTATTTGATCTTGCTGTGAAAAACAGAATCGTTAGCGCTCGCTAAAGTAGTCTTCAGATTTTACTGGAGCGTGCTTTCTAGTTGATCCTTTTTTCTGCTTATTGGTAGAAAAATTGCGAAAATTTACCAATTTAGTTTGAATTTTTTTTTTGAGTTCCATAAGTAGGCAAACCTAGCTGATTACTACAGATTGTTCTGTTTTTGACAGATTCTGTTTTTCGTGTGTTGTTTGCTTATTCCGATGCATCTATGAGTAATATTGGAGGATATGCACCATAGAAAACTTGGAGTACAATAGGTTTAACACCAATATAAACAATTAATGAATTCCTTGCTGTACGTTTGAGTGGTGGTTTGCTTTCTCTTACTAACGGAGCTCACGAGAATTTTTGTCTAAGTTTTGTGTTGTGAAGTTTTCAAGTTTTGAGTATTGCTTTGATGGACTATGGAACAAGGAGTAGCAAAGTCCTAAACTTGGGGATGCCCATGGCATCCCAAGTAAATTAAAGATAATCAAAAGCCTAAGCTTGGGGATGCCCCGGGAAGGCATCCCCTCTTTCGTCTTCATCCATCGGTAACTATACTTGAAGCTATATTTTTATTCGCAACATGCTATGTGTTTTGCTGGGAGCGTCTTGTATAATTTGAGTCTTTGCTTGTTAGTTTGCCACAATCATCCTTGCTGTACACACCTATTTGAGAGAGTTAAATATGCCCTATAAATTGTTAGAACACTCTATATGCTTCACTTATATCTTTTGAGTTGAATAGTTTTTGCTCTAGTGCTTCACTTATATCTTTTAGAGCACGGTGGTGGTAATATTTTGTAGAAATTGTTGAACTCTCATGCTTCACTTAGATCTATTTGAGAGTATATTAAAACAGCATGGTAAAGTGTTTAGGCTAAACGAACTAGTCTTCACATGATAAACATCCAATGTCAATGTAGTAAAAAAATTCACATCAAGTGCATTGAGTAGAAGGAGATGTTGGATGCTTGATAAATGTTTTGAGACATGAGGATAGTGATATTAGAGTCATGCTAGTGGAGTAATTATGAAAATGATAAATATTTGTGTTAAGGTTGGTGATTCCCGTAGCATGCACGTATGGTGAACCGTTGTGTGACTAAGTTAAAGCATGAGGTATTTGTAGAGTGTCAACCTTTGTGTGGAGGTCGGGGCGCGCGATGGTTAACTCCTACCAACCTCCCCCCAAGGGGCATGCGTTGATTGCTTTGTTTTGATGACTCGTAGATTTTTGCAATAAGTATATGAGTTCTTATGACTAATGTTCAGTCCATGGATTATACGCACTCTCACCCTTCCACCATTGCTAGCCTCTCTTGCACCGCGCAAGTTTCGCCGGTGCCATAAACCCACTATATATCCTTCCCCAAAACAACCACCATATTGTTCCTCAAAACAGCCACCATACCTACCTATCATGGCATTTCCATAGTCATTCCGAGATATATTGCCATGCAACTTTCACCGTTCTGTTTATATGACACGCATCATATTGTCATATTGCCATTGCATGATCATGTAGTTGACATAGTATTTGTGGCAAGGCCACCATGCATAATTTTTATACATGTCACTCTTGTTTCATTGCATATACCAGTACACCGCCGGAGGCATTCATATAGAGTCATACTTTGTTGTTGTAGTATCGAGTTGTATTCTTGTGTTGTAATGAAAGTGTGATGATCATCATTTATAGAGCATTGTCCCATGGGAGGAAAGGCTGAATCTATAAAGCCCCTCCGCTAAAAAAAGAAAAAAAAAAGAGAAAGGCCAAAGAAAAAGAAAAAGAAAGGCCCAAAAAAAGGGGGAAAAGGAAAAAAAGAAAAAAAAAGGGACAATTGCTACTATCTTTTTCCACACTTGTGCTTCAAAGTAGCACCATGTTCTTCATTGTAGAGAGTCTCATGCTTAGTCACTTTCATATACTAGTGGGAATTTTCGTTATAGAACTTGGCTTGTATATTCCAACGATGGGCTTCCTCAAATGCCCTAGGTCTTCGTGAGCAAGCAAGTTGGATGCACACCCACTAGTTTCTTTTGTTGAGCTTTCATTCATATTTAGCTCTAGTGCATCCGTTGCATGGCAATCCCTACTCACTCACATTGATATCTATTGATGGGCATCTCCATAGCCCGTTGATACGCCTAGTTTATGTGAGACTATCTCCCTCTTTTTGTCTTCTCCACAACCACCTCTATTCCACCCATAGTGCTATGTCCATGGCTCACGCTCATGTATTGCGTGAAAGTTGAAAGGTTTGAAAAGATAGAGCATGAAAACAAATGCTTGGCTGAAATCGGGGTTGTGCATGATATGAATATTTTGTGTGATAGCAAGGGAGCATAGACAACACTATATGATTTTGTAGGGATAACTTTCTTCAGCCATAGTATTTTGAGAAGACGTGATTGCTTTGTTAGTATTGCTTGAAGTATTGTTATTTCTTATGTCAATATAGACTTTTATCTTGAATCCTTCAGATCTGAACATTCATGCCACAATTAAGAGAATTACATTGAAAAACTATATTGGTTAGCATTCCACATCAAAAAATTCTTTCTTTATCATTTACCTACTCGAGGACGAGCAGGAATTAAGCTTGGGGATGCTTGATACGTCTCCAACGTATCTATAATTTTTTATTGTTCCATGCTATTATTTATGAAGTCTTAGATGTTTAATGGGCTTTATCATTCACTTTTATATCATTTTTTGGGACTAACCTACTAACCCAAAGGCCCAATCCAAATTGTTGTTTTTTGCCTATTTCAGGGTTTTGCAGGAAAGGAATATCAAACGGAGTCCAAACGGAATGAAACCTTCCCAGGAGATATTTTTGGAGAAAATCACGCGAGATAAACTTTGGGGCCAAGCCAGAGGACAGGGGACCCACCCTCGAGGGTGGGGGCGCGCCCACCTTCCCAGGGCGCGCCCCCCTGCCTCGAGGGCAGCCCGGTGGCCCCTGGTGCCCCTCTTCCTCCTATATATGCCTACGTGCCCCAGAAACTCCATACGCAGAGAGAAAACCCTAATTCCACCGCCGTAGCTGCTGTTCCCATGGAGATCCCATCTTGGAGCCTGTTCCGGGAGGGGGATCCATCACGGAGGCCTTCATCATCATCATCATCGCCCTCACCATGAGTTGTGAGTAGTTTACCACAGACCTTCGGGTCCATAGCTAGTATCTATATGGCTTCTTCTCTCTTTCCGGATCTCAATACAAAGTTCTCCTCGGTCTTCGAGGAGATCTATTCGATGTAATCTCTTTTTGCGGTGTGTTTGTTGAGATCCAATGAATTGTGAGTTTATGATCAAGGTTATCTATGAAAGATATTTGGTTCTTCTATGAACTTTTTATGTGTGCTCATAATATCCTTGCAAATCTCTTCGAATTATTGGTTTGGTTTGGCCTACTAGATCTATAGTTCTTGCAATGGGAGAAGTGCTTGGCTTTGGGTTCAATCTTGCGGTGTCCTTTCCCAGTGACAGTAGGGGCAGCAAGGCACGTATTGTATTGTTGCCATCGAGGATAAAAAGATGCGGTTTTCATCATATTGCTTGAGTTTATCCCTCTACATCATGTCATCTTGCTTATGGCGTTACTTTGTTCGTATGAACTCAATACACTAGATGCATGCTGGATAGCGGTCGATGTGTGGAGTAATAGTAGTAGATGCAGGCAGGAGTCAGTCTACTTGTCTCGGACGTGATGCCTATATACAATGATCATGCCTAGATAATCTCATAATTATTCGCTTTTCTATCAATTGCTCGACAGTAATTTGTTTACCCGTCGTAGAATATCGCTATCATGAGAGAAGCCACTAGAGAAAACTATGGCCCCCGGGTCTATCTCTATCATATTACTTTCCCATCAACTAGCCAATTTCTACCGCCGTTGTTTATTTGCTTTCTTTACTTTCTATTTCTATACCAAAAATACCAAAAATATAATTATCATCTCTATCAGATCTCACTATCGTAAGTGACCGTAAAGGGATTGACAACCCCTTATCGCGTTGGCTGCGAAGTTCTTATTTGTTTGTGCAGGTGCGAGGGACTAGCGCGTGGTCTCCTACTGGATTGATACCTTGGTTCTCAAAAACTGAGGGAAATACTTACGCTACTGTGCTGCATCTCCCTTTCCTCTCCGAGGGAATACAACGCAAGCTCAAGAGGTAGCAGTGGTGTGTCTGCCATCTGTCGTTTCTGACCATTAGATCTGCATCTAACGGCTGTGAGGTAAGTTGTGGCATTTTTGCAAGAATAGCCCACTTCTCTGCTCCAATTTCCAGAAAACCCCTTATTATCTTGAAAGCAACCACATCCCTCCCTCACATCATCAAAACAACCTGAGAAATATATATATATACTCCTATAAAAGACTCAGTTGGTGATGGTGATGTGTCTGTCATCCGTCGTTTCTGACCATTAGATCTGCATCTAATGGCTGTGAGGTAAGTTGTGGCATTTTTGCAACAATAGCCCACTTCTCTGCTCCAATTTGCAGAAAACCCCT
>LR738713.1:77503984-77525160 GCA_902687465.1 Secale cereale
AAGACTTAGTTGGTGATGGTGGTGTGTCTGCCATTCGTTGTTTCTGACCATTAGATCTGCATCTAACGGCTGTGAGGTAAATTGTGGCATTTTTGCAACAGTAGCCCACTTCTCTGCTCCAATTTGCAGAAAACCCCTTATTATCTTCAAAGCAACCACATCCCTCCCTCACCTCATCAAAACAGCCTGAGAAATATATTTTGAGTGAAAAGTACTCCCTCCGTTCCTAAATATTTGTCTTTCTAGAGATTTCAATAAGTGACTACATACAGAGCAAAATGAGTGAATCTACACTTCAAAATATGTTTATATAATCCGTATGTGATAGTCCATTTGAAATCTCTAAAAAGTCGAATATTTAAGAATGGAGGGAGTAATATATTAGGAGTATATCAAAACAAGAGTGATTTCTTTCAAGTTTGTGAACAAGTACTACTATTCTACTACTTTGGATCCGTCGCAACGCACGTGCGCATTACTTGTAAAAGGAAAAGGCCTGGCGCGTTCGCGTCACACTCCCCCCCCCCCACACACACACACGCCCGGGAATCGGGAGTACTCCACGGCCCATCCGGCACGGCACATAGCTTAGGGAAGGCGTGTTGCCTAGCATTTTCACTTTCATGTGGGACCGTCGTTGAGCAAACCGACTATTGGCAAACCGCACCCCGCCCGCCTCCGGGTTGGAAAACCGTAACGAGGGGAATATCTAGCTGTAGCATGGAAGCCAGGAAATTTGGTGTCAGATGGGGCTCGTTGATAGAGTAGGAGCATTCCGTACTACTCTACTCCTACTAGTACCAAGTTTGTACTATACAACTAGTACTACCACTATACAACTAGTAGGTACGTGCACGGCACAGCATCGTAGGAACAAAAAAGGGAAGATCTTATTTTGGGTGATTTATCTTTTTTCTGTCAACGTAGTATGAATAATATGATGTGGGGGTACCCATGAAGCTTATGTGGCTTGGTTGCATGGCTACGAAAGGTTAGAGAAAAATAAATAGATAGTGTGTTTAGAGTGCACTCCACTAAACAGATATACTTTGGATCCATTGCAATGGGCCGGCACATCTATATCTATAGCCCCTATATAGTGTGTGAATAACTTTGAAAGTTGGTCGTTGGATGAAGCCAATTCGACGGTACAAAGATGGCAAATCCGAGCACTACTGGCCGTTGGATATCATCTACATTCCACGAGATTCTACCACATGTAGAATCTAGAAGACTCCACATGTAGAAGCATAATGCACAAACCACCAGAATCTCATGCGTGCAATGCACGTGTACCTTACTAGTAGTTTGTAGTAGTAAGAAACAAATTCCGGGTTTGGCACGAGCTCGTACTGCGGGAGCACCACAAGGCCTGCCGCATGAGTTACATTTCCCTCTCGGGGCCCACGGGACCAAACTTCAGTGGCTTAGTGCCCGGCCTATGAGTCAATGACATGCGGGCCTTAAATGCGGCTGGCCCACATGTCATTCTCATGGTGGTGGTGTGGTTCGTGACTCACTCGCTCGAGATGAACCGGCCGGTGGTGGCATGGCCGTGGCGAGGGTTCCACAGCTGGGCGTCGGGGCGTTACGAGGCGTAGATGGCCACACCGGTGGGTACTACCTGTAGTACAGAAGTACTCCTGCTGAGGATTGATGCCCGGGATGAAATGTGTCATAGCCGCTGGATGAAAATTCGATGGTGCGGGACGTGTGGTGTCATGGGTTCATGCGGCATCGTGGGAATCACGTGTGGCTGTGAAAGAAACTTGATGCTCGCCGCATTTAAGGTGGCCGACATGTCATGCACACAAAGGCAGGGGGCGGTGCGGCCGAGACGGGTGAGGCGCACGTCGGGGGACGTGGTGCCGTGGGTTGGAGCGGCGTCGTGGGAATCGCGAGTGGCAGTGGATGAAACATGATGGTCGCCATAGTTGAACTTCCATGGACAAGCTATCATGTCTACGGACACATGCATTGCATACCGATCACTAGAAGGAGTAGTAGAGAAAGCTAGGCGGATAAATAGTTCCTTATAGTCAAGCGAACCCACGCTACTACTTGTTCCAAAGACATGCACACCATCGAAATAGTCCATCTATATCAATATACATAGAGAGGGAATTTTTTTTACAAGAGAGGAAATAGTTCATCCATCCATAATGCCCGGCTGTTGGTGCAGCATCTTCTTCTTCTTCTTCTTCTTCTTCTTCTTCTTCTTCTTCTTCGCCTTCTTCTTCTTCTTCTTCTTCTTCTTCTTCTTCTTCTTCTTCTTCTTCTTCTTCTTCTTCTTCTTCTTCTTCTCATTTTCCGTGGGAGACGGCTTCGCAACAAGCTCTCTGGACCTTGCAGCTATCTCAAAACTCACACGGGCATCGAGGGCAGCATATTTTATCCGCTCGTACGTCAAGGGACAATTCTCCCATCCAGACGACCTTAATGCCAGTGTCTCGTCACCCTTCTAAAGATTTGTTCCTAGCACAAAATTTTCTACGTCGAATAGGGATGGTGTATGTTTATCACAATCTTCTACAGGAATTTTTATTCTGGTTTGTAGGTCAGCGATGCTTTTCAAATCAAGGTTGTACGACTCCAACTTCTGTTTGTCCCATGCGATGGCTGCCCCCACAGAAGTATATGTCCTCCCGAGACAAGAAATCATGAAGCTCACCTGGTATGGAGGGCGCGTGTATGATGTGGTACACCAAAACATCATCTTCGAGGCATAGCTGAAGGACGGCGGCGCGTTGGATCTTCCCAGTGCCACGCTCCGTGTACTCTGCATCGAGACCGATGACATTCATCTCCACCTTTTGGAGGGAGTTGGATACATTGTTGATCCACTTCCGAACAACCCTTGTGTGGTCGGTGATTGTGGCAACTATGCTCAATGAGCCTTCGACGAGGACATGTTGGATGCTAAGAACCTGCATCTCGATCTCTTTCGCCGCTTGGAACCGCTGGACCGGAGGGCTATGGTTTGGAGAATTAGGATTAGATGGCTAGCCTAACTGAAGAAAATGATTATTTATAGGTGCTTCGGAATTACTCCAGGAGGATGTGAAGAGGTTAAAACAATGTGAATGCGGTGTGGTTTGGATGCAAATGAAGATCAAGGAGTAGTGAAGAAGCCGAGGAAAATCGGTTCCCGATGGAGAAGTAAATGGTAGAAGTGGCCTGCAGGCAGTTGATTAGATGACTAGGTAGACTAAACGAAAAGGCTACGCGGGTAGGCTGAGGAGTGGGGCCTGTCCCTGTACGTGCCCATCCTTCCAGCGCTACGTGTGCCACTGGCTAGTTGAGGTCACTCTTTTGAATCACCGTGGCGAGACATTTTATGATTCCTTTTTATTTCTGCACCCCTCCTGATAGGTGGGACCTATGCAAACAAGAATTTGGTTCTGCTCGCAATATGGATGATACCTGGAGGATGAAGTGAACCCAGAGGCATGCTAGCACGGGATTACTACTCCTGTTCCTACTACTCCTACTAGTAGTAGTAGTACAATTGTGGTACACTTGATGGTCAAAATACTATTATTAATCCGGTCCTCATAGTGAAGTGACAAGACCCTGCGCCTGAGGTGACACCAGTCCAGGCGGCGTGTCTGGGTTACCAAAGTCAGCCTCACCTTGTGCACTGTGCAGTCACTGTCACCGCCGCTGTATAGCATGCCTCGCCTCGTCTCCCTCTCCCCTAGCACCACTCCATCTCCATCTCCGTCTCGCCGAAGATCTTGAGGTCACTCTTCATTATCTCACTGTGCCCCCACATACCCTCGCCTCGCTCGCCTCCCCCAGTACCACTATTCCCTCGCTAGCCGCTCCAGCACCGACAGCCTTCTCCCCCGTAAATCAAGCCCCCCAATACCCCACCTTCCAAACTCCACCATGGCCGAATGCGAACTGTGCAGGATCCATATGAGCCGCGATTGGAACAATCTCCCCAGTGACGTCCTCGACCTCTATTGTTCGTGTATGGATATGTTGAGTGCCCTGCGGCTGGCTGCATGCTCGAGGGGCATGCACACGGCCATCATCGAAGCGAGGCCAAAGCTTTTCAAGACACCTTGCTTGCTGCTATCTGGTCTTGCGAGATTGGCTCACCATGATACGGAGGCGTACATGATGCCCCTCGACTTCAATCTGATCTCCATTAGCCGAAACTTTTTTGCAGGTATGTAGTGGGTCGCCGTACATCATTTCCCTCGACTTCGATCCGGTCACCATCACCCGAAACTTCTTGGCATGTATGTACTGGGTCGGCGTGAACTCCCACTGGATGGCTGCCTTCAAAGAAGACGGTAAAAAGTTGGTGCTCGTGAACTTCCAGACCTCCCATGAGATTATCCTTCCTCTGTTGGATTATATAGAGTTTTACCATCGCGGTCCTAGTCATCTATATTACCACGTCAGTTGGACGGACCTTGTTTTGTAGAAGATTGTAATCTGCCAAGATCCGACACGACATGTGAATTACGCAGACTTCAAGCTAATTGCCTTGTTCGACCGCAGACTCGCCTATCTTTACGCTGGTGCCTTCTTTAGCTGGAGACAACTCAGCTCGCAGTGGATCATCATCAAAGTTGATACACACTTCTGTTGTGATATTGAACACAATGGCATCATCTACGCGATCGACAAAGCAGATGGCACAACATATTGCTGGGACGGCGCGTGTAAGTTGTTTCCGTCTCATGTTAATGATGACACCATGACACTGTTTGAACTTTTTGTGATGATTGGCATATCCCTGTGAGCAGAATTTGAGTAGAACTATGGCAATGTATTAGAGACACCGTAAATCAGCTATATTTGGAATGAGGTAATTCATGCGATTGTGATCATGTCATTACAGCCAATTTGTACCCCTGAATAATCAAACGGTTAGGAATATATGGATATTCTCCTTATTTTACAGTAATCTATATACTACTACTAAATATGAGTGTGTACCAATGGCTATTTTAGTTTCCTCATTTTCATGATGTAGAAACATGCACCACACCGTTGGTTTCATCTAACCATACATTAGGGCAGTAAATGTGCATATGGAGAACTCTATATTTGGAAGTAGTGAAATCCTTTAATGCTTACCATGTGTACATACCTATATTCACCCTTTAGCAATCAATGGCTAGAATAATATTCTCACAAAAATTTTGCCCACAGAACACGAGTATATAACAATGCATGGTCTGTTAGTTACCTTAAAGAATTTGTTTGTGAGGACAGAACATGATTCCATAACATGCATGACATGGTAGTTTCCTGTGAAGAATCGATTGCGAGATAACATGAGTATAACCATGCATGACACTTCTATATTTTCGAACCCAATATACATTTCCCTGTATTTTCCTCCTAGTTCCAACAAGGACATATCAATATTGTTTCTTGCATTATCCTACTCATACTCTCAACAATGCTGATCTTACATTAACAATGCATGTCCTTTTTTATATGATGCAGTGTCCTTACAGTTACTGCCCTTTGTAATCACACCACCTTTGCCAAAAACAGGGAAGCACAAATGGTTCCTCACTCGATCAGACGACGACAAAAGACTGATGATCATTCGGACACATGAGCCAGAAAATTTATATTGCAAAAACCCCACTGTATACAAGCACCATGAAATACGTGAGTATCTGGACAGTGGCTGTTACGTCTATGAGCAGGATACCATCTTGTTGGGGCCTTCGTGATTTGTTTAGTTGGAGGCGGGTAAACAGCCTTGGTTCACACTCTCTGTTTCTCGGACTCAATTATCCGATTAACCAGGAGATCACCGTTGGCAAGGACCTTGATGGCAGAGAGGCTCTGTTTGCTATGGAAAACTGTGTCTACACGGCGAGCCCTAGGAGTTCGGGAGCAAACTCCCCTAATTGTCAACGATACAGCCTGTAACCAAAAGAAGGTGAGAATGAAAGGCATCCGGATTAACTTTGAACCTTGGATGTCTCAATTACGACAGGCAGTGATGTGGTTCAACCCTTCAGGTTGATAGGTAATTGGGTTGTTGCGTCGAAAGGGTGGAGTACTGGTGTCTCCAGATCATTGGTCGCTGAAGCGTGGCTGCAAATTATGATGGTGTTGGATCATCTCTTCGAATGACTTTGTTGTCTTTGCTGCTTGTTCTGGATGGGTAGTTCTTTCTTTTGTTATGCATATTCCTTGTCATTTGGTCATCCTCGTCTATGTCACTCTTACTATGTAATAGTTGGCTCTGTTTAGAATGTCATTCTTGTCTGGATCACGAGAGTCTGAGCGCTGTAGATGGGTGCGTTTTGGTGGTGTAGCAAGACTTCTTATGAACTATCATGTCTTGTTGTTTATGTCAGTAGTAGTCACTAGTCAGTGTTTGAATGTTGTATATATCGTTGTTTTGAACTGTTTATTGTCTCGAACTACTGGTGGGCTAAATGAGGGCATCACCATTCTCCAGTGTTCAGAGTGTATCTCCTTTTTTTCAAGTTATATAATTTGAGCTCAGTGTCTTTTCGATGATGTACACTTGTTTGGGCCAGTGAGGTGTAGTTGAATATGGGCCGAGTAGTAATGCAATGCCAAACAGGTCAATTATGACTCTCAGGCCGGGCTCTCAAAAGATCCTCAAAAAAAGGGTCGGGCTCTCCAAAAAAGAAAGAATAAGGACTCTTAGGCCGACATGTGGGCGCCATCGGTGTTTTCGTGCGCTTGCGCGCCGAGAGCATAATGGCGCGTGTTCGAAATTCAAGCTACTTTTCATCCTCAATCTCCCAGCCCTCTCCCACCTCTGGAATCTTGATTCCTACTCCAGTTCCCCCAAATCCCACTCCTGTACTCCCTGTACTCAAGCTCACTATCATGTCGCCGGTCAACACGGATCTCCGAGCTGGAGATCCTGAGGTCCGTCCTGCCTTCGGTCGCTGTGTGCTGTCGCTCAACAATGGCATGGCGGCGCTTGACGACCAGTTTGCCGGCAAAGTGCTAATGGTAACCATCAACGGCGACCGGCCTCCCGTCTCACCAAACGACCTTTTCAAAGCTCTTGGCATTGCGCACGGCATCCAAATAAGTGACTTGCTCATCGAAGTCTATCCGCCACCGGCTGATTTCTTCGTCAGGTTCCGGACAACTTTCGACTGCAGTCGTGTGTTCGAATCTTCCCGGCGTTTGTTTTGCGATGGCGCGCTGGTGAGCTTTGATCAGTGGCACCCAGGATGGGGCTCGGTGCCCTCTGAGCTTGAGTTTTTAACAAAGCTTACCTTCCACGGCATGCCTCGACGTGCTTGGAACAGCGATTCCATGAATGAGCTTATCAACGACCTTGGAGGTGAACTCGTAAGTATGTTTGTTCCTCCAGACAGCTGGGCTCTAATGGTTATGGCATGGATGAAGAAGCCGTCCAACATACCGAAGGTGACTGGTGTTGAGATACCGGTGCAGGAACCGGGGTTGTACTATTCGTCGCCACCAAGGCCGCTGCGGCCCACGTTAGGGATGTACCTGTATCGAGTGTTCGTGCATGTCGACGAAGTGGTCAATCCATCAATCGAAGTCCTGCCGCCGCCGCTGGTGCCAGGGTCCGTCGACGATGTCCATTACAGCAGTCAACGTCAGACTTTCCCCGTGTTGCTCGGAACGATGGATGGCACAGGGCCTACTCCATCGCGCGGCGGAGGCCACTGCTTCTTTGGGAGAAGAGGCAGGGCTGGCTACCTGGATGTGCTCTAATTTGAGGTAACAACTGAATCTTGTCATATACTAGTTAAATCCGAGCTATGGGTGTGAAGCACTGATGTGCCAGTACATTTGATTGTGACATGTTCTAATTTTGTACTTGAACTTTTTTTAGAAAGGGCTGCACGTCAACTTAATGTGCTAGCAGAACTTATTGTGTTGTCTGTCTGTTTTCTTTGCACAACATTCAATATATTTCCCTGTCATTGATAAAGACGATGAACCATTATGTATGAGTTCGTTGGTTTCAACATAGCCCTACCCGTAGCGATCCACTGCTTCCATCCTGATTGTGCCACCTGCGTGAAATTTTTGTATGCAAGTTCAGTGTGCTATGATGTTCTATAAGATTGTGTCAACTATATAAGTTTTTACTGAGCATCAGCAATGCATATGGCTGAAAGATGTATTTACGAGCATCGACCGATGGGTCTCTCTCTCTCACACACACACACACACGCACAAGTGGGACCCGTTGAATTATTTCTTTGCTCGTGACACCTTTTAATTAGGTTCCACTGTAATCTAACTTTTTTCTTAAGTTATTAATTGAGCTCACTGACTTCAAAAGTTGTACAAAAGCCTTGTTTGGGCCTTTCCGGCGTCGCTGAATGTCGGCTGAGTAGCCATGTTAGGTTGTACTGTACTACACATGCCATTTTTTTCAACATCAGCAATGCAACTGGGCCGACAGTTGCAGGGCCGGCCCTGAGGGGGGCGGGAGGGGCGACCGCCCCGGGCCCCCAAATCCAAGGGGCCCCGGCCTCATATATGTGCGAGCACCCCTAGGCCAACCGCCAGGCGGCCAGAGGC
Source organism: Secale cereale (assembly GCA_902687465.1). Classification (NCBI taxonomy): domain Eukaryota; kingdom Viridiplantae; phylum Streptophyta; class Magnoliopsida; order Poales; family Poaceae; genus Secale; species Secale cereale. The sequence goes on from LR738713.1 coordinate 77,512,523, forward strand.
GCCATTAGAGCACCAACAAGCTTTTCTTCTCCAGGAAGAAGAAAGCCGAACCATTTGGAGCGATGGTGTTGCAGATCTGGGCCTCGGCCTTTCGTTCTCCTGGTAGTTTTTCCCCTCTAGCAAACAGGGCCTTGGGTCAATCTTTATTAGCATTGCATGCGGGTGCTTAAATGGATGTGGGCCACACCAAATCTGGGCAGGGCGTTCAGCCGGAAACTACGTACCCTTAAAAGTAAAAGCAGGAAACTACATTTTTTTAGGAAACTACGTTGTCCCTAATAAAAGAGTACGAAACTATATTTGTTGTTTGCTCCCAAAGAATATGGACTTAATCATCGATCACTGCCAATGGATGGTTTTTGAGGTTCAAAAAGATAAGAAAAAAAAGATGGACTTAGCTATCTATTCTTGCATAAAAGAAAAGAAAGCAGAAAAGTCACATCACCTAAGAAATCTTGCAGACAAGCCTGCTGCCGTAGCAATTTTTTTGAAAACTTTTGATCAATTCATCATTAATCATGACAGTACAACGAACACCGAAAATAATATAAATTACATTCAAATCCATAAACCAACTATTACATTGATTAAGAAAACCGTATCGCCCAAAAAAAAGTCAAGTGGCACAGAGCTATGAGCAGCTGCAACAAGATTGAATGATTCGAAGATTGCTCACCATGCCTACCGAGCATTTACGTTGGTCTTAGTATGTATGTCGAGGTAATTTTGACATTACATTTTTATGTCCCGCCATACAAAAATAGTTTGTACTCCACCAACGCGCGTGATTGCAAAATCGATGCATGGTAAATAATATTTGGCTTGATCTCTTGTGCAATCACCACTTGTCCAGCTTCTTGCAACGAACACTTGATCATCGAGGAGATTACAGTGTTGCCACCGATAAGTGTAACGACACATCTTTAAAGAAGCTACATCTTATTTTCCATCTGTTGACATTAAAAAATTTAAGGGCCCCTATTATAATTTTCGCCCCGGGCCCCCAAAATCTCAGGACCGGCCCTGGACAGTTGCACACAATATCCGGGTCAACTTGTTATTCTCCGCCCCGCTCGGCTGCAAACTTTCCTAGGAGGTATGCATTAGGCTTAACAAGAAAATGGACTTTAAGAAATAATAAATGGGATGTAATTATAATAAATGGGCAATAACTATTAAGAAATGCACCGAATGTGTAATTAGTTTAAAAAAATTATTATTTTCGGAATTTGAAAATTTTAATTTCATTACTTGTTGCGCAAGCAATATTTCGTTGGATTTTAACGTAATACAACTTTATTTTGAAATTATATTTAATCTGACTAGAAATTTCGGATAAAAATATTTTGGATCCCATAAAAATGTGGGATTTTTTTTAATTCTGTTTTGAGCAGTTGGTTGAAATTATTAATCGTTGCCCTAGCTAGAAAATGGGCTGTAGTAAATTCCATTAGAATTAAAAAATGGGTTGTACATTCTTACAAATCGCAAATGGGCTATATATTCTCTGCCATACATTTGTGGGCCTTCTAAGTTGACGCGTTCCCTAAAAAAACTAAATTGACGCATATGCAAGGCTTTGTCAACAACACATGGTTCTGCCAGCTGTGGTCGTTGGATGTCCATCCAACGGATGTCGTGCTTCTTCTTCAATCTCGGATATTCTTGCTTCAGCCGCCCAAAAAATGATTCCTCCCCCTGGGGTGCACCGTTTCGGAGGCTGACCTGTGGGCCTACTAAGTTGACGCGTACCAAGGGCTTTGTCAACTTAGTCAATATAAATGATTCTGGCTATAGTGACCGTACAATGTCCATCCAACGGCAGTAGTGCTTTTTCAACCTCTGGTCTTCTTGCTCCAGCTGCCCAAAGCAGCGCCGGTCGTACAGCGTGCTCCTGCCTCCCGTGGCCGGCTGTGATGCCACGGAGGCCTCACCGCCCCTACTACTCCCACCGCTGGCCAGGCCATCCCTCTACTCACCCACACCCCCTGTTATTCCGCGGCGATGACAGCCTCACACCACAGCCGAATCAGTGAACCCTTGTACTCCTCTCCACGCGGGCTTCCACTGTCGTGTCTTCCCCGGCTCCGCGTCGTCCCCTTCCTAGGCCTTGCCGTCGTCCACCGCCCCGGTGCTCTCGGCGCGGCGTGGTCAACGTGGTCAAGGAACGACTTCCATCGGGCGTGGACTGTACGTGGAGAGACTGACAGCTGGGTCCATAACGGCAGCAAGGAAGTGCCTCCTTATTACGCGGAAAATAATGATTCCTCCACCAGACAGCAGGGACCCACTGTACGGGCCACCGTATTTCGCAAAAAAAACATCCCCCCGGACTGCTCGGACCCAGCGGACGGGCCACTGTATTGCGCGAAAAAACGTTCCCCCCGCTTTCAGCTCGGACCCACCGGAAGCGCCTCCTTATTACGCACAAAAAAATGAATACTCCCCCTGCTGGTTGGGACCCACCTTGGTGGGAGGCTGACTTGTGGGCCTACTAAGTTGACGGGGACGGAGTGCTTTGTCAACTTAGTCAATATGAACAATTCTAGCTCTAGTGACCGTACGATGTCCATCCAACGGCTGTAGTGCTTCTTCAACCTCTGGTCTTGTTGCTCCAGCCGCCCAAAGCAGCGTCGGTCATGCCGCATGCTCCTGCCTCGCGTGGCCGGCTGTGCTGCCGCGGAGGCCTCATTGTCCCCTACTATTCCCATCGCTGGCTAGGCCATCCCTCTACTCACCCACACCCCCTGTTATTCTGTGGCGACGGCAGCCTCACACCGCAGCGAACCAGTGAACCCTCGTACTCCTCTACGCGTGGGCATCCACTGCCGCGTCTTCCCCGGCTCCGCGTCGTCCCCTTCCTAGGCCTCGTCGTCGTCCACCGCCTTGGTGCTCTCGGCGCGGCGTGGTCAACGTGGTCAAGGAACGGCTTCCATCGGATGTGGACTGTACGTGGGGAGGCTGACAGCTGGGTCCACGGCCGCAGCAAGGAAGTGCCTCCTTATTACGCGCAAAATAATTATTCCTCAACCTGACAGTGGGGACCCATCGGACGGGCCATCGTATTTTGCGAAAAAAGCGTTTCCCCCTGACTGCTGGGACCCACAGGACGGGCCACCGTATTTCGCAAAAAAAGTTCCCCCCGTTGTCAGCTCGGACCCACCGGAAGTGCCGCCTTATTACGCACAAAAAATGAATACTCCCCCTGCTAGTTGGGACCCACCATGGTGGGTGGCTGACTTGTGGGCCTACTAAGTTGACGGGGACGGAGTGCTTTGTCAACTTAGTCAATATGAACGATTCTAGCTCGAGTGACCTTATGATGTCCATCCAACGGCCGTAGTGCTTCTTCAACCTCTGGTCTTCTTGCTCCAGCCGCCCAAAGCAGCGCCGGTCGTGCCACATGCTCCTGCCTCCCGTGGCCAGCTGTGCTACCGCGGAGGCCTCACCGCCCCCTACTATTCCCACTGCTGGCCAGGCCCTACGGCGACGGCAGCCTCACACCGTAGCGTAACCAGTGAACCCTCGTACTCCTCTCCGCGCGGGCTTCCGCTGCCGCGTCTTCCCCGGCTCCGCGTCGTCCCCTTCCTAGGCCTCCTCGTCGTCCACCGCCCTGGTGCTCTCGGCGCGGCGTGGTCAATGTGGTCAAGGAACGACTTCCATCGGAAGAGTACTATATGTGGAGAGGCTGACAGCTGGGTCCATGGCCGCAGCAAGAAAGTGCCTCCTTATTATGCACAAAATAATTATTCCTCCACCTCACATCGGGGACCCACTAGACGGGCCCCCATATTTTGCGAAAAAACGTTTCCCGTGACTGTTGGGACCCACCAGCTACATCTTCGCACGCAAGGAAGTGCGTCCGGGTAAAAAAACGATTCGCCCCCTGACTGCTGGGACCCACCAGCTACATCTTTGCACGCAAGGAAGTGCCTGACAGTCGGGGCCCACCTGGTCGAAGCGTACGCAGCGTTGTCATTCTGGTCGCGAACATGTACTTACATATTGGTCGATATAGAGGCGCGCACGTAGCATGTACACGTACGTACAACAACCAGGGTGCAAGAAAGTAAATACAGCCACATACGTACATACGGGCGGGGTCTCGAACGCCTACTCGCGTGTACGTACGGCCAGGTCTCGTGTACATGGTTGGTTTGGAACGGAGAAACAGCGTCGCCGTCGTGTTCATGGGGAGCTAACCGGCTGGGTCAGAATGGAATGCGTCATCGTCTTCATCGGGAGGGCTTGGAAGGAACAGCCGATGGAAACGAGGCCTGGCATACCGCAGAACGGAGGAAACGGCCTTGTGTTCGACCGGCCACGTTTGAAACGGGATCCTATTCATCGGGAGGGGTCTGGCGTACCGCAAAACGGAGGAAACGGATCTCCAACGGTCGAAACGGGGGTCATGTTGATCGGGAGGGGTGTGGCGTACCGCAAAACGAAGGAAACGGACTTGTGTTGGAGCGCTACGGTCGAAACAGGGGTCCTGTTCATCGGGAGGGGTGTGGCGTACCACAAAACGGGACTCCACGAGATACTGTTCATCTCCACCGTCGACCCCCTCCAGCCTCCACGGGCTACTGTTCATCCACCGTCGACCTCCTCCTGCCTCCACCTGCGACTGTTCAGCCTCCACCGTGCACTACTCCATCGACTACTGTTCAACCAGCCCTCTCCACGGGCTCTTGTTCAACCACCCCTCCACGGGCTACTGTTCATCCAACCCTCCATCGTCTACTGTTCATCCTGCCCTCCACGGGGTGGTCCTGTTCATCCAGCCCACCACGGGGTCCTGTTCATGCAGCCCCGACCGGCTCGATCGGGGTCATGTTCATCCAGAGGCAACACCATGGGGTCCTGTTCATCCACCTCCACCGGGAACTATTCATCCACCCCCCCCCAGCAACGCTCACTGTTCATGCAGAGGCAGCATCGATCGGCTTCAGTTAGCAACAGTAGTGAAGGAATCGCTCCATCGGGTTTAGTTAACGGCCATCGATCGATCGTTCGGGTTCAGTAACGTGTAGCCTGCAGTGCAATCGCTCGGGTTCAGTTAGAACCCAACGCCTCACTCGGGTTTAGTTAGAGCCCAACGCCTCGCACCCACGTGCGTGCGTGTACGAGAGAAACGCGCATCGCTCGGCCCCGACCACCCACCGTAACCGGGACCACCCCGATATTGTCCTCGCCCTCGCTTCTACCACGGTTTTTTCGATCATGGACGGCCCAAAGAATGTCATGCAGCTGCGTCTCCGGCCCGCCCAGGATGAAAAGCCCATTTTCTGTCATGATTTTTTGTCATAGAAGTAGGACCCCACCACATCTATGATGATACTGGGTTTTGTCACAATTATCGTCATAGAAGTGTCATAAGTATGACAGAAAAAAGTATCGTTCGGCCTAAAATGTCACGGATGTGTCTTTTTTTGTAGTGCGTGCCTACACTCATTTTCTGAGAGAGAACCACCTACTCATGTGTTGAGACCAAGATATTCCAATCCTACCATAAGAATCTTGATCTCTAGCCTTCCCCAAGTTGCTTTCTACTCAAATCATCTTTCCACCATATCCAAATCTGTGTGAGTGATACGTCCAAAATGTATCTATAATTTCTGCTTGCTCCATGCCTCTTTTGGGTGATATTGCTATGATATTTATACACTTCCATACACTTTTGATCATATTTGGACTAACCTACTAACTCAGTGCACCCCAGTGCCAGTTTCTGTTTTCTGCTGTTTTTGTATTTCAGGTTTTCCCATTACGAGAACTGCCAGAAAAATCCCGGAAAAATTATATAAAAAATCAGCGTTCCAGAAGCTTCCCGGCAGCCGAAGTAGGGCCAGAGGGGGGCCACCAGGGCTCCAGGCGCCCTGGTGGCGCGGCCCCCCTCCTGGCCACGCCGGGGGGGCGCCTGGGCCCCCCAGGCCTTCACTGATGCCCCCCTTTGGCATATATTTATATCGTGTCCCGAAACCCTTGAGACGGGAACCCTTTTTCGCGATCTCATCTCTGTTCCACCGCCGCCGCGCTTCCAAGATCGGGAGCACCAGGAGAACTCTTCCCGGCACCCTGCCGGAGGGGAGGATCACCACCGGGAGCCTCTCCACCACCATGGACGCCTCCCGGATGAGTTGTGAGTAGTCTCCCTTGGACCATGGGTCCATGACCAGTAGCTATGTGATGTTCTCCTCCCGTTCTTGTGCTTCACTAATTAGTCCTCGTGAGCTGCCCTACATGATCGAGGCACATATGTAATCCTTATGCTGTTGCTATGATGAGTTTGCTGGGATCCGATGGATTGTGAGATTATGTTCAGATTGTGTTTGAGTAATATATTTGATCTACCTCTTTTATATTTATGTTCGTAAGTAATTCTTGCATGTTCTCCGTTGTTATTTATTGCTTTGGCCAAGTAGTAGGTAGTGACTCCAAGAGGGAACGTTATGCTTGATTGTGGGTTCATGCCCCTCGATGACTAGCTTGAGTGACAGAAACATGAGTCTAGGGGGTGTGCTGTTGCCACAAGGGGGAAAACAACGGTGCTTGTGCCCGCGGGTGCAAGGATTGTTTACTTTACACAAAGTTCTTTTAATGCAGTTGTCTGTTGCTTTGAGTTTACACTATGGGTGGGACTCGCAACTTAATACCAGCGAGAAGTTCTGGATAGATATCTCAAGGTGGATGATTAGTAGTAGATGCAGATGGATTTCGGTCTACTTGCCTTGGCGTACCGCCCATGCTTTGAACCTCTACCTTTCTTGCAACATAGTTAGCATTGGTTTGCGCACATAATTCTGTCAATTGCCCAGCTGTAATTCGTTTACCTCACATAGATGTTTTATCGTCTTTTGGGAGAGAGACATCACTAGTGAACATCATGGGACCCCGGTCCATATTACCATCACTGATCACATCCGCTATTTACTTTACGCTTTTACTTACTATTTGCAGCAAAACCTATCATTATTATCACTTGCGTTTGATCCTTTGTAAACGACAAGGCCAGAGGGATTGACAACCTCTCTGTACTCGTTGGGAGCAAAGTTATTTGTATCTGTGTGCAGGTCCATGTTGATTGCTAATATCTGGCGCCGTTAGCAGTTGACACCTTCTTGTTGAAACTGGGAGTCTCAGGGGAAATCGATCCTTGGTATCTTTGCCAAGGGAAAACTTCCGCTACACTGCATCTCAAACCTTCCACTTGGGGTAACCAACGAGGGGCGAGAAGCCATCAAGCAAAGTTTTCTGGCGCCGTTGCCGGGGACTCCACTCTTCAAGATAGGGGAGTTGCACGCTATCTTTTACCTTTGCTTTTTAGTCTTGTTAGTTTACCTTTCAGTTTTGCTTTAGTATCGTTTATCGAAAATCAAAAAAATAGTTATTTCATTCTTTAGTTGTCATTATGTCGGGTCCTTTTGTCTTTGGCGAGGCAGAAGTTCTCACCTTTAAACAAAGAGGTGGGGAAAGTCTAAAAGATGCTTGGTATAGAATTAATGATTCTCAAAAAAGAGCCACCAAGAAGCAATCTACTACTATCCTGCTTAGAAATTTTTATGTTGGAATTACTTCTTGGAATAGGTTTATTCTAGATACTGCTATCAATGGAAATTTCCTAGAGGCCCCAGTTTGGGAGTCTCTTAGTATTATTGAAAATCTTGTTGGGAATCCCCCTGTTGTTAGCATTCAAGAGGACATCACCCTAGCTCACATTATGAAAAAACTTGAAAAGATAGAGCTAGAGATGCCAAGCATTAATAAGATAAACGAGTTGGATCGGAAGATCCAAGGGAATTTGTATAGGCTTGATAGCTCCATGCATAAAATTTTCAAAACTTTGGAGACCATCAAATCCCATGACTTGGACTCTTCTAGGACAGACAAGATTGAGGAAATCTTTGATACTTTAGGAACTACTTTCTCCTCAATCAAAACCAAAAAGGTAGAAACTCCGGCAAAGAAGGAGCCTAAGTTCGTTCACGTTCCAAAGGCTCCCCGTTCTAAAAGTAATCCATCTATTGCCAAAGGGGTTGAAACTGTAAAGACTTTGGAAGAAACACCTCTCTTTGATGAATTTATAAATGAATCTTCCCTTGACTTTTATCCTTTTGGTCTTCTCCCTAGAAGTATCTCTATGAGGCCTTTATTTGAAAGTCCTCTTAAGACTAGTTGTATTATTGAAGAGCTTTTTGATGATCTTGATGATGGTTCAATTGATACAACTTGATCTCTATGCATTATGCCTAGCTTAAAGGCATAAAAGAAAGCGCTTTTGGGAGGCAGCCCACATGAATAAAATTTTATTTTGCTTTTGTTGTGTCTTGATGTTGTTACTACAGTAGCATCATCATTGTATCTTTACTTTTCAATTTTGTGCCAAGTGTAGCCTATGATTGCAAGAAAGTTCAAAAGTTGTGACGTGCTGTCCAGGAAACAGATTCTGCCCTTGGATAGAAAAATTCGTATAGAATCACCAGATCATCTTTTTGGTCTAAATTTTTTCGACAACGTGCTCTATATAATTGTCTTTTGTGCATCTGTTTTGAGTTTTTTTATTAGAGTTGCAGAAGTGCCCCGAAAAAATCATTTACTACATGATGTTCTGTTTTTCACAGATTCTGTCCTGTTTTGCCTTTCCTTCATTTTGCAAACCTTGAGCTTGCTTTTTCTTTGCAAAAACCTTTTGGCAATCTTGAGAAACAGTAGACCTTCAAGAATATCCTTATTTCCAGCAAGGAACAATTATTTTATTATGGGTACTAACCTCGCTAATCAGATTATGATGAGTTATGTATGAAGGGAGTTTTCAAGTGTGCGAGGGAAGATGATAAAAAGATTCAGGAGTGTCAAACGCTCAAGCTTGGGGATGCCCCCATGCACCCCCAAGAAATATTCAAGGAGACTCAAGCGTCTAAGCTTGGGGATGCCCCCGTGCATCCCCTTCTCTATCAACATTATCAGTTCGTCTTTCGTTCCACTATATTTTTATCACTTCATGTGTTATGTGCTATGCTTGGAGCGTCTTGCTTTTAGTTTCCTTTTTAGTTTTCTTTAGCTTTTCATAACGAGTCGGAACTCAGCTTTCTTTATGTGGGAGAGAAACACGCTCCACTTCTACCTAGAACATAACATAGAATTTTCATGTCTATCTTTGCTGTGTGTGTTCTTTGTCTTTCAATAGCTACTATCATGTTCAGCTCTTAGTTTTCATGCTTATCTTTTTAAAGAGCTTTTGTTCAGTTGGTTGCTTGAACTCTCTTTAGTTATCATGCTTATCTTATTAAGAGAGTTTGCTTCTGTTGCATGGTTGATATGTCTATGATAAAGATGCTACGTGCATAAAGGTGCTTAGTAGTTCATGTTTTCTTATGGTTAGTCTCAAATAGCTGGGGGGTTCCCAATGTGTTATTGGAATACCAACATGATTTGTTTGCCTATGATGTGGTATGGTTTAGTAATATCTTCCTTCAAGAATTTATTTTGATTGACTTGGCGTATGCTCACGCATATTTAAGACTGTAAAGAAAGTCTGTCAAGCCTTGATGATCTTTTGTTTCTGAGTAGCGATATAACTACCATGCCTGATTCAATGTTGCTTTGTCGCTCTGCATGATTATGACCGTCATTGCTCTCTTAGTTGGTCGCTCCCAGTCTTTTGCTAACCTCCACCTATACTAAGCGGACTGACTGCTTGTGCATCCAAATTCTTTTAAACCAGTTATGCCATATGAGTCCACCATACCTTCCTACATGGTATTTAGCTGCCATTCCTAACGGAGACTTGCATGTACCATCTTGAAATTATTCAAAAAAATGCATTTCTGTTTTGTGCCTCTGTTTTAAGTTCATGAGGAAGTAGTAGTTAATTCATGATCTTTTTAAGTTGGACAAGCTTCACCCCGGGATTGCATGTCTAATGTGCAAACCCATAACACGAGAAGGAACTGGCATTGAGTGCGCCCGGCTCAAAATTAATATAACAAACAAACCCTCCTTCACGCTTTGTTCATGAGAAATCAGAAAACTTTGGCAGTGATAAACAAAGGAGATTAAGAGGATGTGATCGTCCTCATTCGGGAGCCATTCCTCGAAACTTGTCCATCTCAAGAAGTGATTGAGTTGTCTGCTAGCATTCGTTGACGAAACATGCATAATCTAAAAAAAATTATTACCTCTGTTTTTAAAACCAAGAGCTCTGGTACATGCTTTGTCTTTGTTTCCGACTACGGGTTTTCAACCTTGCCAACAAAAGCCACGGTTCGAGAGTCTCCACCTTCTTTTAAAGCACCAACTACTGAGAGCATGATTGTCATTCTGAGTGTAATGTGCATTGTCCCAAAGTAGCATTGTCTTTTGCATGATTGTGATATCGTTTATTCTGAAATCATTGTATCTAGTCATCACTTAAACCTTGGAGGTGCCCTTGCATTTATGTTTTGCTTCACTAAAGGGGGCAAGCGAGATATCACTTTATAATATTTGCACACCATGCTCATTACAAATCTATTTGATGTTTCAGTATCATATTGTAAAACTTTCAGTTCTTTGTGATTTTCTCATGAGGCAACTTAAAAACTACAAATTCATTGTCTCAGTAAGCTTTTGTCATATGACTATGAAAAAGTCCTATATGGTTAATAGCATGTCACCACAGAAATTATTCTTTTTATCATTTACCTACTCGAGGACGAGCAGGAATTAAGCTTGGGGATGTTGATACGTTCAAAACGTATCTATAATTTCTGCTTGCTCCATGCCTCTTTTGGGTGATATTGCTATGATATTTATACACTTCCATACACTTTTGATCATATTTGGACTAACCTATTAACTCAGTGCACCCCAGTGCCAGTTTCTGTTTTCTGCTGTTTTTGTATTTCACGTTTTCCCATTACGAGAACTGACAGAAAAATCCCGGAAAAATTATATAAAAAATCAGCATTCCAGAAGCTTCCCGGCAGTCGAAGTAGGGCCGGAGGGGGGCCACCAGGGCTCCAGGCGCCCTGGTAGCGCGGCCCCCCTCCTGGCCGCGCCGGGGGGGCGCCTGGGCCCCCCAGGCCTCCGCTGATGCCCCCCTTTGGCATATATTTATATCGTGTCCCGAAACCCTCGAGACGGGAACCCTTTTTTGCGATCTCATCTCTGTTCCGCCGCCGCCGCGCTTCCAAGATCGGGAGCACCAGGAGAACTCTTCCCGGCACCCTGCCGGAGGGGAGGATCACCACCGGGAGCCTCTCCACCACCATGGACGCCTCCCGGATGAGTTGTGAGTAGTCTCCCTTGGACCATGGGTCCATGACCAGTAGCTATGTGATGTTCTCCTCCCGTTCTTGTGCTTCACTAATTAGTCCTCGTGAGCTGCCCTACATGATCGAGGCACATATGTAATCATTATGCTGTTGCTATGATGAGTTTGCTGGGATCCGATGGATTGTGAGATTATGTTCAGATTGTGTTTGAGTAATATATTTGATCTACCTCTTTTATATTTATGTTCGTAAGTAATTCTTGCATGTTCTCCGTTGTTATTTATTGCTTTGGCCAAGTAGTAGGTAGTGACTCCAAGAGGGAACGTTATGCTTGATTGTGGGTTCATGCCCCTCGATGAGTAGCTTGAGTGACAGAAACATGAGTCTAGGGGATGTGCTGTTGCCACAAGGGGGAAAACAACGGTGGTTGTGCCCACGGGTGCAAGGATTGTTTACTTTACGCAAAGTTCTTTTAATGCAGTTGTCTGTTGCTTTGAGTTTACACTATGGGTGGGACTCGCAACTTAATACCAGCGAGATGTTCTGGATAGATATCTCAAGGTGGAAGATTAGTAGTAGATGTAGATGGATTTCGGTCTACTTGCCTTGGCGTACCGCCCATTAGGGCTGGGCATAAAAACCGATCAACCGAAAACTGAACCGAAACCGAAACCGAATTAACCGAATTTTCGGTTTTTGTACTGTGTACAAGAAATTTCGGTTAGCTGGGCTACTAACCGAAGTAAATTCGGTCGGTTCGGTATATTCCTCGGTTAACCGAGATGGCCGAATCTCAGCCCACTCCACTCGTCGCCCCTAGCCCAGTACAAGCCCACCCCACCACCCGCCACCAGCCCCGTAGCCCACCTCTCCCCACCAACACCCCACGTCTCCCAGACTCCCACCCCGACTAGAAAACCTAAGGCTAGTAACCCCCTGGCCCTGCCGCCGCCGCTACGCATCTGAGTGGCTGAGAGCCTGAGAGCTGAGACCTCGCCGGCGCCTCCGCATCTTCTCCCCCGCCCGACCACCCCCGCCGCTGTGGACTACACCAGATCTGCACGAAGGAAGGAAGGAGAGGAGCAAGGCTGCAGGGAGACAAGGATCGGCCGTCGCGGCGTCGCCCATCCGTGATCCGTCGTTTCACCTCTCCAACTCAGCAACGACCGCCGGTCCACCTCGACAGAATCTCGAGACTCGGGGGCGTCTTCTCCAGTTCGTCACCACGTCGTCCACGGGAGAAACTGAACATTCAGTCAATGTAATATGCCCAGTATCCCATCCTTTGTCTCCAATTTCTGTTTCATTCTTTGTGAGTAGATGCCTAGATGGTAAACTTGGATGCACTTGTTGTTTAATTCTTCCAATCTTGTGAGTAGATGC
>LR738713.1:77527757-77544967 GCA_902687465.1 Secale cereale
ATATATATATATGTTAGAAGTTAAAGTACTCATGTTCATGTTTACATATGTTACAAGCAAGATGCTCTTGTACATGTTGTTTTGTTTTCCTGGCTGTTCATTTCTAATTATAACTTGTAATTTTTCCTACTGTGGCTACAGAGACCTACATGTTGCTTGGTGGCTTGTTGGCCTGTTGGGTGTTGGGCTGCAGGTTGCTGGCTGCTCTTGAAGACTCCAACTTAGGAACTGGAGCATATCATCTGCAGTGCACTTTTTGGTGGCACTTCAAAATTTGGCTGTTTGCCTATGTTTTAAAGTGTAATAAGTAGACTTTGATTTTGGTTGGTTGTGTGCTGCACTTCATTCTTGTGGAGAACTTATCAGTTTGTCATGTCTTGGAGTTTTAGTAGACGCGCTTATGAGATATGCTATTATGCACTTACTACTTTGTCCTATTGTTATGCTATTATGCATGAACTTGTCCTATTGTTATGCTATTTTGCTGATTCATTTCTTACACTTATGAGATATGCTGGAACTTCGTTGGTTGTGTTGATATGTTGCCAATTTTTTCTTTACAATATGCATGCTATCAAAAAAAATCCGAAACTGAAACTGGAATTTCTGAATATGGTACAGAATTCGGTTAACACCGAAAACCGAAACCGAATTTTCGGTTAACCGAATTTTCGGTTAGCAGAATTTTAGTACCAAATTCGGTTTCCATATGTGCAAACCGAATTAATGAAAAAACCGAACAACAGAAACCGAAATTTCGGTTTCTACCGAACGCCCAGGCCTACCGCCCATGCTTTGAACCTCTACCTTTCTTGCAACATAGTTAGCATTGGTTTGCGCACATAATTCTGTCAATTGCCCAGCTGTAATTCGTTTACCTCACATAGCTGTTTTATCGTCTTTTGGGAGAGAGACATCACTAGTGAACATCATGGGACCCCGGTCCATATTACCATCACTGATCACATCCGCTATTTACTTTACGCTTTTACTTACTATTTGCAGCAAAACCTATCATTATTATCACTTGCGTTTGATCCTTTGTAAACGACAAGGCCGGAGGGATTGACAACCTCTCTGTACTCGTTGGGAGCAAAGTTATTTGTATCTGTGTGCAGGTCCATGTTGATTGCTAATATCTGGCGCCGTTAGCAGTTGACACCTTCTTGTTGAAACTGGGAGTCTCAGGGGAAATCGATCCTTTGTATATTTGCCAAGGGAAAACTTCCGCTACACTGCATCTCAAACCTTCCACTTGGGGTAACCAACGAGGGGCGAGAAGCCATCAGTGAGAGAGTTGAGTGTTGGGGAGACTATCATTTGAAGCACAAGAGCAATGAGTTCATCAACACACCATCTATTACCTTTCGGAGAGTGATGTCTCCTAGATTGGTTAGGTGTCACTTGGGAGCCTCCATCAAGATTGTGGAGTTGTACCAAGGAGTTTTTAAGGGCAAGGAGATCGCCTACTTCGTGAAGATCTACCCAAGTGAGGCAAGTCCTTCGTGGGCGATGGCCATGGTGGGATAGACAATGTTGCTTCTTCGTGGACCCTTCGTGGGTGGAGCCCTCCATGGACTCGCGCAACTGTTACCTTCGTGGGTTGAAGTCTCCATCAACGTGGATGTACGATAGCACCACCTATCGGAACCACGCCAAAAATCTATGTGTCTACATTGCGTTTGCTCCCTCCAAACTCCTCCCTTTTACCTTCATATGCAATGATTTACATTCGGCTGCTATACTCTTAGAATTGCATATGTAGGTTGATTGCTTGACTTGTGTTAAGTTGCTAAAATCTGCCAAAACATAAAATTGGGAAAAGGCTAGATTTTAATTTGGTCAAGTATTCTAATCACCCCCCTCTAGACATACTTTCGATCCTACAGGGGGCCTAGGGTTATACAAAGTTAACTTGAGGAGGAAGGAATCACTACATCCGGACCTCAAATTTGCCTTTCTAAATACATAGGAGTCCTACCCAGATACGAGGGATGGTCTTCTACTTTATCTTCACGGCCCATCAGTCCGGCCCACCACCAGTAGTCCGGACACCCGAGGACCCCCAAATCCAGGACTCCCTCACTCACTGCTGCTGCAAATTATCACAAGCTTGTGCCTCTAACTTCTATACTAGTCGTGTTGTGCATTTAGAGTTTGCATTCACTCACCTATTAGACTGGAGACATGCTTGGGTATTCAAGATTTATAGAGAATTGGGCGTATGTGGCCAAGCTCACTACTGCTGCAAATGGTTTGGACAACTACTTTTTGAAGATTAAGTATGCACGGTGGAATTCTAAGGTATGATCTTTGGGGATTGTTTATTGTTCGTTCATGGGAAGCTTTGAGTAGCTCCAGCTTTACTGGTGCTTAGAATCAACGATTGCTTCAGTTCTGCCAAACTGGAATAGCCTTCTTTCACGGCTATGGCCTTGCACAAATTCAGTGGGAGATTGCATGGCCAAATGCAACACTGGCATACCTTCTTTCTTTCGGTTTACACATGCACCTTACCCTGGAGTGCTTTTACGTGATCTATTACTTGAAGATTGAGATCAGAAACTTGGCTGCTCGTTCCCTTTCTGTGCTACACTTGCCATGGGACCTTGGTGGTCTTACTCGACACCCACTTCAGATCTAGATAAAAATCATGGGCATTGTTTGGTGGGCGTGACAAGGGTGGATCTTTGTGACGCCGATGTACTGCTGCAACCACTACTTCAATGGTTTGCCCATAGGTTCTACTTCGACCAGGTGCGTGCAGACCAAGACTACTACATCGACCTCGTTCAAGGAATTACATGTACCATGGTTCGGCTTGAGGGCAAACCAGATTTTATGGGGGAGGGATTGTTAGCATCCTCTCCTATCATCAGCGTCCAGGCTGGACCGTGGGCTGCTAGTCCATGGGACATGCCTGATCAGAAGCTAGCACTGCTACAAATAGAAGGAGAGGTCCACAGAATGGCTCGGCTTGGACGGAAGGCTTCGGCCTGGCTGGCGATCTCCCTCTCTGTTCTTACTCCTCTGTCTCCTTCCTCCCTCTGCTTCCTCCTCCTGTAACTCTCGATCTGTAGCCAAACCTTGGCGATTGAGTGAATTAGCAGTTGGTTGCTAACAGAGTATCCGATGTGTAATTCTAAGGGGTTTATACATAGTTATATTCTTCCTTCCAAACACAAAAAAGACGGCGTTTCTGTCGGCAGTCTTCATCTTTGACGACGATGGGCGCATTTCTTAAGCTTATTAATACTGTATATATTAATTAAAGAGAAGCAAACAACGACGATGCGCGCATTTCTCTAGCTTATTAAAGATAAGCAAACGCTTGTTTTGGCGGCAGTTCCTTCGAACGCACGTCCTTGTTGCAGCACATAATATGTGCGGAGTCAGCCAGGCAAAGCAATGATCCAGCAGCCGACCTAAACCGACACATCACATTACCTGGCCCCGCCGGCAAATCCAACCGACCACAACACGCCCCGCATCGGGCGCAACAGCCCGCTTTCCGTCGTCCCCTTCCCCGTGTCCTATTTGGCGTTCCTTCCGTTTCGTTCGCTGCCGCGTTCCTCTCCCTCCCTCCCCACCCTTTCCTCCCTCCCACCACCAAATTCCCAGGCGATTTGCTCCTCCCCCCGCGCGCCGCCAATCCGCTAATGCGCCTGGGCCCGCCCCGTCGGCGAGATCGGCGCCGGCGCCTCCGCACCATTTGCCGCGGCGACCTCTCCGCCGGCGAGGCGCGGCGCGGCGCGGCGGGGCGGGCCCCCTTGTTCGGCCGCCGGCGCGCTCGCTCGGCCGGGAGGCGGTCCCGCGCTGATTGATCCCTCGGTGAGCAACCCTAGCTTGATTTCATATTCGTATAGGAGTGGCACGCTGCGTCCTGTTCTGTACTGTTATTGAGAGGAAGGATCTTTTCGGGATTTCTTTTTTGTGTGGCTGTGAGCGATCGAATCCAGCTGAGCTAATTTGATTATTAAATCTTCTTCGGCCAGCAATACCGATCGCCTATGAACATTGCACACGGCGAGATTTTAACCTTTTTTTGCAGCTCATTTCGTCCTCTCTTGTCTGTTTTGTTGCGGACATCGTAGAGAGATCAGAGATGCTCACCGTGTTTTCTTTCATGGCAGCTACGCTTTGCTCGAGAAGGAGCGGAGCCAGGGTCGGTCTACATTAGGGGAAATCACTGCTTTTGTCTTAAAGAGATGAATGATTAGTTCGGCATTTCAAGATATAGCAATTAGCTCCAGTCCTGCGCTGTACAGGGACAAGGAGGAGGAGCTTCCAGCACAACCACCATTGCTTTGTCTTGCTTCAGATGAACAGCCAAGTTGGGCCCAACAACCACAAGAACTTGAATGTGGTCTATCAGGATCTCACCACGATTCTTGGTCTTGGCAGGTTTGACTCCGGGAACCTTACTGCCGGTTTGCCTCTGAAATATGATATGGATCCGATAAATTTGGTGCGTATGAGGACCATACCCTCTGAGAATGGACTCAGACCAGCTCAATATTCAAGTGACAATCTACAGGATATGTCTTCTCCCTGCGAAAGCCCACATGCTGGAAAAGTCAAGCTCATGTGTAGCTTTGGTGGGAAAATCCTGCCTAGGCCTAGTGATGGGGTGCTCAGATATGTAGGTGGGGAAACACGGCTCATATCAATACCCAGAAACTTCTCATGGAAGGAACTTGTGCATAAAACCCTCTCGATCTACAACCAGCCTCATACCATCAAGTATCAGCTTCCTGATGAGGACCTTGATGCTCTGATTTCTCTTTCATGTGAAGAGGATCTCCAAAATATGATGGAAGAATACTACAGTCTTGAGAAGGCCAATGGCTCACCGAGACTTCGGTTATTTCTTGTCTCCCCAAATGATTGTGAGGAGACATCGTTAAGTGCAAGAAGTTTAGAAAGTGAGCCAGAATATCATTTTGTTGTTGCTGTGAACAATCTCTCACAACTGAAGCAGAGTACCAGCGGCAACAATTTGGTCAGCCAGTTGAGCCAACAGTTGGATAATTCCCTACTCCCCTGCAGTTACTCAACCACATGCCAAACAGATATAGAAAGTGGAGGTAAAGCTTTGGCTGGAACAGCCTTAAACGAGTCTTCCTCTCAGTTTTTTCTTGCTCCATACTCACAACAAATGGTGGCTGAGTCAGCAGCAACTTCCTCCCCAGTCTTAAATCGACAGAGGATGTCTTTGAATCAGTCTAGGCTGCGGATGTCTTCAGACAAACTAACAATGAACCAAGAACATGCGAACAAATATGAAGTTAGCAATGGATCAAATTTGAAGGCCATGCTTCCAGACCATCAAGATAAGACTCAAAGCGATGTAGGCACAGGTGTTGGAATTGGATCAACCATGCACAATCTTCAAATTCAAAGGCAGGCAAAAGATTTGGGTATACCTCGAAACGAGAGTTATGCAAGTTCACATACAAACTATGATAAGTCTACTCCAATGGAAATGCCCTTTTATTCTGGAAAGGTGTGCCTGCATCCGGAGACTGCTAGTTGGCTGTCTGGCATGCATGAATACACTGGTCAAATTCATGGCATGCCGCATGCCTTCTCTGATCCTTTGCTGAATGATCGCACTGAACAACCTGCATCCCATTTGTCTTTAACTTTTGATTCCTACATACCCCCTTCATTTTCCCAGAAAATGTTTCAAGCTAATGAGCTGGAGAGAACAATAAGCGGGACTAGGCCAGATCTTCTATGTGCTAAGCCACCTGAGATTGCTCGTATAGATGAACCAAATTACCTTGTTTCTAGTCATACCGACCAGCGGTATGATCAAGGAGTTACTGGTGGAGCCAGTTTTGAGTCAGCCGTGTATTACCAACAAGACAATTTGTCTAGTAATATGGTGCAAACAGGTCATGATGCTGGTCCTGTTGTTCAACAGAGGAAGGTTTATCATCAGGAGAACAGTGCCGCCCCAAGTGTTTCTCCCCAGTGCACTTATGTTGACACAAGGTTTACTTTGCACCACACACATGGTGCAAGGTTGTCCTCGGGTGAGTTAGATGCTCTAGAAAGCTCAGGTTTGACGTCAATGCATGCTACTGATAATTCTCATTCACGCTTTCTTCATGGATTCCCTAATGGATCTCAAACAGCGAATTCAGATCGTGGATCTCACGTAGAGAAAATGAACTCAGGGCGTGTTACAGATTATGGAACAGCTGGCTGTGTACATGGTAATGATAAAGTTGCTCCTGGACCCCATATACTGTTGCCCATTGACCCTTTTGAAGCTTTTGCGCCACAAAGATCGGTGGCAAATGGAGCATCCGCTGTGTATCAGAATGAAAATTTCGACCAGTTATTGGTGCATAGCTCTGGTTTGGCTACCTCTTCGCCTGTTGAACTACGTAATGCTGATCTGACCGTAAACATGTTTGGCAATGGCACCTTCGAGGATGGCTTTTTACAGAGAGATGTTCCTGTTTTTAATCAGCACAATATCATCTGCAGTGATGTAGAAGTAATTGGATCTGATTGTGCAACCATCAATAATGAGGACATGAATCTGAAGGGCAGAATGCATAATAATTTTCAAATGGAGGCACGTGTTATTGTTGAGGACGTGACTGATAATATGCCTTCAGGCATTCCGTCATCCAGACCAGTTCCTCAGGTTGAAATGGCAGCTGAAGAACAACACCATGCAATTATGTCATCAGAGAAGGATGATGATGCTAAGAGCGATGGGCCAGAGTTAGCTAATGAGGTATAACCTATCCTATATATTTAGTATGCTATTCATGCCTAAAGAATGGTTGAGCATATTGTGTTTTTCATTCCAAATGTTAGGACCATGGTGATAAAGAACCTGCAGATAGGTCCATCAGTGATGCTGAGATTGCCGAACTTGAAGCCAGCATGTATGGCTTGCAGGTGCAGTTCTAGCACTCTACATTTGTTTAGTAACTATAGTATTCTTTCAGCAAAGATGTCTATTTGTTTCATAAAAAGAAAATCTCCATGTATTTTGTCTATAACAAGCAAGTCATAACAGCATTTGATTGTTCTTACTTTTTTATGGTCAGATCATAAGAAATGCTGACCTCGAGGAGCTACGTGAACTGGGATCTGGCACGTTTGGAACTGTTTACCATGGAAAATGGCGAGGAAGTGATGTTGCTATCAAACGTATCAAGAAAAGCTGTTTTGCTGGGAGATCATCTGAACAAGAAAAACTTGTGAGTAGTTGTATGTCGATTACTCCTTTTTAGTCATTTAGGAAATTCAGCAACAACCAACCATAATTCCGATCTGAAATGTGGGCCCTTTTAGCATTTTCAATTTTCTCCATAATGTAGATCTTTCTACACTCTGAATGCACTTCTGCTTATGCTGTTCCTATTCAGCCAATCGTTAATTTCATCAAGAATTGGCTTTATAACTCTAGCATTCATTGTATTTGGAGGAAATAAGAGAAAGATGCAGAAATAAGTAATGTCAGCATTTTTATTTTATCATATCCTTAATTCTTGTGCCCAACTCTGTAAAGACCTACATTTTGGGTCAGAGGTAGTAGTACCTAGCAGAATCTTGTTAGTTATAGAAGTAAGTTTTGTGCACGTGAAGCGTGATTGCTTTCCTTGTTGCTACATGTTTAGGCAGCCTGACTAGTAATTGAAATTTTGAAATTGAAACATGGTTGGTTGAACACGTTCATATTATCTTCATTAGATATAATGTCAACTTGCATTTTAATACAGACCAAAGACTTTTGGAGGGAGGCGCAAATTCTTTCAAAGCTGCATCATCCAAATGTTGTTGCTTTCTATGGTGTGGTTCCTGATGGAACTGGAGGAACATTAGCAACTGTGGCAGAATTTATGGTGAATGGTTCACTAAGGAATGTCCTTCTAAGGAAGGATAGGTGAGTTGTGTATGTTTCTGTTCAGTGTTTCCACTCTACACAATGTTGTTGTTATGTCACTATTTGCTAGATCTCTGCAGATCGCTTGATCGTCGGAAAAAGCTCATCATTGCAATGGATGCTGCATTTGGGATGGAATATCTGCACTCGAAAAGCATAGTCCATTTTGATTTGAAATGCGACAATTTACTCGTTAATATGAGAGATCCTCAGAGGCCAATCTGCAAGGTAGTTATAGATCCATGTGAAGTGCTAGGGCGTGTTATCAGATAGCAGCAGCCTTGTCTTTCCTTTAGTTCTGATGTCATGGACCTTCCCATTAATAATGTGTAACTATTCTCAGGTTGGAGACTTTGGATTATCGAGAATTAAGCGCAACACTTTGGTTTCTGGTGGTGTACGGGGCACCCTTCCGTGGATGGCACCGGAGCTGTTGAACGGTAGCAGCAGCAGAGTGTCTGAGAAGGTAATGCCTTTCATCAGACTCCACATCATCGTTTGCATGTGCAACCATCATTTGCCTGATATGTACCTATTGGCCCACGTAGGTGGACGTGTTCTCTTTCGGGATAGCATTATGGGAAATCTTGACGGGTGAGGAACCATACGCAAATATGCATTGCGGCGCTATCATAGGTATACTTACAACCATGTCTTGTTTTTATGACGATTCAATATTGACTAATTGTCGAGGGACAGAATCCTTTGTCAATTTGTGCCCCCAAATCATCTCATGGTCAGTTAGCATTGAATCCTCAAAGTAACTTTGCATACTTCGCTTGTGAGAAGGGGGTATCGTCAACAACTCTCTCCGGCCTCCAGTACCTGAAACCTGTGACCCCGAATGGCGAATACTGATGGAGCAATGTTGGTCGGCCAATCCCGATATCCGCCCCTCGTTCACTGAGGTCACGGATAGGTTACGAGCCATGTCAGCAATGCTTCAGTCAAGGGCACAGGCCCCAGGAAGCTGATGAAGCTTACATGCCATCAACCAGCAGAAGATTGCGGGCTAATCCCCACGAGCTCCTTTTTGTGCATAGACGAGTACATAGCATACCTGTATTTATGGTCACACTGTATTCTGTTCGATGTATCTATGCTTATTTTTTGACCATTTTATAGGGTTTCTGAAGTATGTATGTATCTGAGTTAACACGTACTGCAGGCTTTTCTAGCCTCGGTCACGTTTCCTGCAATTTTGTGTGTAGTCTGCGAAGCTTGTGATGGTCTGCCAGACCACTCGAGCTTCTATTTTTGGGCCTTTGGTTGTAAAAGTATGAGCGTTGTAATTATATAGCAGATGAACTGGCAAAAAACATACTGCCACTTTTGAACCTTCGTAAATTCAGAAATAAAGTCGAGGTTTTTTGCTTAACTGATCAAGAGGCAATTGCACTTCTAGTACTAGTTTGTATACACGTGCAACGCACGTCTTAACATCATAGCGTGTCCTGCCAAATGATCAAAGCAAATGAACATTGTGGATGGACGAATTTAAGGGCAATCCCCATTTATTGGTGATAGAGATTTGAATTATTGTAAACAAAGGTAAGCTAACCGCGGCGGCAGCTCGTCCTCACGGAGTGCTGGAGTACGCGGACAAGGAGCATCATGACCATCATGACGGTGCAGGAGTACACTGACAAGGAGCGGTATGATGGTGCGGGAGTACGCGGACAGGGAGCGGCGACGACGGGATAGGCGCAACGCCGCACGCCGAGCGGAGTTCACGGACACCGACGTCCCGCCGCCACAAATCATGGACCTGGAGCTTGCAACGGCCTGGCCCTCGACTGGTCGAAGACCACGACGGAGACCAGCAAGCTGTTGAAATCTGAGATGGGCCTAGAGCCCATAAGACAATTTCAGTTTTGATCTCTAAGGGCCCATGTAGGTGGCATGACAAAGTGGTGGGAAGTTTAGTCCCACCATGCTAGTGGAAGGAGAGTTGGAGTGGTTTATAAGGGATTCTCTCCCTCATGCTATTGGAGCTTGAGAAGAGATGAGGCCCTCGCGCACTCCTCCTCCTCCGCTCGCCTCGCCACGCCTCGTCACGACGCGCCGGGTTGCGGGATTGAGCCGAGTCGAGCTCACTCCTATGCGCTTCTTTTTGCCGGTCAGGAACGGAGAGTCTTTGACAGGTAGGGCCACGATCTGAGACGTCGGATCGTGGGCTACCGACTTGGACGTGGGTTCGGCCCACGTTTCTCCACGCGCAGCCGCACATATATATATGGGGCGCTGCCAACCCTAGCCGCCGCAACTTAGAACGCATCTGCCTCCACGCCCGCCGTCGTCCCTTTGCTGCTGCTGCCGCCGGTGACTTCATCCCGTCCGCCGCGTACACGGTCGACGGGAGAGCAGGTCTCCGAAGCCTCGTCTCTCTGGATCCTGTACGGGAGAGGGGCGAATAGGTTTTTGGGAAGCGACTACGCGACTGCTCGCCGTTCATCTACTTCCTCTACGTCCGCGTCGCCCTCGTCATCACCATGGCCACTGACGCCGAACGTGCCGCCGCCCAGAAGATCGAAGCCGACAAGAAGGCAGCCGAGGACGCTGTTGCCGCCACCGCTGCCGCGGCCTCTGCATGGCCTACTGGAGGGTATAACTCGTTTATCCCGCTCCTTCTGTTTTCTATTTTAGGCATGCTAGCGTTATACGTAGATCTGTCTACAATTAGCGTAGTATGTGCTCACATGATTGAATATCAGTATGCTATTATTTGTGTCAATGCCATGCTAGTAATTAATTCGTGGATTAAATTAATCGGAAAATTGCCTATTTACTCAGCAATCCAAAAACCTATTATGTGTAGGAATTTTTCGACAAGTGGCTTTGCCGCTGCACTGAAACCGGATAAGTTTACCGGTACATATTTTAAGCATTGGCAGACTAAGACCACTTTATGGCTCACGGCTATGAACGTGTTCTGGGTCGCCGGTGTGCCCACGGGAACGATTGCTCCTGAACAGGAGAAGGCGTTCAGGGAGGCCACCGTCGTATTTCTCGGAGCACTTCTTAGCGTGATCGGAGATAAACTGGTCGACGCATATTTACATGTGCATGTCGCCAAGGACTTGTGGGAGGCGCTCGAATCTAAATTCGGGGCCACCGATGCTGGGAGTGAGATGTATATTATAGAGCAGTTCCACGATTACAAGATGGTTGAAAACCGTCCTGTGTTGGAGCAGGCTCATGAGATAATATGCATTGTTAAGGAGCTTGAGCTTCTGAAGTGCGAGTTACCGGGCAAGTTTGTCGCGGGCTGCATAATCGCTAAGCTCCCTAATTCCTGGAGGAACTTTGCCACTACTCTGAAACATCAGAGGCGTGAATTCTCAGTGGAGGATGTCATTGGCCATCTGAGTGTTGAGCAGAACTCAAGGGCAAAGGACTCGAACGGGAAATCAGTTGAGGGGACTTCCGTCGCCAACATGGTGAACCAGAGGAACTCCAACTCCCACAAGCCCAAGGGAAAGAACGGTATCCAACACAATGCCGACTTTAAGAAGAAGGGTAAGAAGACCTTCAAGAAGAACAAGAAGGATGAGGGCTGCTTTACTTGTGGTTCGACTGAACATTGGGCCAACAAGTGCCCAAACAAGTACAAGAAGCCAGGACAGGACTCCAAGTCTGTCAACATGATTGTGGGCAACAATGACAGTGGTGCATCTGGGTCACAGGCCACGGGTCCGTATTGATGGGGAATGGCGCGAGTGCTTCTGTTCATGGTGTTGGCACGGTCGATCTGAAGTTTACTTCGGGAAGGATCGTGCAGCTGAAGAACGTGCAGCATGTCCCCGCCATCAAGAAGAACCTCGTTAGTGGCGCCCTTCTATGTAGAGAAGGGTTTAAGTTGGTTTTCGAGTCTAATAAATTAGTTGTTACGAAATATGGACTCTTTGTTGGAAAAGGTTATGAGAGCGGAGGAATGTTCCGCCTTTCCCTCGCAGATTTTTGTAATAAAGTCGTGAACCATATTCATTCGAATGTTAATGAATCAGAAGTTTGGCATTCACGTCTTTGTCACATTAGTTTCGGTGTTATGACGCGGCTAGCTAAGTTGGATTTAATCCCGAGTTTCACTTTAGCCAAAGGTTCTAAGTGCCTTTCATGTGTGCAAGCTAAGCAACCTCGCAAGCCTCACAAGGCCGCGGAGGAGAGACACTTGGCACCATTAGAACTCATACATTCTGATCTTTGTGAGATGAATGGTGTGTTGACTAAAGGTGGAAAGAAATACTTCATGACATTGATAGATGATTCCACTAGATATTGCTATGTTTATCTGTTAAATACTAAAGATGAGGCTCTACACTACTTTAAAATCTATAAGGCAGAAGTTGAGAAACAACTTGAAAAACAAATTAAACGAGTCCGGTCAGATCGTGGTGGAGAGTACTTCTCGAGTGAGTTTGACTCCTTTTGTGCGGAACACGGCATTATTCATGAGAGGACGCCTCCTTATTCACCCCAGTCAAACGGGGTTGCCGAGCGGAAAAACCGTACTCTAACTGATCTGGTTAACGCCATGTTAGATACGTCGGGTTTATCCAAGGCATGGTGGGGGGAGGCTATATTGACGGCATGTCATGTCCTGAATAAAGTTCCGACAAAGGACAATGAGATCACTCCCTATGAGAAATGGGCGAAGAGAAGGACAACACTCTCGTACCTGCGTACTTGGGGCTGTTTGGCGAAAGTCAATGTGCCGATCCCAAAAAAGCGCAAGCTTGGACCGAAGACCGTGGACTGCGTTAATTTGGGCTACGCTAAGAATAGCGTTGGCTATAGATTTCTAGTAGTGAAATCTGAGGTACCTGACCAAAAGGTTGGTACAATTATGGAGTCTAAGGATGCTACATTCTTCGAGGATATATTTCCTATGAGAGATAGGCAAAGCACTTCTACACAGGAATCTGAGGAGACTCCTGAGCCTGCCATTCCTATGGAATACTATGAACGAACACATGATGAAAATCCTGAGGAGGATGACGAGGAAACCCTTGGTAGGGGAAAGAGACAAAGGACTGCAAAGACCTTTGGTGATGATTTCTTCGTGTACCTCGTGGATGATACTCCCACTTCTATTTCAGAAGCGTATGCCTCTCCAGAATCTGACTACTGGAAGGAAGCGGTCTGTAGCGAGATGGATTTCATCATGGCTAACGGGACATGGGAGATTACTGAGCGTCCCTATGGTTGCAAACCATTGGGATGTAAGTGGGTGTTCAAAAAGAAGCTTAGGCCCGATGGTACGATTGAAAAGTACAAGGCTAGGCTTGTGGCCAAGGGCTATGACCAAAAGGAAGATGAAGATTTCTTTGATACTTATTCACCTGTGGCCAGACTGACCACCATTCGAGTATTACTCTCGTTGGCGGCCTCGCATGGTCTTCTCGTCCACCAGATGGATGTTAAGACAACTTTCCTAAATGAAGGGCTAAACGAGGAAATCTACATGCAACAGCCAGATGGCTTTGTGATAGATGGTCAGGAAGGAAAAGTGTGTAGGTTGATAAAATCTTTATATGGCCTGAAACAAGCACCTAAGCAATGGCATGATAAGTTTAATACGACACTGACATCTGTTGGCTTCGTTGTTAATGAAGCTGACAAATGTGTATACTATCGCCATGGTGGGGGCGAAGGAGTTATACTGTGCTTGTATGTTGATGACATACTGATATTCGGAACCAACCTCAAAGTAATTGAGGAGGTCAAGTCGTTTCTATCTCAGAACTTTGAGATGAAAGACCTTGGTGTGGCTGATGTTATCTTGAACATCAAGCTACTGAGAGATAATGAGGGTGGGATTACACTTTTGCAATCCCATTATGTTGAGAAGGTGTTGAGTCGTTTTGGATACTCGGACTGCACACCATCTCAAACACCATATGATCCTAGCGTGTTGATTCGAAAATCCAAAGGCACGGCTATAGATCAATTGAGATACTCTCAAATCATTGGTTCACTGATGTACCTAGCTAGCGCTACGAGGCCTGACATCGCTTTTGCTGTGAGCAAACTGAGCCGGTTTGTGTCAAAACCGGGTGATGTACATTGGCATGCTGTTGAAAGAGTTATGCGTTATCTGAAGGGTACTATGAACTATGGACTTCACTATACCGGATACCCGTCGGTACTTGAAGGGTATAGTGATGCGAATTGGATCTCTGATGCTGATGAGATGAAGGCCACAACTGGGTATATGTTTACTCTTGGAGGTGGCGCTGTTTCCTGGAAGTCTTGCAAGCAAACGATCTTAACGAGATCGACAATGGAAGCAGAATTAACAGCATTAGACACATCTGGTGTCGAAGCGGGATGGCTTCGAGATCTCTTGATGGACTTGCCATTGGTTGATAAACCGGTTCCGGCTATCCTTATGAACTGTGACAATCAGACCGTCATCACCAAGGTGAAGAGTTCAAAGGACAACATGAAGTCCAACAAACACATAAGAATGAGATTAAAAGCTGTCAGAAAATTGAGAAACTCCGGAGTGATAGCGTTGGAATATGTCCATACGGCTAAGAATCTGGCAGATCCCTTTACAAAAGGGCTATCACGTGTTGTGATAGATAATGCATCGAGGGAGATGGGCATGAGACCCACATGAGTTGCCATGGTGGTAACCAAACCTATGTGATCGGAGATCCCGTGAAGTAGGACCTGGGAAAACAAGCCGGTGGTGAACTGAGGAGAGTAACTATACTAACCCACTCCGCTGGAGATGCAATACTCTCAATACTGTATGGGAGGATGACTACTGTCTTAATGTGTTCCAAGGCTTATATGTATAAGCAAGATGCTATCCTACAGAGCGATCTTTGGAGGAACACACCTATATGAGCCCGACTGCTGGTCACAGTCTATGAGATTGGGGTGATCTCTAGTAAGCTCATGAACAGGCCAGGAGTGTGACTTATATGCTCCACCCGAGGGGTCAGCCTTCGGCAGCCTAGTATCAGTAAGACATGTGGTGAAACTTCTTTACGCCAAACTGACAATTCAAGGCTTAGTCCATTGTTCAGTTGTGAAGGAGTGTAGCTACTTGCTCTAGGTGAAGCTCAACCTTAACAGGTCTTCGCTGAAACACTGGTATATCGAAACAGTAATTGGGACAAGAGCACACAATGGGCCCTCGAGATCTGGTGGGGGATTGTTGAAATCTGAGATGGGCCTAGAGCCCATAAGACAATTTCAGTTTTGATCTCTAAGGGCCCATGTAGGTGTTATGACAAAGTGGTGGGAAGTTTAGTCCCACCATGCTAGTGGAAGGAGAGTTGGAGTGGTTTATAAGGGATTCTCTCCCTCATGCTATTGGAGCTTGAGAAGAGATGAGGCCCTCGCGCACTCCTCCTCCTCCGCTCGCCTCGCCACGCCACGCCTCGTCACGACGCGCCGCGGGTTGCGGGATTGAGCCGAGCCGAGCTCACTCCTATGCGCTTCTTTTTGTCGGTCAGGAACGGAGAGTCTTTGACAGGTAGGGCCACGATCTGAGACGTCGGATCGTGGGCTACCGACTTGGACGTGGGTTCGGCCCACGTTTCTCCACGCGCAGCCGCACATATATATATGGGGCGCTGCCAACCCTAGCCGCCGCAACTTAGAACGCATCTGCCTCCACGCCCGCCGTCGTCCCTTTGCTGCTGCTGCCGCCGGTGACTTCATCCCGTCCGCCGCGTACACGGTCGACGGGAGAGCAGGTCTCCGAAGCCTCGTCTCTCTGGATCCTGTACGGGAGAGGGGCGAATAGGTTTTTGGGAAGCGACTACGCGACTGCTCGCCGTTCATCTACTTCCTCTACGTCCGCGTCGCCCTCGTCATCACCATGGCCACTGACGCCGAACGTGCCGCCGCCCAGAAGATCGAAGCCGACAAGAAGGCAGCCGAGGACGCTGCTGCCGCCACCGCTGCCGCGGCCTCTGCATGGCCTACTGGAGGGTATAACTCGTTTATCCCGCTCCTTCTGTTTTCTATTTTAGGCATGCTAGCGTTATACGTAGATCTGTCTACAATTAGCGTAGTATGTGCTCACATGATTGAATATCAGTATGCTATTATTTGTGTCAATGCCATGCTAGTAATTAATTCGTGGATTAAATTAATCGGAAAATTGCCTATTTACTCAGCACAAGCGTTGTCTCTACCGCCTCGACGAGAAGATGACGTGCGGCGACGGCGACGATGGTGCCGCCGGCTAGCCTACCATGGCGTACAAGGTCACCATCAAGTATATGGTAGTTTAGTTTCTTGTTTACTTCACCCGATGAAATATCGTTCGGTTTTATGTAAAAATTATTCAAGTTTGAATGAAATTTGCTCTATTTGTTTAAATCTACATCAAATTTATTTATTTTCGCAAAATTCCATTCGAAATGTGACCAGACATTTCCAGCTAGACTTGCAACATGGATTGGTCCTCACCGGAGGGATACGATGCCGATTTGGAAGTCGATGCCCTTAGCATTGTATGTCCAAGTGGAAGTTTAAGTTGAAGCCTTCCTACACTAAGAATTGAATGGTATACTTTGTTTATTTTTGGATCTAAATATTTCATCGCGGGCCCTTTAAATTTTTTTGCGGGCCGGCCGCGTTTGTGGGGTCTGTTCGGGCTGGATTTTCCGCACCGACCCGCATTTTAGTTATTTTATTGGTCGGGCCTTTTTGCGGAATCTGCTTAGCATAGAGTTGCTCTTAGCATTGTATGTCCAGGGAACTTTAAGTTGAAGCCTTCCTACACTAAGAATTTGATGGTATACTTCGTTTATTTTGGAACTAAATATTTCCTTAGCTAATCAACTGTTCCCTCTTTAAATTAATGCAAGACGTTTTTGCAGTTCAAATTAAACTGCAAAAATGCCTTATATTAATGTACAGAGGTAATGGCCTTAGAGCAATTCCAATGGGACGATCCATTTCGTCCGCGGCCGTCCGTTTGGGTCGGTGTGGACACAAAAGGCGGCCCAACGCGTCGACCCAAACGGATGCGCGTCCGTTTTTCGTCCGCGGGCGACCCATTCCCGACCCATTTTGAGCCGGATTTGCGTCGGCGCGGACACGCGACAGACGCGCGTCCGTTTTTCGTCCGCGGGCGATCCATTCCCGGTCCATTTTTGAGCCGGATTTGCGTCGGCGCGGACACGCACGCTCGCCTACTCCTGTTCCCGGGCCCGCTGGTCTGTGGCGCATTGGCCTTCCCTCTCAACCCCCGGCCACCAAGCAACCCTCGCCCGTCTCCTCCGTCGTCGCCGCCGCCGCCCATTTTTGCTGGAGACTCTTCCAG
>LR738713.1:77545215-77571513 GCA_902687465.1 Secale cereale
GTTTTGCCGCCGGGGAGCAAACTGCTTCCCACCGCCGCTTCCCCCACCGCACAGCCACCCGCGACCAAGAAGCCGCCCCTGCCACATTGGCCTCCACTCGTCGGACGCCGACAGGGCAGCTAGCTGGTCTGTGGGTGCCGCGACTCCCCTCGCCGGCCGTCTCCTTCTTCAATGCCCGCAAGCTGTTTGACAGTTTGCCAAGGTACGAAATGGACTCCACTGACGAGTTCTTTTTCCACAATTTCCTTTGCGACTACGACGATTCATCGTCCGACGAGGAGGAGGAGATATTGGCTGCCGTGTTGGTCCATCACCACCTCAACATCCAGCGGTCGTTGTTCCGTGGCTCTATTCCGGGCCACCTTCCGGCGTTGAATCGCAACCGAGAGAGCGGGCATTTCCTTCTCTAGAAGGACTACTTTGATACAACAAACCCGTTGTTCAAATATCAAAAATTCCGCCGCAGTTTCCGTATGAGTAGGCATGTTTTCAACCGTATTAGATAGGGAGTGGTTGGCTATGATAACTTGTAATGCCCAGGATGCGACTATATCTCCTACGTGTCAAGGCACGAGTTAGAGACATAATCGCAGGAATGATCGCAAGCGTGGTATCTTTGCACAACTCATGTAAAAAGAACAGGGATGAAAGAGTAAAATAGTTGGCTTACACTCGTCACGTCACACAATTAATACAATAGCATACATTCATCCAAATAACACAGGGTCCGACTACAGACGAAATCAAACGAGAAAAGATACCACAACCACAAGTCCTGATCGCCCTAGTAGGAACCACTACTGATCGTCGGGATACGTCACATACATACGACCACGCTCTTCATCAAACTCCCAGTGAAGTTCTTGTCCATCTCCTGCGTCGTACTCAGTTGTACCTGCATCTGATGTGTGTTGTAATCTGTGAGTCACAAGGACTCAGCAATCCCATTCCCGGGTATCAAAACTATCAAAGCCTTATAGGTGTGGAGAGGTAATAAAGTGTCTGCAGCAAGCACTAAGCAACTAGCTTACGAATTCAGAGCGAGATGAGGATATGTGCCAACGGTCGCCAAAGATGATCAATGAGTGATCCTAGCTACTCACGTTCATGCATAACCCCACCGTGTTCACCTTCCGAAAACCCCTTCGAAAAGAGATCGTCACAGTTACTCACACATGTAGTGTATTCTTAAGGATATGGTGTCAAGTTATCTACAACCGGATATTAACAAATTCCCATCTGCCACATAACCGCAGGCACGGCTTTCGAAAGTTCATAACCCTGCAGGGGTGTCCCAACTTAGCCCATCACAAGCTCACGATCTGCGGAGTCGCAACTCCATGTTGGGAAGACCTGAGTATTCTCGGAATCTCGTGCTCAAGATATTTCGACAAAGGTAAAACTAATCCAGGAAGATCTCCCGGCGTGCCGACACCCTGATAGTAGCCGCGCGTATCTCCTCTCAGGCCACGACCAGATGGGACAGCCTACAGGTATATACCAATCCTCGAGTTTCCCCGTGGTGGCCCCGTAGTCTGCCCAGTTTGGACCAACACTCATGAGGAGCACTGGCCCGGGTTGTTGATTAAGAACTCGGGTTAATTACTCCCTATGCAAGTTTTAGTTGTTAGGCAAATGTAGTACCAAAGTTGGGTGTTGCTGGAAAAGCTTTAAGCAGTGCGAATTATAAGGGGGGGGGGGCATAAACCCCAACCGTGTTAGGAACACAAAATCAAGGAACATAACACCGGTTTATCGGGTCCTAAGGTGGCATGAGTGGAACAAAACACCAAGAAGAAGGCCAAGCCTTCCACCCATTACCAATATATATGTGTGTTAATCTCTCCCTAATAATAAAGCACGGATTGACTTTGTCGGGTTCACCGTCACAATACGGTTTCTTTTCATGAATTTACGCTTTCAGTTTTTTCACCTATATTATTTTCTACATCCGAGGTGATACTATTCATGTGATCATGTGACCCGTAACGCACGACGTTAGTTTTGGTCACGTGGTACTACTCAAACACGTAGACACTAGCTAGGAAACAAGACACGGGATGCCCAAACCGAATCAAACTCAAACACCAACTTGCGACGTCTATGTAGACAAGCACGATTCCGGATTAACGTAGCCAACCTGGATCTCTCGCCGTTTTAAATAAGATCGAGCCATCATGGGCAGCCATGCAAGAGATCATCGATCGGGGCATCATCGGAAGCCACCACAGCCGAGAACAATTAAGCACAAGGATCGATGGAGGCACACGAGCAGGAGAAGCAGCAGAACGGTGATGCCTCGGCATAGAGGTCACCGTTGCCACACAAAGTCGTCACGGAAATCCTTGCCTACCCGCCGGCCAAGTCCGCGGGGCGCTTCCACTGCGTCTCACGTTCGTGGCAGACCACGCTCTCATCGCCGCGCTTCTTCGAGCTCCACCTCCCGCGAGCAAACCACAGTCTGTCGCCGCCAGCCTACCAAAGCTCTTCTTCAGTCGCACGGAAGAGCCCTCAGACGACTACTTCTTTTACGCTTGGCAGCCCGGCGGCGCGGCGACGAAGCTGATGCGTAACGACTTGCTGCGCCCCGCCCTCCTCACCAAGCCGCTATCGGGCCTTAGCCCATGTATGCAAAAACAACTGTCAGTCATCCTAGAATAAGGAAAAAATATTGCTCTTTTTTGGGATTAACCCAAAAACCTCTACGTTATTACGTAGTAAAGGATGCAACCATCAGAGCTGCCTTTCAGTTTCTTTTAGAAGACAAAGTTTGCTTATATTAATTGATAGTACCACCTTGCTACTTTACATCGAATCCCACCGATTTTTATATGTCCGCTGTAGGATCGAAAGTATGTCTAGAGGGGGGGTGATTAGACTACTTGTAAATAAAAATTCTGCCTTTTGATCAAGAGCAGTTTTTGGCAGATTCACAATTATGATCAAGTCAAGCATCACCCTACACATGCAATTCTAGAGTATAGGCAGCGGAAAGTAAATTGCACATGTAGTAAAGAGAGATGGAGAAGAGCAAACGCAATTTGGAGACGCGGTGACTTTTCCCGTGGTTCCGATAGGTGGTGCTATCGTACATCCACGTTGATGGAGACTTCAACCCACGGAGGGTAACGGCTGCGCGAGTCCACGGAGGGCTCCACCCACGAAGGGTCCACGAAGAAGCAACCTTGTCTATTCCATCATGGCCTACGCCCACGGAGGGCTAGCCTTACTCGGGGTAGATCTTCATGAAGTAGGCGATCTCCTTGCCCTTACAAACTTCTTGGTTCAACTCCACATCTCGATGACGGAGGCTCCCAAGCGACACCTAACCAATCTAGGAGGCACCACCCTCCAAAAGGTAATAGATGTTGTAGATGATGATGAACTCCTTGCTCTTGTGCTTCAAATGATAATCTCCCCAACACTCAACTCTCCTCACTGATTTGGCTATGGTGGAAGAAAGGATTGAGTGGAAAGCAACTTGGGAAGGTTAGAGATCAAGTTTCATATGGTGGGAGTGGAGCAACTTGATCTCAACACAAGGGTATGTAGTTCTCTTCTCAGAAAGTGTAAGGTAGGAGCGGTAGTTCTTTCTGATGGCTCTCTCCACGAATGAAGAGGGGGTGGAGGGGTATATATAGCCTCCACACAAAATCCAACCGTTACACACATAATTGAGCAATCTCGGTGAGACCGAAGTGGACAACTCGGTCAGACCGAAAGTTCAAATAATGTGAACGTTGGGGTTTTCGGTGGGACCGAAAATACCATCTCGGTTATTCCGATTTGAGCAAAGACAGGAGCTTGCCAGTTTCGGTGAGACCGAAAATATCATCTCGGTTATTCCGATTTGATGACAGAAGGTTACAGAAGCTTGGCAGCCCATGTTTCGGTGAAACCGATCTCAAACTCGGAATGTCCGATTTTTCTAGGGTTTGGCTTATGGCTGAGGTGGTTCATCTCGGTGTGACTGAGTTTGGAAAATCGGTTGGTCCGAGATTACTTATGAGTGTGTATTGTAGTGAAAGTTGCTGATAGTTGAAGGAGATATATCACTAAGCACTTGAGCAACCAGATCATCAACATAACCTCATCCCCTTTTAATAGTATTGGCTTTTCCTATGGACTCAATGTGATCTTGGATCACTAAACCAAAAATGGAGTCTTGAGCTTTTGCCAATGCTTGCCTTAGCATTTTGAGGGGTCCACTTCTTCAGTCATTGCCATACCCATATCACTGAACTTCTCTGAAATGATTCTCAAGAAACTATTAGTTCAATGATATATATGTTGTTATTAATTGCCAAAACCACCCGGGGATTAGTTGCACTTTCAATCTCCCCCTTTTTGGTAATTGATGACAACATATAGATCAAAGCTTCGACAAAGGATATAATCAATGAATAATATCGTCGCTTTGAGAAGTATGTGATAAGCAAGAGCTCCCCCTAAATTTGTGCATTATTTAAAATTTGCGTTTGAATGCAAATGCACAATCGATTAGGATCATGGGTCACTCTTCCATGTCACATACATCTTGGTGGAGCGCACAAAATGATAAGAATGAATAGCATGCACCCAATCACCAAGACATGAGTAAATGATCATACAAGATAGGAATAGCATATGATAAGCATTAAGCACACATTAAAGCATAGTATGACCAAGCACTCATTAAGGTAGCATCAAACGTAGTATCAAGCACACTGAAAGTTTCGAAAACCAAAAGTACCAAAAGTATCTCAAAGAGACCGCAAAAGAACGAAAGAGCAAAAGCGCAAAGATAACAGCACTCTCTCTCTCGAAACCCTATGATCTATACAATTTCTCCCCCTTTGGCAACAAGTTACCAAAAAGTTCGAAAAAGCATAGAGCTAAACGTCACTGTGGGCTCTGCTGGCGGCTCCCGTCTGGGTTGATGTCGGAGTAGATATGACGACATCGGCGAAGAATTCAGTTGAAGTCTGTGCTGGAGGAGTGGACACTGGAGCTGTGGCTGGAGTGACTGCTGGAGCTGTAGGAGGTGTTGAAGTGGTAGTCCTGGAGTCAGTCACTGGAATAGCAGCTGATCGGGATCCTCTGGGAATCAGAGCAGTCTGTCGCTGAGAATCCTGGACTAGGTCATCCTGCATGAGCTCTGCCCTGTCCTGCTTTGCTTCCTCCATTTCTGCCTCAAGCTTGTTGACGGTCACCTGAATTTCAGTCAGCTTCACGTCCAGAGCGTGGATCTTCTCGTCAACAATCCTCTCTAGGCTCTCCTGAGATTGTTCAATGCTGGCCAGGCGTTGTTCAATCCTTTGGGTAGCTTCAAGAATCTGTTCTCCGAAACTCTTTGGTTTAGCTGCTGCTGCTGCTTTGTCAGCTTTGGCTTTCTTAGCAGCTTCTATCTTGGCTTGACCTTCAACAGATGTTGGATCCTCCTCATCCATCACAACAACATTGTCTTCATGCTCTGGCTGCAGGGGTAAGTGTTTCCTATCCAACAGGAATTTGCCCGTGCCAAACTTGGCATTGATAAGCATCTGAATCTGTGGGGCAAATCCACACGACCTCTTCTGGTCAGTTGCAGTCCTCTTAATGGTCTCTACCATTAAGTCCATCACCTTGAAAGGTGCCTTCTCATCAAGTATATGCAGCATGTTGATAGAATACCCTCTGATCATGCGATGATCTCCAGACTTGGGCATCAAGGTATGCCTCAGAATAGTGTTAGTGGTAGGTAAACCTGCCTGGAGATAGTAGACTGAGCTGAGCTTCCACACTTCCAAATCTGCTGCGGGGATCTCCTTGTACATGTTCTTCATGGAATCATGATTCTTCTTTGGAATCCCATAGACACCAATGTCATCCTCTCGCTGCACTGGAGCATTCAGAAGTTCTGCCCATTCTTCAACAGAAGAAGAGAACCTTTGACCTTCAGTCATCCAGGTGATCTTCCCATCAGGATAGAAGTGAGCTGTGGCATAGAATTGCATAATCATCTCATCGTTCCAATCTATCAATTTCTGACCCACAAACTCAGCAACTCCACATGCAGTGAAGCTTTCATGCACATGTGGAAAGAAGTCTCTGTGCTCTTCGCTGTCAATGTATTCCCAGTCAACGTATCTGGTGTCTGCGACTATAGGCTTCTTGTCCATCAGCACAGTCTCATAGAAGTCCTGCTGTTCTCTGGTGTGGAATCTGGGGTCTACAGCAGTCCTTCTCCTCACGGCATATGGGTCAGCTTGTCTCCATAGCCTGAGACCTCTATCTTTCCTTGCCTTCATATCCTCGGCTTGAGGATGAGCATCATTGTGAAGTGGCGGTTTTGGACGGAGTTTCAGCAACACTTGTTCTTCCTCATCAGATTCAGCTGGTGGCACATCACCCTTGTTCTTCTCAGATGCTGGAATGTTTCTGGTTGTCCTCTTGGGCTTGGCAGCAGGCTTTGCTGGAGCTGCCTTGGCTTGAGCAGATTTCTTGGGCTTTGAAGTGGCTCCGGCCTTAATGGCATCACCCATGAGCTTAGCCTTCTGAGGAGCAGGCTGGGGTGCTTCTTCTTCTTCTTCCTCGACTGCTGCATCTGCATGAGGATCACTATACACAACCCTCTTTCTCTTGGAGGTTTTCTTCACTTTGCTTGGGGCTGGCTCTCCCAAGTTCAGCTTCTTGGCAACAGCTGACTGCTTGACCTTGCTGGTGCCCTTCTTTGACTGCTGACCTTGTTGCTCTTTGGCAACAACTTTTCTCTTAGGCTTGGAGGACACCTCTTCCTCAACTACGAAATCAGAATCCTCATCATCGGAGTTCTTCTCTTTTCTGGCTCTGGTGGCTGTAGGAGGCAAGCCACTAGGTGTACTCCTCTCACCATCATCAACTGGACTACTAGCCTCAGGACTAGTGTCTGCTTCAGGAATGTCCGCAAAAGGTGACTCTGACCTGTTCTGACTGTCACTGGCATCTGACATGGCTGACAACCTGTGAATAGATAAGGTATAGGCAGAGAAGAAGAGTTATCACAAACTGCAGAAGTTTTTGCAAACAAAATGAGTTCAAATCTTAGTTTTAAGTTTTCACAGAAGGCATTTCGGTCAGACCGATTTTCAGTTTCGGTGAATCCGAAGTGTTAACAGAGGCTTTACACACCACTTTCGGTTGGACCGAAGTGGGTTTCGGTCCTGCCGATACACTAGGGTTTCACTAAAACTATATTTTCGGTCACATCGATTTGCACAACTCGGTTGGACCGAAAGGTGCAGTGCAATGGCCAGAGGCCGAATCGGTCACACCGAAAATTTAAAATCGGTTTTTCCGAGATGTATTCCGTGGAAACCTAACCCTAAGAATTTTACTCGAAACTAGAACCGATCTGGTGGAAAAGAAGATTTCAATCGTGGCCAGATATTGGGCAAACCAAACATGCAATGAATCGGAGATGGGAGCACGAGTGGGATCGAGACTCACCCTAACTTGGTGGAGTCTCTCTACGGCGGCAACGGCGCGGAGGAGAAGGCCGTTGACGGCGACGGAGACCTGCGGCGAGGGCGCACAGGCGACGACGGCGACGATCCGGAGATCAGGGCGACGGCAGCAGGGGATGTGGGAGCGAAAACGTTTGAAGGAATAATCAACGCGCGCTGCCCTCAGTATATATATCCCTTTGCTGTCGGTGGGACCGAGTTGAAAAACTCGGTGGCACCGAGATGGATAACTGCTAGGCAGTTACGCATTTCGGTCACGCCGAGATTTAGAACTCGGTTTCACCGAGATGAAACCTAGATCAGTCTAAATGCTTTCGGTTTGACCGAGTTTGAGAAAGTTGGTCTGACCGAAAATCACTTAGAAGGTTTTGGAAGTCAGCCTTAGACGGATCGGTGGCTCCGAGTGCTCCTCACTCGGAGGGTCCGAAAATGACTTGTTCAAAGTTTGTGATATAAGCATGAATAGAATTTGAGACAAGAAAGCATAGATAGCTAGGCGAGGTACTTAGGCATTCTTGTCCATCCATTTGGCCAGAAAAATCAAAACAACCAAAACAACAAATGGATGTCCTTGAATGGATAAAATCATGCATTCAACATGCTCACACAATAAGATAGCAAATGAAATATGTGTCAAACATGCACAACCAAAACTCTAGCTACTAGCACACAATTTGTCGATGACTAGGTCATCTTTATATGAGTATTTTGACTTAGGAGCCAAATGAGATCATTTGATCATAGGTCATACTCATCGTTTAAGCACAAGTGGGGTTACCACTTTTACATAAAGCATTGATGTGTTCACATCATTTGAAGATGATTTAGCTCAATTTTTAGAGCAAAGCTCCCCCTAGATGTGAGAACCCCTTTTAAAGGGTCAAACTAACCTTGGGTTGTCGTAGAAGACTTCATGTAGATGTTGAAGATGTGGATGCTCAATGTTGATGTAGATCATCAAGAGTTGGGAGCTATCCTTTGGATTAGGGCACTTTCAGTACCTACATGGGTTAGTCCCACAAGGAATAAACAAGGATATCCATAGACATAGATTGAAGTTCACAATAGATGATGTCCATGAAAGCAATGATTTCCTTGTCCCTTGACTTACCAACAAGAGGATTTGTGACTCCATGAACTAGTGCATGATGTGGAAGTTGATTGCACAAGTTCTTGCCAAAATGTATGTGAGTGAAGTATGTTGGCGGAGTCACCCTCAAGAACCTTCTAGTTCTTCTTCTTCGGGATCCACATCATCTTGATGGGAATCCTTGGGGTTGTAGTTGAGCTTGACGAAGTAGAACTTGACGTGTCCTTGGGAACCCACTTGACCATGGCTTGAGGTGCTTCAATGAATGCATCAATCTCCTCTTGAAGCTTGTCCTTGGCTTTCAGCTTGTGGTCTTGTGGTGGAAGATCATCTTGAGCTTGTTCCACATTGGAAGAAGTAGGATCATACTTCTCCTTTTGAGAAACAAACTGTGGAGTAGGATATTGACCTTCTTCCCACTCAACACCTTCGGCGTTGAACTTTCGCTCAAAACCAATTCCTTGATTCTTCCGGTGCCTTCCTTGCTTGCGAACAATTTCCTCAAAGTTCTTGCTTCCGGCAAGACTCTTGTAGACACCTTTCTCTATGATCCCTTTCAATAAACTATTCTCTTGCTCAAGTGTAACTTGGCTTGAAACATTGTTAGTGGAATCAAGAGAACTACTAGAAGCAACAATATTGGATTTAGCATGGTTATTGTTACTACTAGAGGAATTTTTTTTCTTATGCTTGTCATGCTTAGTCTTAATGGGTGGCAAGAAATTAGACAAGAGAAGTCGTTTGGCAAGATATGAAGAACTCTTCTTTCGAAGATCGTCATTGATTGCTTTTAGAAACTCATGTTCTTGCTCTAGAGTGAGCTTCTCAAAGCGTAGCTTCTCATGAGATCTTAGGAGCTCTCTATGATCTTCTTGAGTTGTTTCATGAGCTAACTTAAGAGTGTTTAGTTCTTTAGTTAGACGCTCAATCTCCTTCATAGCATTGTCATTCGACTCTTCTCGACTATAAAGACTACTAGCATTTTCATCGTTACTAGGCTCACTAGATTTATCATGCAAGAGCTCATCTTCACCAAGCAAGTCATCCTCATCACTATTGAAGTCAATGAATTCAGGGTGTGATACCTTGGGGCCTTTAGCCATGAAGCATCTCCCAATTCCCTCATTTGGTGAATCAAATAAGTCGTAGGAGTTGGAGTTGGAGGATACGAGTGCAAGACCGGCAACACCTTCATCTTGACTGTAGTCGGAGTCGGAGTGATAGCTTCCATCGGATTGATTGTCGGAGTCGGAGCCGGAGACCCATTCACCTACATGAGCTTGATGTCTTCTTCTTGTGTAGCTCCTTGATGACTTGTCTTTCCTCTCCGAATCCTTGCTTCTCCGAGAGGGTCTTCGTTCATAACGATCATCTCTACTCCTTCTCTCTTTCCGAGGTGACTCATCTCTTGATATTCTTCTTGGAGATTCTTCTCTTCTCTTGTGGGGAGCCGTACACTCATTTGAGTAGTGTCCGGGTCTTCCACAATTGTAGCAGTTTCGATCACGACTAGAAGATCTCTTTTCATCATATGATCTAGACTTTGAGCTTCTCTCTTTGCCTCTATTCTTGTAGAATTTGTTGAAGTTCTTAACCATTAGGCTTATCTCTTCATTGGAAACTAACTTGTCACTTGAGGTTGTGGGAGCATCACTTGTAGCTTTGTAAGCACCACTTGACTTGTTGTGAAGCTCTTCCTTATCCTTAAGTGTCATCTCATGAGCAACAATTCTTCCAATGACTTCGGTTGGCTTGAGAGTCTTGTAGTTTGGCATCATTTGGATCAAAGTGCACACGGTGTCATATTTTCCATCCAAAGCTCTGAGAATCTTCTTGATGATGAATCGGTCGGTCATTTCTTCGCTTCCTAAGCCGGCAATCTCATTTGTGATGAGAGCAAGCCTAGAGTACATTTCAGCGACTCCTTCACCATCCTTCATCTTGAACTTGTCAAGTTGACCTTGAAGAATATCTAGCTTTGATTCCTTCACAGACTCGGTACCTTCGTGCATTTCAACCAAAGTATCCCAAATCTCTTTTGCATTTTCAAGACGGCTGATTTTGTTGAACTCCTCGGGACACAAAGCATTGAAGAGAATGTCACAAGCTTGAGCATTGTTTTGCAACATCCGCAACTCTTCCGGTGTAGCTTCGCGATCCGGAACTTTTCCTTCCTCGAAGAATTCACCTTGCATGCCAACACAAATAATGCCCCATGCGGCTGGGTTATGACCAAGAATATGCATTTTCATTTTATGCTTCCAACTAGCAAAATTTGTGCCATCAAAGTAAGGACCTCTGCGATAATTACCCTCACTAGACGCCATACTCTCCTAGGTTGTGAAACCAAGCTTATGGAGTCCAATGCAATGGAAACCAATACAATGGAGACCAAAGCTCTGATACCACTTGTAGGATCGAAAGTATGTCTAGAGGGGGGGTGATTATACTACTTGTAAATAAAAATTCTGCCTTTTGATCAAGAGCAGTTTTTGGCAGATTCACAATTATGATCAAGTCAAGCATCACCCTACACATGCAATTCTAGAGTATAGGCAGCGGAAAGTAAATTGCACATGTAGTAAAGAGAGGTGGAGAAGAGCAAACGAAATTTGGAGACGCGGTGATTTTTCCCGTGGTTCCGATAGGTGGTGCTATCGTACATCCACGTTGATGGAGACTTCAACCCACGGAGGGTAACGGCTGCGCGAGTCCACGGAGGGCTCCACCCACGAAGGGTCCACGAAGAAGCAACCTTGTCTATTCCATCATGGCCTATGCCCACGGAGGGCTAGCCTTACTCGGGGTAGATCTTCACGAAGTAGGCGATCTCCTTGCCCTTACAAACTTCTTGGTTCAACTCCACATCTCGATGACGGAGGCTCCCAAGCGACACCTAACCAATCTAGGAGGCACCACCCTCCAAAAGGTAATAGATGTTGTAGATGATGATGAACTCCTTGCTCTTGTGCTTCAAATGATAATCTCCCCAACACTCAACTCTCCTCACTGATTTGGCTATGGTGGAAGAAAGGATTGAGTGGAAAGCAACTTGGGAAGGTTAGAGATCAAGTTTCATATGGTGGGAGTGGAGCAACTTGATCTCAACACAAGGGTAGGTAGTTCTCTTCTCAGAAAGTGTAAGGTAGGAGTGGTAGTTCTTTCTGATGGCTCTCTCCACGAATGAAGAGGGGGTGGAGGGGTATATATAGCCTCCACACAAAATCCAACCGTTACACACATAATTGAGCAATCTCGGTGAGATCGAAGTGGACAACTCGGTCAGACCGAAAGTTCAAATAATGTGAACGTTGGGGTTTTCGGTGGGACCGAAAATACCATCTCGGTTATTCCGATTTGAGCAAAGACAGGAGCTTGCCAGTTTCGGTGAGACCGAAAATATCATCTCGGTTATTCCGATTTGATGACAGAAGGTTACAGAAGCTTGGCAGCCCATGTTTCGGTGAAACCGATCTCAAACTCGGAATGTCCGATTTTTCTAGGGTTTGTCTTATGGCTGAGGTGGTTCATCTCGGTGTGACTGAGTTTGGAAAATCGGTTGGTCCGAGATTACTTATGAGTGTGTATTGTAGTGAAAGTTGCTGATAGTTGAAGGAGATATATCACTAAGCACTTGAGCAACCAGATCATCAACATAACCTCATCCCCTTTTAATAGTATTGGCTTTTCCTATGGACTCAATGTGATCTTGGATCACTAAACCAAAAATGGAGTCTTGAGCTTTTGCCAATGCTTGCCTTAGCATTTTGAGGGGTCCACTTCTTCAGTCATTGCCATACCCATATCACTGAACTTCTCTGAAATGATTCTCAAGTAACTATTAGTTCAATGATATATATGTTGTTATTAATTGCCAAAACCACCCGGGGATTAGTTGCACTTTCATCCGCAAATAGACAATCAACAAGTCTCTCCGAAAGAAAGAAAAATGGGGTGAGGTGTGGGTTCAGTTTATCGTACGAGATCAGATGGATCGAGAGAGAAGGGCTTACAAGAGATAGATGGTTGCAGGTGCCAACAAGAAAGAGATCCGATCCAATAAGCAGAGAGAGGACGCACCTACTCATGGGATAGGTTATGTCTATTTTCCTTTTCTACTTTCTTTTTATTTCAAACAAAAATTGGATTGTTTGAACCAAAATTCATTCAAATGCCTTGTAAAATTTATGTTTGCTAAAGATCCAAATAAAATATTTACATAGGAGTATTACATATATTAAATATTTCCTGTTCAAATTCAAACTAAATTTAAATTCAAGTAGGTTCAAACTCTAAGTATGTTATTTGATTTTCTAAATTTCTGATAAATTTACGGTTCCTACTAATATCATTTGAAGTATTCACAAAGTTTATGATATTTCATGAAGTAAAAATATCTCATTTGATAGATTTTTGATCTACGATATAGTTGCATTCATGGTTATATAAATCATACTATATGATATAAACGTCATGCCTCTACCTTAAAATATACATTAGTTTTTACCATGAATGCATGAGTCTCTCATTGAAAAAAGGAGACCTTGATTATTGTGGCTTGCACGCCGTGTTTTGTCATTAAGAAAGTACATGGACATTTTTTTATTCCATTGCAACGCACGGGCCCTTACGTTTCTTCCCGTGAATTTACGCTTTCAG
Organism: Secale cereale; assembly: GCA_902687465.1. NCBI lineage: Eukaryota > Viridiplantae > Streptophyta > Magnoliopsida > Poales > Poaceae > Secale > Secale cereale. The sequence goes on from LR738713.1 coordinate 77,558,428, forward strand.
TTTTTTTTCTTCAACGCGTCTATATTAATTTTCTTTATCTAAGGTGGTACTAATTTATCTATATATCCCCTGTTGCGTTGTTGTTTTCGTCCGCCGCGTTTAGGTGATCTTTTTGTCCTATATATGTTGCCCACTTGGAGTCTTTTCGTTTGCAAGCACTCCCGGTCTCCATGCTCGTGTTTGTTTCCTACACGAGACATCAATCTCCGCAAGCCTGGCTGCCGCCTCTAACCCTCCAATAAATACTGGCTCATGAAAGAAAAGGCAAAAGGTGGATCCGACGTTAGAGGCGAACTAGCAGATGGAGCCATTGGACGAGATGAGGTATACGATGAGGCAAGTTCCATAGGGTGCTTCGTCCCTCCTGCCGACCGTGAGCGAAAAGGATGGAAGAGGAGAGCTAGGCGGCAAACCTTTGGAACCAGTTGAGAAGCGAGTCCCAGAACCCCGTGGCGCTTTTTAAAAACGCTCGAGACCGTCTGTCGCCTACGCGCCCGCCTAATCTATCAAGGGAATTAGCAGTTCCGATTAGAGAGGAGGAAGAAGGGAACACGAGGATGAGACAACCGAGACGTCCGTTGTCTAGCAGCAGACGGTGGGTTTGACGAGGACAGCGGTTGTGCTGGTGTGCCGCGTGCGTCCGGTAACTGTGTCCGGCAAGCGTGACGTGCGATACGCGCTCATGTGCACCACTCGGGCGGCAAAGCATGCTGGCCGGCTGCATGTGTCTCTGGCGTCATGTGTGTGGCGTGTGTTCAGCGTGCTGGGCTTGGTGTGTGTGTAATTATCTGATGGTCTGCTCTCTACACAAGCCACGGTCCTTTGGCATCAAGAACAACATGCAACGGGAAGGAAGCATCCTTGGTTTTTTTTGTTCGCTTCAGTGCTCTGGTACGCATCTCTAATTGTGTGGTTGTATAGCAGGAGACGAGGGGTGAGCCGTGACTTGAACATACGATCTGGTCATCCTGGTGTCATTTGTGAACTATATTGGCTATATTTATTTTAGTTAAAAGAAGCACAAAGTAGATATAGATAATAAACATAGGAAGTAACAAACACTCGATTGGTTAGCTTGCTGCTGCTATTACTTCAAATTTGTTGATATTGCTATTTATTTCATGTTCTACTTTCAAATTTTAGAATGTACCAATAGTCATCTAAAGAATGAATTAACAATAAAGTTACGCTCTTCAGTCAAATCAATTTACTGGGAATCATACCCATGCATGTCCTGATCAACGATCTATCCATTGTCTTATGGCATAGTTGCTCGACCGGGCCCATTCATAGGAACCGTTGTTTTTTGCCGTTGCAACGCACGGGCATTTGTGCTAGTTAATTAAGATATATATATATATATATATATATATATATATATATATATATATATATATATATATATATATATATATATATATATATATATATATATATATATATATATATATATATATTATGTTATCCCAATAAAGAAGTCCAAACATGGAGCAATCTTCAAACTTCACCTGCAACTAACAATGCTATAAGAGGGGTTGAGCAAATGCGTACTTAGCCAATCAACGGTTTGCTAGGAAGGCGGTTAGAGTGTTTCATGGCAACATAGGAGGCTGACAAGATAAGAATAGGCATCGAGGCATAACTATAGAGCGAGACAACTAGCAAAGCAAATATAAAGGTGATATCGGGGAACGATCATCTTGCATGTTATCCCGCAAGGAGGAAGAACGAGTCCATGAAAAAGACAAACGGACGTAGTCGAACGAATCCTCACAACTCCGGAACGAAACCGAAGCTAACAAGAGAAGCAACCGGAAAGAAGCAAACAACATGGAAAACACACAAGCATAGACATGGCATATGATGCACAACCAAGTATGATGCATGTCTGGTTTAAATATGCATGGCATGGCATGGCAAAGTGCACAAACAACACTACAGTTTAGGTGGAGCTCGATATGCAACGAGTTGCATATTGACAAAACACCACATTCACATACTTAGTTTGATCTTGTTATGAACCCAACAAGTTTAAGTGTTTTAACATGGCAAGAGGTGAAGCATGAGCAAACTACACTACCTAGGCATTTTAAATGTGGCCGGAAATAATAACAACAATTCTGGAAAATCCCCATGTGCATATTTAGCAATTTTAAGCAAACAACAATTTTAACCATTTAAATGTTGTTATCATGATGCGAATGACATTTGCAAGTTTTTATGCAATTTTAGTTAAAAGTTGACGTGAAGATGATAAGGAACATTTGTCACCATGGTGGAAAGAAAGGGTGCCACGACGACGAATCCGAAAATGATGCCACGACAACATATCAGTTCCGGTAACTCGTTGAGATGCCGGCGCAAAATAAATGGTGGCGTGTGCGAGTCATGCAAGAGATAGGTGGGGTGATCCCGGTTACCGGGTACCCACGGGTCGACGACATGGAAAACAAGGAGGAACGTGCAACAACAAGTCGATCATGGTGCAACACACGGTTCAACTCATACATCGCAAGCATTCGTCCACGGGCATCGTCTCGACGTTATACCTTTGAAGCATGCGTTTCGGGGAGGTTCGAGTCGGTGCGAAGAAGAGGAAGTAGACGTTCTCGAGACGATCATAGTGGAAGTAGTGGTACACGGTTCTTCGCCGACGGTAGTGGTACATGTTTCGTAGTCGTTCAAGTTTCCGTAGATGTTCGGGTCACTGCGACGGTAGTTGTTCATAGGGCGTCGAGGGAAGTAGTCGTTCACAGGGTCTTCGAGGGTCGACGGTAGGGGTACACACATTGTCGGGGTACTTGTCGGTCCGGTCTTGGTGTAGACGTACACATCGTTGATACCCCACAAGTGTAGAGGATCGCAACAGCTTTCGAGGGTAAAGTATTCAACCCAAATTTATTGATTCGACACAAGGGGGGCCAAAGAATACTCTTAAGTATTAGCAGCTGAGTTGTCAATTCAACCACACCTGGAAACTTAATATCTGCAGCAAAGTAATTTAGTAGCAAGGTAATATGGAAATAGTGGTAACAGCAATAAAAGTAACGGTAGTGTTTTTGTAGTTTTGTAATAGCGGCAGTGGAAAAGTAAATAAGCAACAAGCAATATGTGAAAAGCTCGTAGGCATTGGATCGGTGATCGAGAATTATGTTGGATGTGATTCCTCATGTAATAGTTATAACCTAGGGTGACACAGAACTAGCTCCAGTTCACCAATGTAATGTAGGCATGTATTCCGAATATAGTCATACGTGCTTATGGAAAAGAACTTGCATGACATATTTTGTCCTACCCTCCCGTGGCGGCGGGGTCCTAGTGGAAACTAAGGGATATTAAGGCCTCCTTTTAATAGAGTACCAGACCAAAGCATTAACACATAGTGAATACATGAACTCCTCAAACTACGGTCATCACCGGGGGTGGTCCTGATTGTTGTCACTTCGGGGTTGCCGGATCTTAACACATAGTAGGTGACTATTGACTTGCAAGATAGGATCAAGAACACACATATATTCATGAAAACATAATAGGTTCAAATCTGAAATCATGGCACCCCGGCCCTAGTGACAAGCATTAAGCATGGCAAAGTCATAGCAACATCAATCTTATAACATAGTGGATACTAGGGATCAAACGCTAACAAAACTAACTCGATTACATGGTAAATCTCATCCAACCCATCACCGTCTAGCAAGCCTACGATGGGATTACTCACGCACGGCGGTGAGCATCATGGAATTGGTGATGGAGGAAGGTTGATGATGACGATGGCGACGATCTCCACTCTCCGGAGCCTCGAACGGACTCCAGATCAGCCCTCCCAAGAGAGATTAGGGCTTGGCGGCGGCTCCGTATCGTAAAACGCGATAATTCTTCCTCTCTGAATTTTATTTCTCCCCGAGAGTGAATATATGGAGTCCGGGGGTATGTCTGTGGAGCAACAGTGGGCCCACGAGGCACGGGGCGCGCCCCCCACCCTCGTGGACAGGGTGTGGGCCCTGGCTTGGATCTTTCCGTAGATATTTTTTATATTTTCCAAAATAATTCTCCGTTGAATTTCAGGTCATTCCGAGAACTTTTAATTCTGCACAAAAATAACACCATGGCAATTCTGCTGAAAACAACGTGAGTCCGGGTTAGTTCCATTCAAATCATGCAAGTTAGAGTCCAAAACAAGGGCAAAAGTGTTTGGAAAAGTAGATACGTTGGAGACGTATCAACTCCCCCAAGCTTAAACATTTGCTTGTCCTCAAGCAATTCAGTTGATAAACTGAAAGTGATAAAGAAAAACTTTGACAAACTCTGTTTGCTCTTGTTATTGTAAATATGTAAAGCCAGCATTCAAGTTTTCAGCAAAGATCATGAACTAACTACATTCACAATAACTTTCAGGTCTCATGTCTACTCATATCAATAGCATAATCAACTAGCGAGCAATAATAATAAACCTCGGATGACAACACTTTATCAAAACAATCATAATATGATATAACAAGATGGTATCTTGCTAGCCCTTTCTGAGACCGCAAAACATAAATGTAGAGCATCTTTAAAGATCAAGGATTAACTAGACATTGTAATTCATGGTAAAAGAGATCCAGTCACAATCATACTCAATGCAAATTAATAGCAATACATGCAAATGACAGAGGTGCTCTCCAACTAGTGCTCTTTAATAAGAGGATGGTGACTCAACATAAAAGTAAATAGATAGGCCCTTCGCAGAGGGAAGCAGGGATTTGTAGAGGTGCCAGAGCTCAATTTTTAAATAGAGACAAATAATATTTTGAGCGGTATACTCTCATTGTCAACATAACAACCAAGAATCTCGATATCTTCCATGCTACACACATTATAGGCGGTTCCCAAATAGAATGGTAAAGTTTATACTCCCCAACCACCAACAAGCACACTCCACGACTGGCCCGAAACAACGGGTACTGTCCAAACCAGCAACAGCCCTGGGAGGGGGGGTTGTTTAATTATTATGATTTGAGCATGGGACTGGGCATCCCGATTACCAGCCATTTTCTCATGAATGATGAGTGGAGTCCACTCATCGTGAGAATAACCCACCTAGCATGGAAAATATAGAAATCCCTAGTTGATACATGAGCTGTTCGAGCATACAAAACAGAATTTCATTTGAAGGTTTAGAGTTTGGCACATACAAATTTACTTGGAATGGTAGGTAGATACCGCATATAGGAAGGTATGGTGGACTCATGTGGAATAACTTTGGGGTTTATGCAAGTGGATGCACAAGCAGTATTCCCGCTTAGTAGAGGTGAAGGCTAGAAAGAGACTGGGAAGCAACCAGCTAGAGAGCGACAACAGTCATGAACATGCATTAAAATTAATCAACAATGAATGCAAGCATGAGTAGGATATAAATCACCATGAACATAAATATCATGGAGGCTATGTTAATTTTGTTTCAACTACATGCGTGAACATGTGCCAAGTCAAACCACTTGAATCGTCCAAAGGAGGATACCACCCTATCATACCACATCACAACCATTTTAATATCATGTTGGCACGCAAGATAGACCATTATAAACTCCTAGCTAATTAAGCATGGCATAAGAATCTATGATCTCTAATTGTCATTGCAAGCATGTTTCATTCATAATAAGCTGAATCAGGAACGATGAACTATCATATTTACAAAAACAAGAGAGGTCGAGTTCATACCAGATTTTCTCATCTCAATCAATTCATCATATATCATCATTATTGCCTTTCACTCGCACGACCGAACCGTGTGGATAATAATAATAGTGCACGTGCATTGGACTAAGCTGGAATCTGCAAGCATTTAATACAAGAGAGAAGAAAAGGTAATATGGCTCAAGGTTAAATCAACAATAAAGCATATGAGAGCCACTAAACATTTTCATCATGGTCTTCTCCTCTTGACCTCCAAAGAAAAGAAAAGAAACTATTTACATGGGAAAGCTCCCAACAAGCAAAAGAAGAACGAGAAATCTTTTCGGTTTTTCTTTTAGTTACTACTACTACAAGCATGGAAAGTAAACTAGCCAAAAGTTACAACCAATTTTTTTCCTTAAGGTTTTCTAACACACAAGAAAAAGACTAAGAAAAGAAATGAAACTAAGCATGGATAGTACAATGAAAGAGTGTGAGCACCGACTACCAGAATAAGTGTGTGAGCATGAATGTAATGTCGGTGAGAAACACGTACTCCCCCAAGCTTAGGCTTTTGGCCTAAGTTGGTCTATGGCCACGGATCGAAGCTACTCTCTCCAGTGTACTGAGAAGTGTCCTCTGGGTGCCACTGGTTGGCAAGCTCATCCGGATCCCACCCATAAACAGACTGCCGGTAAGGATCAAGTGGTGGCTCTGGCTCCGGCTCTGAAGCTTGTGCCTGGCTCCGGTACTTGTAGAAGGCATCTGACGAAACGAGGTATATGCCTGAAAATAGATCAAACAGAGATGGTGCAGGCAAGGTAACAATCTCACAATATTTTTCATCAAACCTCAATTTATAATTAAGCAACTTCTCCTTGTCTTTAACAATAAAATCATGTGCTATCATACTCTTATAATCTAGATAAACAGGGGCAAGCAATTTTTCTTCCTTCTCATGATGCCTAATAGGTATTCTAAAATGCTCAGCAAGGCGAGAAGCAAAGATGCCTTCAAAGACAGGGCCTTTTGTGCGGTTCAAACTTAATCGTTTAGCAACGACGGCACCCAAGCTAAAAGTTGTGTCTCGAAATAAAGCATGGCGCAAAATGACAATATCAGGGGCACTAAGATTCTCACTGTTCCCGCGACCAATTAAACATCTACTAGTAAATATAGCAAAGTATCATAGAATAGGAAAATGTATACTAGTAATTCTTGCCCCTGAAACTTGCCTAGTTACCCCTACAGCTATCATGTCAATAAACCCTTCAACATCTTCACGATGTGGTTCTTCAAGACTACCAGCAAAGTGTATCTTGCATACTTCACAACATTCAAAGAATGACATCTCCTTAAGCTCATCATATAAACGAAACTCCACTGAAGGTGGTGATTTCTTAGCATGAAAATGAAAGTTTTGCGTGAAAATATTAGTGAGTAAGAGATACTGTTCACGCTGGTCGTGGAGGAAGTCGGTGAGGCATGCATTGTCCGCCAAATAATAAAAGTCTTCGTAAATCCCGACGGCTTCCAAGAACTCATTACAAGGCCATTCACACGGCCGAACTTCCGCAGTGCAAGGAAGATTATATTTGGGCTTCTTATTATCTTCCTTCTTCTTGTCCTCTGAACTTTTACTGGAGGAGCCTCTCAGCAATCTCTTTATCATTTTCCTCCTCTGTTTTTTTTTAAATTTTTAGTAACTCAAAATAAAAGTGAACCAAACTCAACAAGATTGATAGCAACAACTCCTACAAGTGCCTAGAGACTATATCATGCATCAGAACTACTTGGGACCAAAGAAATTTGACATGTAAGCTCAAGAACAAGGTCACCATAGCAGCAAAAATTTGCAATAAATAAAGCACTAGAACAAAAACTAATTGGACCAGTGGAGGAGTCACATACCAAGGAACAATCTCCCCTAACAGTTTTGTGAATGGAGCTTTGACCAAGGAGATCGAAATGGCAGCAAGATGAGCTAGAACTCGTGTTTGAGCTGGATAGTGATTTTTTTGAGGAAGATGGAGTGTGTGGATGCAGGAATAAGTGGAGGGGGGGCCACGTGGGGCCCACGAGGCAGGGGGCGCGCCCTGGACCCTCGTGGCCAGGTGTTGGCTCCCCTCGCTGTGTTCCGTGTGCCAAATATTCTCAAATATTCTAGAAAAAATCCTATTTCATTTTCAGGGCATCTGGAGAATTTTTATTTTCGGGGTATTTTTTTATTACACGGATAAGTCTGGAAACAGACAGAAAATATTATTTTTGCTTTATTTAATCTAATTAACAGAAAGTAAAAAAAGGGTACAGAAGGTTGTGCTATCTAGATTCACCCATCTCATGCTCGTCAAAAGGAATCCATTAACAAGGTTGATCAAGTCTTGTTAATAAACTCTTTCCGAATAACATGAAACCGGAGAATTTTCGAATAACACTAAGTTACCTCAATGGGTATATGTATGTCCCCAACAATAAGAATATCATATGTCTTCTTGATAGTATGGAGAGGAAATTCAAAACCTCCAATGGTAATAGTTGAATTTTTTTCCAATAGATTTGATACTGTGGACCTGAGGTTGTTTCCTCGGAAAGTGTACCATATGCTCATTACCATTGACATGAAAGGTGACATTGCCTTTGTTTCAATCAAGAACAGCCCCTGCAGTATTCAAAAAGGGTCTACCAAGGATAATAAACATACTATCGTCCTCAGGAATATCAAGGATAACAAAGTCTGTTAGAATAGTAACATTTGCAACCACACCAGGCACATCCTCACAAATACCGACATGTATAACAGTTGATTTATCGTCCATTTGCAAAGATATTTCAGTAGGTGTCAACTTACTCAAGTCAAGTCTACGATATAAAGAGAGAGGCATAACACTAACACCGGCTCCAAGATCACATAAAGCAGTTTTAACATAGTTTCCTTTAATGGAGCAAAGTATAGTGGGTACTCCTGGATCTCCTAGTTTCTTAGGTATTCCACCCTTAAAAGTGTAATTGGCAAGCATGGTGGAAATTTCAACTTCAGGTATCTTTCTTTTGTTGGTAATAATGTCTTTCATATACTTAACATAAGGATTTGTTTTAAGCATATCAGTCAAACGCATACGCAAAAAGATAGGTCTAATCATTTCAGCAAAGCGCTCAAAATCCTCATCATCCTTTTTCTTGGATGGTTTAGGAGGAAAAGGCATGGGTTTCTGAACCCATGGTTCTCTTTCCTTACCGTGCTTCCTAGCAACAAAGTCTCTCTTATCATAACATTGATTCTTTGATTGTGGGTTATCAAGATCAACAACAGGTTCAATCTCTACATCATTATCATTGCTAGGTTGAGCATCATCATGAACATCATCATTAACATTATTACTAGGTTCATGTTCATTACCAGATTGTGTCTCAGCATCAGAAACAGATATATCATTTGGATTTTCAGGTGTGTCGGCTACAGGTTCACTAGAAGCATGCAAAGTCCTATCATTTTTCTTTTTCTTCTTCTTAGAAGAACTAGGTGCATCTCATATACTTAGCATAAGGATTTGTTTTAAGCATATCAGTCAAACGCATACGCAAAAAGATAGGTCTAATCATTTCAGCAAAGCGCTCAAAATCCTCATCATCCTTTTTCTTGGATGGTTTAGGAGGAAAAGGCATGGGTTTCTGAACCCATGGTTCTCTTTCCTTACCGTGCTTCCTAGCAACAAAGTCTCTCTTATCATAATGTTGATTTTTTGATTGTGGGTTATCAAGATCAAAAACAGGTTCAATCTATACATTATTATCATTGCTAGGTTGAGCATCATCATGAACATCATCATTAACATTATCACTAGGTTCATGTTCATTACCAGATTGTGTCTCAGCATCAGAAACAGATATATCATTGGGATTCTCAGGTGTGTCAGCTACAGGTTCACTAGAAGCATGCAAAGTCCTATCATTTTTCTCTTTCTTCTTCTTAGAAGAACTAGGTGCATCTAAATTAGCTCTATGAGAATCTTGCTCAATTCTCTTAGGGTGGCCCTCAGGATACAAAGGTTCCTGAGTCACTTTACCCCCTCTAGTTGCAACTCTAACAGCATAGTCATTATTCTTACTATTTAATTCATTGTGCAAATCATTCTGAGCCTTAAGTACTTGTTCTACTTGAGTGGTAACCATAGAAGCATGTTCACTAATGAGTTTCAATTCACCTTTAACTCTAGACATATAATCACTCAAGTGTTCACTCATATAAGCGTTACGTTGCAATTGTCTACCAACATAAGCATTGAAGTTTTCTTGTTTCACAATAAAATCATCAAACTCATCTAAGCATTGGCTAGCGGACTTATAACGACGAATATCACCTTCATCAAATATATAAAGGGAATTTACCTTTACTACATGTGTCGGGTTATCAAGACCATGTATTTCTTCAATAGGTGGTAAATTCTTAACATCTTCAGCTTTAATACCTTTTTCTTTCATAGATTTCTTTGCCTCTTGCATATCTTCAGGACTAAGAAATAGAACTCCCCTTTTCTTCGGAGTTGGCTTAGGGGCTGGTTCAGGAAGTGTCTGATTATTTTCATTAGCCAGCATATTATTCAATAGTTGTTCAGCTTGATCAACTGTTCTTTCCCTGAAAACACAACTAGCACAACTATCCAGGTGGTCTCTGGAAGCATCGGTTACTCCATTATAAAAGACATCAAGTATTTCATTCCTCTGAAGAGGATGATCAGGCAAAGCATTAAGTAATTGGAGAAGCCTCCCCCAAGCTTGTGGGAGACTCTCTTCTTCAATTTGCACAAAGTTATATATTTCCCGTAAGGCAGCTTGTTTCTTATGAGCAGGAAAATATTTAGCAGAGAAGTAATAAATCATATCCTGGGGACTACGTACACAACCAGGATCAAGAGAATTAAACCATGCATTAGCATCACCCTTTAACGAGAACGGAAATAGCGTAAGGATATAGTAATAACGAATCTTTTCATCGTTGGTAAACAGGGTGGCTATATCATTCAACTTAGTAAGATGTGCCACAACAGTTTCAGATTCATAACCATGGAAAGGATCAGATTCAACCAAAGTAATTAACTCGGGATCAACTAGAAATCATAATCCTTATCAGTAACAAAGATAGGTGAAGTAGCAAAAGCGGGGTCACATTTCATTCTAGCATTGAAAGACTTTTCTTTCAGCTTAGCTAATAATTTCTTAAGATCATATCTATCGTTGCAAGCAAGAAAGTCTCTAGCAGTTTCTTCATCCATAACATAACCCTCGGGAATAACAGGCAATTCATATCTAGGGGGATAAGCTTCATCATCGCTTTCATAAACATTATCAGTTTCAATATTTGCATTCTCCCTAACCTTAGCAATTTGTTCATCTAGAAATTCACCTAGTGGCACAGTATTATCAAGCATAGAAGTAGTTTCATCATACATAGCAGAAGTAGCATCATCAAGAACATGCGACATATCAGATTCAATAGCAGGAGTAGGTGTCGCAAATTTACTCATAACAGAAGGTAAATCAAGTGCAGAGCTAGATGGCAGTTCCTTACCTCCCCTCGTAGTTGAGGGATAGATCTTGGCTTTTGAGTCCTTCAAATTCTTCATAGTGATCAACAGATATAAATCCCAAGTGACTTAAAGAATATAGTTATGTTCCCCGGCAACGGCGCCAGAAAATAGTCTTGATAACCCACAAGTGTAGGGGATCGCAACAGCTTTCGAGGGTAAAGTATTCAACCCAAATTTATTGATTCGACACAAGGGGAGCCAAAGAATACTCTTAAGTATTAGCAGCTGAGTTGTCAATTCAACCACACCTGGAAACTTAATATCTGCAGCAAGATAGTTTAGTAGCAAAGTAATATGATAGTGGTGGTAGCAGCAATAAAAGTAACGATCGTGTTTTTGTAGTTTTTGTGATAGTAGCAACGGAAAAGTAAATAAGCAACTAGCAATATAGGTAAAGCTCGTAGGCATTGGATCGGTGATGGAGAATTATGTTGGATGCGATTCCTCATGTAATAGTTATAACCTAGGGTGACACAGAACTAGCTCCAGTTCACCAATGTAATGTAGGCATGTATTCCGAATATAGTCATACGTGCTTATGGAAAGGAACTTGCATGACATCTTTTGTCCTACCCTCCCGTGGCGACGGGGTCCTAGTGGAAACTAAGGGATATTAAGGCCTCCTTTTAATAGAGTACCGGACCAAAGCATTAACACATAGTGAATACATGAACTCCTCAAACTACGATCATCACCGGGAGTGGTCCCGATTGTTTTCACTTCGGGGTTGCCGGATCATAACACATAGTAGGTGACTATTGACTTGCAAGATAGGATCAGGAACACACATATATTCATGAAAACATAATAGGTTCAGATCTGAAATCATGGCACCCCGACCCTAGTGACAAGCATTAAGCATGGCAAAGTCATAGCAACATCAATCTTAGAACATAGTGGATACTAGGGATCAAACCCTAACAAAACTAACTCGATTACATGGTAAATCTCATCCAACCCATCACCGTCCAGCAAGCCTACGATGGGATTACTCACGCACGGCGGTGAGCATCATGGAATTGGTGATGGAGGAAGGTTGATGATGACGATGGCGACGATCTCCACTCTCCGGAGCCCCGAACGGACTCCAGATCAGCCCTCCCAAGAGAGATTAGGGCTTGACGGCGGCTCCGTGTTTGGAAAAGTTGATACGTTGGAGACGTATCAACCGTCAAGGTACTTGGCGCCATCTTGGTCTTGGCAGAAGGCTCGAGGTGAGCTCGGGCATGCCAATAGGAAGGAGGTGTCGATGGAGATGTGGACGTGAAGCACACACACACGGGCAAGCAAGCGGCGCTGTTGCTCATGCGACGAGCAGGGAAACAAAAGCCGACGGCAGGGACTTGGCGCTGGTCGTCATCTTCGTGCTCGAGCACGACGGTGGACCTGACCGGGAACAGGTGCCGACGGTGGGGAGCTGGGTCGCTCGAGGAGAGGCCGAGGGCAGCAAGCGACGACGGCTCCAGGCAGGGAACGGCGCGGTCGCAGGCGTGGCAGCGCGCGGTGGCACGGGAGGTGAGGAGGCGACGCGGAGGGCGGAGCAGGGGAGTCGCGAGTCTCCAGCACGTCGGAGGAAGGAGCAGGGGACGGATGCGGAGGAAAAGAGCGCGAGGGGCCATGGCGGGGAGGTGGCGGCTTGAGGGCGCGACGTGGCTGGAGGGCGCTCGCGCGCGGAGATGGTGCTCGCCGAAGTCGACGGCGGCATGCGCTGGCGAGACGGCGGCGGCTGCAGGGCACCGGCGCCGGCTGCGGTGGGTGTCAGTGGAGTCCGGGACGAGGTGAGAGAGCGGGGGGGAATGGGGTCGAGCAGGTGGCGGCGCTCCTGCAGCCGCCGCCGGCTGCG
>LR738713.1:77571761-77598853 GCA_902687465.1 Secale cereale
AGGTGGCGGCGCTGGTCGAGGGGATGGAGGCGGCGGTGCAGGGTCGATGGGAGGACGAGAGGGAGAGGGGGTCGATGGGAGGACGAGAGGGAGAGGTGGAGGGATGGTATCGAGCTAGGGTTAGATAGGCGCCGGCTGGGCCTTGGGCCATCTTGGTGGACAGGGAAAAAGGCCACGAGGCATGGCTGGCTGGGCTGCTGGCTGCTTCTCCCTTCCTTTAATTTATATTTACCAAAAGGAAAAATATTGAAGAAAAGAAGAGAGGATTAGGGAAAGGATTTGAGCATGCGGGTAATTTTCCTGGACTCACAACAATGTGCTTGTTCCAAGAAAAAATGGAGTGGGCATGAGTTGTGAAGTTGATTCAAACTCGTCTGAATTTAATTCAAATGAGTGTGAGAAGGAAGTGGCAAATGGTAGATCCAACATGCTCGGATTTTTAGAGGAGCCTTGATAAAAGAGATAAGAATTATGGACAAGATTTGAAGGTGAAACTTGAAGTAGAAAAGTCATGGAAATTTTGCAAGTGTGTTTTGGTGATTTCAAAGCAATGAAATATTTTATAATAGCTCCATAATATTAGAAGGATATGTTATAAAGAGAAGTCAACCTTCCCTCGATTTAAATGAACCGAAGATCCAAACAATTTATTTAGTTGAGTTTTAAAAAATTAAAGACAAGATGGCATGATGACAAGATGCAAAGCACAAATAAAATGAAGCAAACAAATAAAACACACGACGAAACCGAAAACATTAGGAAGTCTTCTGGAGCGTCGGTCTCGGGGCGTCACATAACTACTTCAAGTGCAAAGAGGATGTCGTCGGCAAGATTGGTTTCTCCTCTTATCAGAAATGCATTGACGCCATCCGAATGCTTGCATACGGAGTGCCCGGTGATCTCATTGACGAGTACGTCCGTATGAGCGAGTCTACATGCCTAGAGTCCCTGTATAAATTCTGCAAGGCTATTATTGCTGTGTTTGACCCTGCGTACTTGAAAGAGCCGACGGCTGAAGATACACCTCGTTTGTTGGCGATGAATGCCAGCAGGGGCTTCCCGAGATGCTTGACAGCATAGACTGCATGCATTGAGAGTTCTGCTTGGCAAGGGCAGTATAGGGACATGTCAAGACTTGCACTGTCATACTAGAGGCCGTGGCGTCTCAAGATATATGTGAAACATTTTTATTTGTATTTGACTTATAAAACTATATTATTTATTTGAGCGGTCAGACTATGTAAAACATTTTCATTTGACAACACGCCTGCACATATGCGTGCCGGCACGTTGAGCGCGCTACCGACCCATATCAAAAACAGGGCGGACGCCGAGCGGGCGGCCAACCCAAACGAACAAAAAACGGACGAAATCGTCGTCCGTTTTGGGGCAGCCCGTTGAAGTTGCTCTTACATCTGCTGTCCTATGAAAAGTTCAACTTGATCCATTGAATGTGTAAGCTTCACATCAAATCAGCTATCTAAATCTCAAAAATGAACACCAGAAGCTAGCTTAGCCGCAGGGATGATATCAGATGAAATCTCTGGTTACTGCTCCAATCTCAGTACTACATTTTTTTGGGACAGATATGTAATACTACTACAACACCACAAGTCTGGTGTTCCACCATCTAGCTAGCCTGCAACCGAGGGCCCCGTACATGGAGTGGTAGTACAAATTTTTTGGACAAGATATGTAATTAATACTCCAACACCACAAGCTAAAATCTCAAACAAACCAAAAAAACACAACAAGCTAGCTGCTGGGATCTCTGGTTGCTGCCCCAATCTACTTCAGTGATCTTTCTTGGGAGCGCCGAAGGAGAGGAACCTGCTCTTGGCGCTCTCCTTCTCCTTGGGAGACGTCGACGGCGAGGACGACTTGCCGCCGTTCTCCTTCTTGCTGCTGCTGATGCCGCTGCCGGGGTGGTTGGTGAGGCCGTGCTTCCTGAGCTGCTCCCTGACGAACCTGTCGTAGATGAAGGCCGCTCCCCTGAAGTTGGGCAGCGCCAGCCACGCCAAGAACAGCAGCTTCAGCTCGTACCAGATCGGTATCCTGAGAACGAGAAGCAGAATAAGCCACCACAGAAATCAAGAAAAGCGGCCATGAACTTGCTTGAACTGTCTGTTGTTTACCAGTAGATGAGGGACTCGAGGACCATCTCGACGAGCGTGACGAAGGAGTAGAGGATCCAGTAGGCCAGCCACTGCTCGTCGTCCAGCTTCGACGGGCTCTCCATCGCCTGCACCGACGCATACAGGGGGTACAGGAGCATCACGCCAGGCCTGCAGCAGCAGAGAACAGCATCAAATGGCCGCACGCGTCAGTCGAGCCCAGCAAGAACTGCATAAACAAGAACCGAAGGAAAAACAGGTTCAATCCGCACATACCCTGCGAGGGTGTGGAGGTGGGTGAGGATCGTCCAGAGCTTGCTCATCTTCTTCTTGGTTGGAAGAATCAGTGGAAGTGGGGACTGATGGACGGAACAGTGTGTGTTCTTGGTTTGGATTTGGATGTTGTTGTTGCTCCGGGGGAGGGGAAAGCTACGGATTTATAACAAATACAGTGGCCGGGTGGAGTGGAGGACACACGGCGCGGCGCCAATGAAGGCGGGGGCTTCTTTTGTCTACGCGTTTGATGTCGACTGGCACAGGTGGCGACGAGATGGAGCACCGACCAGGACCAGGTCGGCAGGTCAGGTGGGAGTACCAGTACTTTGTGATGCATCGAAATCTTCTCCGGAGGTTTTTATATTTTTTGGATTGGATCTACTGTGAGAGATCTGGGAAATGGAAGTGAGGCCGATAGGCAGATTCTCCCCCTGCAAGTCGTTAGGAGGACGGCCGATATAACTAACTGTTTTTCTTTTGGTGCTTCAGAACAAGATCAAAGCCTTCAGTGTTTTTGACGTGTTGTGCTGAATCTACTGTTTTGTGGAAGCCTGTGGCTAGCGAGCAGTTAAAATGACGGCAAAGAGACATGTGGAGTTGGCATCAAGCAAAACAAATGCTCGGTGGAGATTGCTCACCTTTTGTTTTCTTTTGTAATAATTGTGGAGATTGCTCACCTGAAACCGAGCCATCAGCTCACCTCACCCCACCCGCGAAAATGAGAATGCTTTTGTTGGGCACAAAGTGGGGATTGTTCACCGGAAACCGAGTCATCAGCTCACCTCACCCCACCCGTGAGGAGGACACTTTTTTTTTTTTGCGGGTCCCCAACACCTTTGTTGGGCACAAAGGAGAGCAGAGGAACCCAGACCTCGGGCGCCGAGAGAGATCATAAAGAAGGCGTCAGGTCGGCGCGGGGGGCAGATCAGCACACGTCCCGGCGCTTGCGGGCAGCACGCGCATTGGGAGGGGGCTTGGCATGTGGTAGCCTGCTCGGTTATCATTTGTCTGCTGGTGATTGTGTTTATAAATGTCATATTCCACTGAAGCTCCAACGGATTATCCCCGCAAACAAAACAAAAAAGCTCCAACGGATTATCCCAGCAAACAAAACAAAAAAGTTCCAACGGATTAATAAGAACAACTCCAACGCGCCGACCCCGTTTCGTTCGTGTCTGTTTGGGTCGGTGCCGACAGAAAAGTCGACCTAACGAGCCGACTCAAACGGATGTGTGTCCACTTTTTATCCGCCTGCCGACCCATTCATGTCTCAATTTTGGGCCTCATTTGCGTGGGCGTGCCAACTACTCTCCTTGACCCGACAGTCGGTGGCAAAGCGTCCATCATTTCCCTTCATTTTCCAAAGCCCTCCCGCGCTCCCGGAGGCTCGTCATGGACGACGCCCTCGATGGCGCCAGCGGCCTCGCCTCTCTTGCCTCCTACAACATCACCTCCGCCCCTTCGGCAAAGAGAAGCCCCGTGCCTCCCATGAGACCGCAGCGCCGCCCAAGAAGAAGAAGCAGCTGACTCCCGAGGAGGCGGTCGACCATTCGGCCAAGAGGAAGGGCCGGAGGCACGCGACGAACACAAGGAGCGAGGCAGCGGCCATTGATGCTCAAGATCGAGGCCGCCAATGTCAAGAACAAGGGGAAAGAAGTGGCGCTCGCGAGCAAGATGACGGGGGTGGAGATCATGAAGGTGAACCCCAACACCGTGTCGTTGAGGAAGAGGCCATGGTTCCCGAAGATGCAGGCCGACATCCTCAAGTTCGACGACGAGTGATCTATGGTGGCGAGCGCTATCCCTTTTTTGTATGCCGGCAAGTGTGCTACCATGACCACGACTGTCGGGGATATTACTACCAGGTATAAACCGTCCAGGAGGGTCCGGATTACGTTATCAAGATTATATTATCAGAAAGGCCCAGCGAAGTATGAAGTAAAAGATTGTAGCCCGGGAGGCTTAGAGCCCATATGATAGGGCCCATGATTTGTAAACCGTCATACTGTGTAACTTGGGATGTAAGATAGAAAGAGCAGAGGCCGAGGCGGATACGATTATGAGCCGGCCTCGGGACTCTGTAAACCGGACCAGGCGTCACCTCTTATATAAAGGGACGACCCGGCGACGGTTCAGGACAAGAAACAACAGCTCGAGACACAGGCAAAGCGGATTCGCTCCCTGGTCATCGAAGCCCAAGCAATACTACACCAAACTAGACGTAGGCCTTTACCTTCATCGAAGGGGCCGAACTAGTATAAAACCCCTGTGTCCTTCGTCCGATTTAACCCCTTTAAGCTAACCCGAGCGATGGCCTCACGACTAAGTCCTTTTGCTAGGACATATACCGTGCTAAATCCACGATAGTTGGCGCCCACCATGGGGCCATCACACGATGGTTTCGAGTTCTTGAAGGGCAGCTTTGAAGGACTCAAGGGCTATGCAGTGGGTCGGATGACTAAGAGTCGTCGTGGCCGGATCTACATCGATGATGCAGGCTGGGGCCCCGAGGCCGGTTCAATCGAATATGGATATCGGGTCCCCTTCGGCGGCATCCACGTCTTCATCGGCAAGATCGGCGAATCGGGCCCTGAGCCGGACACCTTCCCCAACATCGTCGAGTCGGCTCAGCCTGCGAGACCAGCCCGGATTCAGCCCGCCGTGAAGCATGTCTTCGTCGGAGCAGTGCATGGAGTACAAGCCGAGGACGGATCAGATTCTGGCGGCGAGACTGTTATTTATTCCGACGATGAATCTTCGTCCGAAGAAACTGAATCTTTGTATCTGCTGCAGGACGGCTGGTATGAGGGTTGTTCCGATGGTGATAGTATTTCGGACCCCCTCGATCCGCCAAACAGGGTTGCTGTTTTCATGGTCGGATCACAATCCATGCAGCAGCCCTCAACGATAGGGGCGTTAAACTCAGAGGCAATGGGAGCTAGAGCTGGAGATCTTCCCCCGTCGCCCTCTGATGCTCTATCCACCTTAGTCGACACTTTGACAGCGCTTGCAACAACAGAAGTAGCCCAGGCCGACAAGGAGCAGCATGATGCAGAGATCGCTCAGGTGAAGAGCCGGATTGAGCAAGCCAAGTTGGATCTAGCTGCTGAGAAAGCTAGGATGGCTACAAGGCAGGCAGAGCTGGATTCTCAAGCTTATCGGCTCAGGTTAGATCAGAACGCCTCACAAGATGTAATGTGGAGAAGACAACAGTCTCGTTTGCCGCTAGTTTATGAGGCGAGGAATCTCTTTAGCATGCCAGGCGCGGGGACCAGTAACCATCCAGAGATAAACCGGGGAGGAGCACCAGGAACAGGCGCGTCGGTTCAGCCACCGGCCGCAGAGCCAAATCACCAAGTTGTGCTGACCCAGCATGTGCCCACCCCTCCTGGTCATTATTCTAATCCGTTGGATAACATAGTTGCTGCCGCTTCACGACTGGCCGCCCTTCCCATTGAAGGTACCTCCCCCATAGCAGTGGAGGCACGACGGGCCAATGAGCTGCTGGACACGGCGTTAACTCAACAACAAGCTTATTCATATAGTCAAGAGAGGATTCATTCAACCCCTCGCCCAAGCCGGAGTTATACGAGGCGTCTGGATGAACCGGCCGTATCAAGCAGCGCACGGAGGCGTCATCTGTAGAGGCAAGATAATCCGGCAGGAGAGGAAGCACATGCACAAGAGGTGGTGGATCAGGCCAGGCACACTGCCCAGTACGATGCCCGTCAGGCGACGCCGGTTCATCCCACCGCCACAGTTGAACCGGGGGTCATGTCCAGTTCCCTGGGCGTACAGTGTCTCATCCCCGCTTTACGGAACGTGAAACTACCCAAAGATTTCAAAGGTCCACGCAAGGTGCCCAACTACACGACGGATCTGGCTCCGGAGGCGTGGGTTGAGAGTTATGAGATGGCTATGGAGATGCTCGACATGGATGAAGCAGCATGTGCTAAATACTTCACAATGATGCTCGAGGGCACAACCCGGACATGGTTAAAGGGTTTGCCACCTAACTCCATCGGATCATGGGGTGAATTGCGGCGCTGGTTTATCAATAATTTCAAGGACACGTGCAAGCAGCCGATGTCTGTTGTCGATTTAGCGGCGTGCGTTCAAGGAGAGTAAGAGTCCACAAGCAGTTGGTGCGTCGAGTGTCCGAAATCTTGCACTCCTCCAATAGCATCAACCCAAGTACAACAATAGTAACCTTGGAAGGCAATTGCCGGTTTGAACCTTTGAGGTAGAAGTTGGGACGGCTCAAATGTGATTGCAACAACATGGGAACACTCATGGGCGCTTTGGTGAAATATGGAGATTCTGATAACACCAAGTATCCAGACGCAGATGGAGACAAGTCAGGGAAGGCGAGCAAGAACGGTCTACCGCCGCAGGCCAATCCGGCGGCTCAAGGATACAATGGCAAGCGTAAAGCGGAAGGCAGCTCATACTTTGTGGCCAGTACCAACACTCAATATAATGGGCAGCGCCGCAAGGGTAGACCGCCCCCACGCAACGGGAGGCCGCCTATTAATCTAGAGCGCCAGCTGAACATGCCTTGTCCAAAGCACGATACAGCGGAAAACCCGGCTACGCATCTGATGTCTACACACGCTTCTATTCTTGTAGACTATGTTGGGCCTCCAAGCGCAGAGGTTTGTAGGACAACAGCAATTTCCCTCAAGTGGATGACCTAAGGTTTATCGAACTCAGGGAAGTAGAGGTTGAAGATGGTCTCTCTCAAGCAACCCTGCAACTAAGATACAAGAAGTCTCTTGTGTCCCCAACACACCTAATACAACTAGGAGTTGTATAGGTGCACTAGTTCGGCGAAGAGATGGTAAAATATGGATGATAGGAGTGGCAAAGCAAGGTAATATAAATCTGTAATAAAAAGTGCAGCAAGCAAACAAGTGGTAAACGTGAGCACAAATGGTATTGCAATGGTGGAAACAAGGCCTAGGCTTCATACTTTCACTAGTGGCAACTCCCAACAACATTAACATAATCGAATCACATGATATTTCCCATAATGGAGACGCACTCGGAGGTCATTCCTTTGTGGTCAAGAGAGGACGAGAATTATGTAGGGCTACAAAAGCACACCTCTAAGTTCGTAGTTCTCTATCTATGGATTTCCCAATGTCACCGCGGCCATCCAAAGAGAGTACCACAATCACCACAACATATCTCAAGGATAGTCAAAGACAAGCACCAAGAGACTCTCAATCTTCAATCAACACACAAAAGAGGAAATCACCCATGAAAATATTCTTCTAATCCATGTCCAATAGACCGCTGTCACCTTGGTCTCGGGGATTATACTAGATAAATACAAGTGAGTACATCAATCCAATACATAGAGGAAGGGGAAATATCATGGGATCACCCTAGATTAACAGAGCCTATGATCACAACGAAGATCACCTCATGGGAGAGAGAATTGACCACATAGCTACTGGTAGAAACCTCAGCCCCGAGGAGGAACTACTCCCGCATCATGGAGGGAGGAAGCAACGTCGATGGAGATGAATCCGGGGGCACTTCCCTGTCCCGGCAGGATGCCGGCACAGGAATTCTGGTCCCCCGAAACTTGGTGGCGATGGCGGCGGAGATTGGAATTGCTTCTGGAGAAAAGGGTTCTGGAATCATGGTTTCCGCGTCGGGAGGTAAATATATGCCAAAGGGGGTCACCAGAAGCGGAGAGGGGGGCCCAGGCGCCCCCCTGGCGCGGCCAGGGGTGGGGCCACGCCGGGTGGCCGCCTGGGCTGCCCCTGGCTCCCCTCTGGCCCCACTTCTGGCGCGTGGAAGCTTCTGGAGCGCTGATTTTTTATATATTTTTCCCGGAATTTTTCTGGCAACATAAGTAATGGGAAAACCTGAAATACAAAAACAGCAGAAAACAGAAACTGGCACTGGGGTGCACTGAGTTAATAGGTTAGTCCAAATATGATCAAAAGTGTATGAAAGTGTATCAAAAGCATAGCAATATCACCCAAAACATGCATGGAGCAAGCAGAAATTATAGATACGTTTGGGACGTATCAACATCCCCAAGCTTAATTCCTGCTCGTCCTCGAGTAGGTAAATGATAACAAGCATAATTTCTGTGGTGACATGCTACCAAAGAGTCTTTCACAATCACATGACAAATGCTTATTGAGATAATGAATCTTTAGTAATTAAGTTGCCTCATGAGAATATCACAAATAACTGAAAGTTTACAATATGATACTGAAACCCCCAATAGATTTGTAGTGAGCATGGTGTGCAAACATGACAAAGTGATACCTCGCTTGCCCCCTTTAGTGAAGCAAAACATAAATGCAGGAGCACCTCCGAAGTTTAAGTGACGACTAGATACAATGATTTCAGAATAAGCGATATCACAATCATGCAGAAGACAATGGTACTTTGGGACAAATGCACATTACACTCAGAATGACAATCATGCTCTCAATAGTTGGTGCTTTGAAGAAAGAAGGTGGAGACTCTCGAACCGTGGATTTTGATGGCAAGGTTGAAAACCCGTGGCTGGAAGCAAAGACTAAACATGCACCAGAGCTCTTGGTTTTGAAAACAGAGGTAAAAATGATTTTGGGAGGTGCATATTTTGTCAATGAATGTTAGTAGACAACTCAATCACTTCTCGAACTGGACAAGTTTCGAGGAACGGCTCCCGCACGGGGACGATCACATCCCCTTAATCTCCTTTGTTTATCACTGCCAAAAGTTTTCTGATTTCTCATGAACAAAGCGTGAAGGAGGGTTTGTTTGTTGTATTATCTTTTATGAGCCGGGCGCACTCATGGCAGTTCCTCCTCATATTAGGGGTTTGCAGATTAGACATGCAATCCCGGGGTAACATTTGTCCAACATAAGAAGATCATGAATTACCTACTACTTCCTCATGAGCTAAAACAGAGGCACAAAAGAGAAATGCTTTTGAATAATTTTGAGATGGTACAAGAAAGTCTTCGTTAGGAGTGGCAAGTAAATACCATATATAGGAAGGTATGGTGGACTCATATGGCATAACTGGTTTCAAGGATTTTGGATGCACAAGCAGTCAGACCGCTTAGTACTGGTGAAGGCTAGCAAAAGACTGGGAGCGACCAACTAAGAGAGCAATGACGGCCATAATCATGCAAAGCGACAAAGCAACATTGAATCGGGCATGGAAGTTATATCACTACTCAGAAATTAAAGATCATCAAGGCTTGATAGACTTTCTTTACAGTCTTAAATATGCGTGAGCATATGCCAAGTCAATCAAAATAAATTCTTGGAGGAAGATATCACTAAACCATACCACATCATAGGCAAACAAATCATGCTGGTACTTCAATAACACATTAAGAACCCCCAGCTATTTGAGACTAACCATAAGAAAACATGAACTACTAAGCACCATTATGCACATAGCATTTTTATCATAGACATATCAACCAGTGCCACAGAAGCCAACTCTCTTAACAAGATAAGCATGATAACTCAAGAGAGTTCCAGAAGCAACAACCTAAACAAAAGCTCTTAAAAAGATAAGCATGAAAACTAAGAGCTAAGCATAACAGCAGATATGAAAAGATAAAGAACACACACAAGAAGATACACATGCAAGCCTATGTTGTGTTCTACAGTGGAGTGGAGCGTGTTTCTCTCCCAAATAATGAAGGCTAGGATCCAACTTGTTTAAGAACAGCAAGTAAAACTAAATAAACTAAAAAGGAAAGAGCAAGACGCTCCAAGCATAGCACATAACGCATGAAGTGATTAAAATATAGTGGAACGAAAGACGAACTGATAATTGTTGATGGAGAAGGGGATGCATGGGGGCATTCCCAAGCTTAGACGCTTGAGTCTTCTTGAATATTTCTTGGGGGTGCACGGGGGCATCCCCAAGCTTGAGCGTTTGACCCTCCTGAATCTTCTTTTATCATCTTCCCTCGCACACTTGAAAACTCCCTTCATACATAACTCATCATAATCTGATTAGCGAGGTTAGTACCCACAATAAAATAATTTTTCCCTACTGGAAATAAGGATAATCTTGAAGAGCTACTGTTTCTCAAGATTGCCAAAAGGTTTTTGCAAAGAAAAATCAAGCTCAAGGTTTGCAAAATGAAGAAAAGGCAAAACAGGACATAATCTGTGAAAAACAGACCAGCAGGTAGTAAATAATTTTTTCGGGGCACTTCTGCCACTCAAATCAAAAAACTCAGAACAGACGCCCGAAAGCCAATTGTATAGAGCACGCTGTCAAAAACATTTAGATCAAAAATATGATCTGGTGATTTTATACGATTTTTTCTGTCCAAGGACAGAATCTGTTTTCTGGACAGCACGTCACAACTTTTGAACTTTCTTGCAATCGGAGGCTAAACTTGGCACAAAGCTGAAAAATAAAGATACAATGATGTTGCTACAGTAGTAACAAACATCAAGACCACTAAAAACTGAAAGAACAAACTGAAAGCAAAGATAACAAGGGTTGTCTCCCTAGAGCTCTTTCTTTATAGCCATAAAGATAGGCTTAAGACTTTAATGATGCTATCGTAGGAATAAGAGCTGAAGAACAAAAGAGAGCATCAAGAAGCAAATACCAAACACATTTAATCCTAACATGCTTCCTATGCATAGGAATATTGCAATAGAATAATTCATTGAAGCACAAAGCAATTAGCATAGGAAGACAAAACAAGTGCAGCTTCAAAACATTCAACATAAAGAGAGGGAACTTGATATTATTGGAATATCTATAAGCATATGTTCCCTTCTCATAATAATTTTCAGTGGGATCACGAATAAACTCAACAATATAAGCATCACATAAAGCATTGTTACCATGATCCACATGCAAAAAGGTACTCTTACTCTCCACATAAGCATAATCTTTCTCATTGGTAATAGTGGGAGTAGGACTATCATAAACAACTTGAACACTATATATTAATTGTGTATTAGGAAGATGGTGTTCAACAAGGGAGTAATTCCCTTCATGATTATGACAAGTTTCATAAGGATAATTTCTCCTTATGTCATAGGTACCTTTATAATCACTATAGATTGGAGTTATAACATCATCATAGTAGAGAAGAGCATTATCATTGCTAGCAACTATATTTGTAAACATGTTGTCTTTATTCTTACTAGCAAAATAATTATCAATTATCACATCACTAGTGGGTAAAGGATTTGCAATCCTATCATCCCCAAGCTTAGAGCTTTCCATATCATCACTTTCAGAGTTGGTACCAAAAAGATTTTCAAGATCATAAGTAGCATTATCATCATTTTCCCAATCACAATAAGTAACATGCATATCATAATTAAAATCATCTTCAATAGTACCTACGGACGTATCATCAAGATGATAATTAAGGCAATAAACTTCACCTTCTTCTTTAAACTTACAACCGTTAGGATAAAAGTTGATGGGAGGAATATGCTCAGGCCAGGTTGATACCCATTCTTCTTCCTTCTTGCTCCTCTTCCTCCTCCTCTTCTTTTTCTTCTTCTTCACCTTAGGAGGGAGTGGTTGGAGATGAAGCTTCTCCACATATCCTGGTTTATCATTAGAAACAATAGGGGAAACTTGGGAGAAACTGTCCTTTTTATTAGCAGAAATATAAGAGACATTTTTATACTTTGGTAAAGTTCCCTCCTTTCTAATCTTACTTATGTAATCATTTTTATGGCAATTAACAACACAATAGAGATGGCAATTTTGCAAAGTGTTTTTTATTCCTATGGCATTAACATCTAGCCAAGAAGTCTTTTCTGATAACTCTTCACACATCAAAAATAACATAAGCTCATCATAAAGATCAGGGGTGATCATGTTATCACACAACAGGTTAACAGTTATGTTCTGAAAGTGCATGCATTGAAAATTAAAGTGACCCTCTATACAGCAAAGTTCACAAGTAAAAGGATAAAGGTCACACAATTCTCTAGCAATTTCATTTAAATCTTTGACCCAAGTGATTGTTCTTTCATGCTTATGTTGCTTACAATACTTCTCTTCTTCAATCATAGGCCTTTCACAAGGTCTATCCACTCAACAAAAATTAACAT
Source organism: Secale cereale (assembly GCA_902687465.1). Lineage (NCBI taxonomy): Eukaryota > Viridiplantae > Streptophyta > Magnoliopsida > Poales > Poaceae > Secale > Secale cereale. Next base: position 77,584,229 of record LR738713.1, read on the forward strand.
GCTTATATAAAACTTCATTTTTAGGAATTGGATCATGCATGTTGCAATCATCATGAACAATTTCATTTTATTTGCAAATCTCTTTAAAAGGTTCATGATGCTTGAACCAATCCTCCTTAGGCATATTAAGATGTGAAGCAAAAGATTTGAGGAAATCAACGAGGAGTTGAGAATCAAGCCCAAACTTAGCACTAAACTTATTAAAACTTGTAGTTTCAACAAAGGACTTAATGCAATCATACTCATAAATTATACCTGACTCTTTACCTTTGTCGATCTCCCAATCTTCAGTGTTGCGTTGAATTCTTTCAAGGAGTTCCCATTTAGCATCAATCTTTTCGTTTGTGAAAGAACCCATAGAGGAAGCATCGAGCAAATCTTTATCCTGTCGAGAGAGCCTCGCATAGAAATTAGTAATAATCATATCTTTGGGGAGCCCATGGTTAGGACATTTTAGCATTAACGTTTTCAGTCTCCCCCAGGCTTGAGCTATGCTCTCTCCGTCATGAGGATAGAAATTATAAACATAATTCCTATTCTCATGGACTTCATGAAGAGGATAAAACTTGGAGTAAAAGAGAGTCTGGATCTCTTCCCAATCCAGCAGGTGAGAGTCATCTAGTAGCCTATACCATTCCAATGCTTTTCCTTTCAGTGACAAGGCAAATAATTTCCTCATGACTCCATCTCTTGTCAAACCTGAAATCTTAAACAACTCACAATGTTCTGTAAGTTTCAACAAATGAATACTAGGATTGACTGTCCCATCATAACAATCATTCCTAATTATTTCAATTACCCTAAGTGGTATTTGGAACGGAATACATTCAGTAGGTGGAGGAGACTTCTCTACCACGGGTGTGGTAAAGCGGCCTTCCCCAAGCAGCGAACTAAGAGTGCGGTTTTCCATAAACATAACTAGTGAAACTAAAAAGAAGAAACGAAAAGATTTAATTGCAAGATCTAAAGATATACCTTCATACACTTACTTCCCCGGCAACGGCGCCAGGAATAGCTTGATGTCTACACACGCTTCTATTCTTGTAGACTATGTTGGGCCTCCAAGCGCAGAGGTTTGTAGGACAGCAGCAATTTCCCTCAAGTGGATGACCTAAGGTTTATCGAACCCAGGGAAGTAGAGGTTGAAGATGGTCTCTCTCAAGCAACCCTGCAACTAAGATACAAGAAGTCTCTTGTGTCCCCAACACACCTAATACAACTAGGAGTTGTATAGGTGCACTAGTTCGGCGAAGAGATGGTAAAATATGGATGATAGGAGTGGCAAAGCAAAGTAATATAAATCTGTAATAAAAAGTGCAGCAAGCAAACAAGTGGTAAACGTGAGCACAAATGGTATTGCAATGGTGGAAACAAGGCCTAGGCTTCATACGTTCACTAGTGGCAACTCCCAACAACATTAACATAATCGAATCACATGATATTTCCCATAATGGAGACGCACTCGGAGGTCATTCCTTTGTGGTCAAGAGAGGACGAGAATTATGTAGGGCTAAAAAAGCACACCTCTAAGTTCGTAGTTCTCTATCTATGGATTTCCCAATGTCATCGCGGCCATCCAAAGAGAGTACCACAATCACCACAACATATCTCAAGGATAGTCAAAGACAAGCACCAAGAGACTCTCAATCTTCAATCAACACACAAAAGAGGAAATCACCCATGAAAATATTCTTCTAATCCATGTCCAATAGACCGCCGTCACCTTGGTCTCGGGGATTATACTAGATAAAGACAAGTGAGTACATCAATCCAATACATAGAGGAAGGGGAAATATCATGGGATCACCCTAGATTAACAGAGCCTATGATCACAACGAAGATCACCTCATGGGAGAGAGAATTGACCACATAGCTACTGGTAGAAACCTCAGCCCCGAGGAGGAACTACTCCCGCATCATGGAGGGAGGAAGCAACGTCGATGGAGATGAATCCGGGGGCACTTCCCCGTCCCGGCAGGATGCCGGCACAGGAATTCTGGTCCCCCGAAACTTGGTGGCGATGTCGGCGGAGATCGGAATTGCTTCTGGAGAAAAGGGTTCTGGAATCAGGGTTTCCGCGTCGGGAGGTAAATATATGCCAAAGGGGGTCACCAGAAGCGGAAAGGGGGGCCCAGGCGCCCCTCTGGCGTGGCTAGGTGTGGGGCCGCGCCGGGTGGCCGCCTGGGCTGCCCCTGGCTCCCCTCTGGACCCACTTCTGGCGCGTGGAAGCTTCTGGAGCGCTGATTTTTTATATATTTTTCCCGGAATTTTTCTGGCAACTTAAGTAATGGGAAAACCTGAAATACAAAAACAGCATAAAACAGAAACTGGCACTGGGGTGCACTGAGTTAATAGGTTAGTCCAAATATGATCAAAAGTGTATGAAAGTGTATCAAAAGCATAGCAATATCACCCAAAACATGCATGGAGCAAGCAGAAATTATAGATACATTTGGGACGTATCAGCATCTCTGGAAAGACTGTTTCATTATGCAAGAGTTTATGAAATAGACTAAATATGATCACGGGCCCCCGGCGGATCAGGCCCCGGTTTTCAAGGTCCGAGTTATCAAGGTGGCGGATCCGGTTCAGGATATCACGGCGGTAACGGTAATCACAATGGCAACAATCAGCATCAGCATAACCAGCAGCATGGTCAGGACAGATACAACAACCAAGGGAATCAACAGCGTCAGCAGCAGCAGCAATCCGGATACCAGAATAATCCAAAGGAGCTGAGCAGTGGGCAGTATCACGTCTTCACCATAAGTTTATGCAAACGGGATCAAAAGGTTCTGAAGAGGGCAGTGCATTCTGTTGAACCGGTGATACCACGTTTTTTGCGTTGGTCTGAGCAACCCATTATGTGGAGCAGAGAGGATCACCCACCCCGGGTTGGTAATCCGGGTCAGTTAGCTCTGGTGATGGCACCACAGGTGGGTGGTTATAAGTTCACCAAGGTGCTTATGGATGGAGGCAGCAGCATCAACATCCTATATTATGAGACTTTTCGACGTATGGGGTTGACAGATAAGAAGCTCCGACAGTCCAACACAATGTTCCATGGGGTGGTACCCGGCAAATCGGCCTATCCAGTCGGCAAAATCGATCTGGAGGTTACCTTCGGAGATGAGCATGATTCTAGGTCGAAGACTGTGACTTTTGAGGTAGTTAAGATCAGGAGCCCATACCACGCCTTGTTTGGGCGGCCGGTTTACGCCAAGTTCATGGCTAGGCCGTGTTATGTTTATTTACAGCTCAAGATGCCAGGCCACAATAGGACTATTACAGTTCATGGGAGCCGCAAAATTGCATTGGAGTGCGAGGAAGGAGATGCAGCTTATGCTAAGGCGGTTTGTGCCACGAAAGAACTGAAGTTCTATAAGGACAATGTTGATCCGGCGGATATGTCCCCGCTAAAGAAGCCAACCACATAGCATGATCAGGCGTTGAAATTTAAATCGGCCGAGGAGACTAAGCAGGTGGACTTTGTTTCGGGCGATTCATCCAAGCAGTTCACTATCAACGCTAACCTAGATCCGAAATAGGAAAGCACGCTCATCGAGTCCATCTGTGAGAACCGGGATATCTTTGCGTGGAAGCCTTCTGACATGCCAGGTGTACCGAGGGAACTCGCTGAGCACAATCTCAATATTGATCGTAAGTTTAAACCGGTCAAGCAATATCTGCGCCGCTTCAACGAAGAGAGGCGCAAGGCTATTGGAGAAGAAGTGGCTAGACTCTTGGCTGCAGGTTTTATAGTTGAAGTGTTTCATCCAGAATGGTCGGCTAATCCAGTGCTAGTGCTCAAGAAAAACGGAACTTGGAGGATGTGTGTTGATTACACATACCTGAACAAGGCTTTCCCAACTGATCCTTTTGCTCTCCCCCGTATTGATCAAATTATCGATGCTACGGCAGGATGCGAGCGGCTAAGTTTTTTGGATGCATATTCAGGTTATCATCAGATCAAGATGGCAGTTAAGGACCAGGAGAAGACAACCTTCATAACTCCCTTTGGAGCCTTCTGCTATGTATCTATGCCATTTGGGCTCAAGAGTGCCCAGGCAACCTACCAGCATTGTGTACAGAACTACCTACAAGGGCAGATTGGACGAAATGTTCATGCATATGTTTATGACATTGTGGTGAAATCCAGGAAGGAGTAAACATTGATAGATGATTTGAAAGAAACCTTTGACAACCTCCGAGTTTACAAAATGATGCTTAATCCGGAGAAATGCGTCTTTGGTGTTCCGGCGAGCAAGCTCCTGGGGTTCTTAGTGTCAAACAAAGAGATTGAAGCTAATCCGGATAAGATCAAGGCAATCACATCTTTGGCTAAACCGGCGTGCATCAATGATGTCCAACACGTAGCGGGCCGTATTGCAGCACTCAGCCGGTTTATCAGCCGTTTGGGGAAGAAGGCGATCCCGCTTTATCATATGATGAAGAAGATAGACCGGTTCGTCTGAAGCGATGTTGCTGATGCTGCGTTCGAAGATTTGAAGAGGCAATTGGCAGAGCCGCCAGTCCTTGCTGCCCCGGTCGACAATGAGTCGCTGCTGTTATACGTGGCGGCCAATGCCCGTGCAGTAAGCGTTGCTATTGTGGTAGAGCGCAAAGAAGTGGGCAAAGAATATCCGATACAATGGCCGGTTTACTACGTCAGCGAGGTGCTCATTGAGTCAAAACAGAGATATCCTCATTGGCAGAAACTGGTGTATGGAGTGTTCATGGCGAACTGGAAACTGAAGCACTATTTTCAGGGCCACCCAATCATCGTTGTCAGTTCAGCTCCGTTAGGGGATATAATCCAGAACAGAGAAGCCACTGATCGGGTTGCAAAGTGGGCCATTGAGCTTAGTCCGCACGGATTAAAGTATGTACCCCGTACTGCTATAAAATCCCAAGCACGGGTGGATTTCATTAACGATTGGACAGAGTTGCAAGCACCTTAGGAGAAGCCGAATCATACATACTGGACTATTCATTTTGATGGTTCAAGGCAATTGGAGGGCTCGGGGGCTGGAGTCGTGTTAACTTCCCCACGAGGTGATAAGTTCTGCTATGTCCTCCATTTAATGTTCCCTTGTACTAACAATGCTGCTGAGTATGAAGCTCTCCTCCATGGTCTGCGGATGGCCAAGGAGATGAACTTGAGCCGGGTCAAGTTTTTTGGCGATTTAGATCTGGTGGCACAACAGGTTTCAGGCAAGTGGGATTCCAAGGACCCACTCATGGCAGCAGATAGACGAGACGTAGACGCTGTTGCTGGATACTTCAAAGGATATCAGGTGGATCATATAGACCGGCGGAAAAATGAAGCAACTGACGCGTTAAGCCGGCTCGGATCCCAGCGTAAACCGGTTCCACCTAATACCTTCTTGGATGAGTTGCATAATCCGTCGGTGCAGCTACCTTCAGAGGAGGATTTGGCTGTTCCAGATCCGAAGGCACAATTGGTGGCAGCATTTCATATTATTCTGGATTGGACGCTCCCTTACTTGACATATATGAACCGAGGTGAGTTACCAGAAGACGAAGTTGAGGCCCGGTAGATAATCCGGCGGTCTAAATCCATGACTATTGTCAATGGAGAACTTCATCATCGCAGTGTTTCTGGAGCTTTTCAACGGTGTGTATCATCAGAAGAAGACTGTAAGATTCTCAGAGAGATCCATGAAGGCGATTGCGGTCATCACGTCGGTTCAAAATCTTTGGTAGCTAAAGCTTTTCGTCATGGGTTCTACTGGTTGACGGCTCACGCCGATGCAGAGGACTTGGTTAGAAAATGTGATTCTTGCCAGAAATTCTCACGACGTGCTCATATACCGGCGCAAGAGCTGAGGATGATCCCAATTACTTGGCCATTTGCGACTTGGGGGCTTGATATGGTTGGACCCTTCAAAAGATCCCAGGACAAGAAAACCCACCTGTTGGTAGCAGTAGACAAGTTTACAAAATGGGTTGAAGCAGAGCCTGTCAGTAAGTGTGATGCACCAACAGCGGTTCAGTTCATCAAAAAGGTGATTTTCCGATTTGGCTTTCCAAACAGTATTATAACTGATAATGGCACCAATCTGTCCAAATGAGCTATGGAGGAATTCTGTCAACGTGAGCATATTCGTCTTGATATTTTATAAGTAGCTCATCCTCAGTCTCATGGCCAAGCTGAAAGAGCCAATCAAGAAATCTTGAGAGGCATCAAACCCCGGCTTATGGTTCCTTTACAGAGAACACCGAGTTGTTGGGTGGAGGAATTGCCTTCTGTCTTATGGAGCATCAACACTACACCTAACAGATCCACGGGGTACACGCCTTTCTTCATGGTATACGGAGCTGAAGCGGTCCTCCCTAGTGATATCCGGCACGACTCGCCACGGGTGGCGGCTTACTTTGAAGCGGATAATGAACAAGCAAGACAAGACGACTTGGACCGTCTGGACGAGGAACGGGACACGGCAGCAGCGCGATCAACGATTTATCAACAAGACATGCGCCGGTACCACAGCCGCCGGGTTAAGACCAGGACGTTTCAGGAAGGAGATCTGGTGCTCCGGCTCATCCAGGACCTGACAGATATGCACAAGTTATCCCCACCTTGGGAAGGACCCATTGTGGTCAGCAAGAACCTGCACAACGGATCATACTACCTCGTCGACATTAGAGAACATAAGGACTCACGCACGGCGGAGGAGGAGACCAAGCGGCCGTGGAACATCGCTCTTCTTCGACCTTACTATACTTGAGCCATTTGCTCCGCTTTATGTACGATGTATATATTATTATTAATAAAATAAACCGGCACCCTCGGTAAACCGGGGAATCAGCCATCTTTTTCACAAAGAGTATCACATGGGGGCTTCCGTGCAAAGAAGTTTTCCATGGCCTCTTAAACCGGCGCCCTTGTTAAAATCAAGGAATCAGCCATCCTTTTCAAGAGTATCACATGGGGGCTTCCGTGCAAGGAAGTTTTACATGGCCTCTTAAGCCAGCGCCCTTGATAAAATCAAGGAATCAGCCGTCTTTTCCATACAAACAAGAATCACATGGGGGCTTCCGCGGGCAAGGAAGTTTCTCATGGCCTCTTGAACCGGCGGCCATATGAAGCCCATCATAAGAGCACTGCTCTTGTTGCTTCGGCAATTTCCACATGATAATGAAGGGGCAAAAGAGGGTTTGATGCCTAGCACGACTCAAACGTATGCCCCGACGAGCAATGCTCACACGCTACCTGGGGGCTCCTGAAGCAAGTTCATCAGCGAGTTGAAAACTCTTGTAGTGAACACGGCTTGGAAGCTCGGTGTATACACCTAAAACCCCGGATTAACCTGCCTGCATCAAGTAATCGCGCCGTCCAGGTAAATCTGGTATGACCCGTCGAACGTATCACAAGTCAATCCTTCGGGACCCTGAACTTGGTCACGTTAAATTGACGATCATCAAGTGATTACCCAAGCCAAAATCTTTATGAGGTTTTGAACATTGGGTAGCTGTTGACATTGATGATTTGGTTAAAGATTGCGGATCATCTTAACAGGCTTTGCTAAAATGTTTAATGATAGTATCCTGGCAGCTCATAAAAAGCCTTGAATTTGGAGCCTGGCAGCTCGTAAAAAGCCTCGACTACATGGTCTTATTTGCCCAAAAACTTTCTTTTCCATTTTTTAGGTTTTCACAAATATTTATCATCAAGTTCATTGGTTTTACAATCAAGTCCATTGATTCAAGACGGAATAGCTACAAAGTTGTCACTACAGAGCTATAGTCTGGGTCATGAACACCAGTACTAGTTAAACCGGCGTTCAGTACAACCCGGATCGGTCTTCATGATAAGCCGACAAAGAGCCAAGTAAGTCATCAACACTTATGCCCTGGATTGATCTTGCCGGGTTAAAGTTTATATATACATTTAATCGCAGGGCAGTGTAACCCGTCCGGTGGTAAACCGCCAGGACATTCTTAGCATTGTTTATGCAGATACAGGTAAACACAAACCATGGACACAATGCAAGCAGGAGATAATGTAGGAATTGCCAATCAAAGTAATGCCATGAAGGATAAGAGTGGGACAAAAGACAGTATCTCAGCTATTCTATTACAAGGCACTTGCAGGCCCAAAAGAATATCATTTTCTTGCAAAGTATTCAACACATAAGATTAAACTGGAGCCGGTTTAGGATTCTTCTTCGGCTCGCTGTGAAGACTGAGGGTTAGCTTGCTCCGGATCTTCGACGACTTCTGGCAGCTGCTGGAAATCAGAAGTGCTCCAGTCAATCTTGGCAAGGGTGCGGAAATATACTTCATCATTTATGAGTTCTGACGGTTCAATGTCAGGAGCGAAGGTATGCTTACGAACGGGTGGAATCAGATTTTCGATGTCATAAGACGGCCGCTCCACCCGCACGTTCTCTAGATCATAACTAGGATGATACCTTGTCAAGTTTGCCTCATCAGCGAGCTTACTGGCAAGAGGGCGCATATCTTTGGTCAAAACGTGAAGATCTTCGGCGGAGAAGGCTGATCCATCTTCCTTCATGCTGGGATAACCATTCATAGCCTCCGCCGGATCAAAATCAGGAACCCACGCCTTGGCCCGGGTTAATGCCATGAGGGAACCAACTCTTGCAGAAGATTTCTTCACTTCAACAATTCGGGTTGGCAAGATGGATAATTTCTCCAGAGTGCCTTGGATGGTGGTCGGCGCCGGTTATTATGCGAAATTGCACTGATGGCCCTCTGAGCACCGGCATAAAGTTGCTCCACCAAGGTATAAGCGGCCTTCAGCTTCCTCCGTACATCATCCCCAAGATGAGTCATGCGCCTCCCTGTGTACAAGTGATGAGTTAAGCCGGAGCAGTATAAGATAGCAAGGATAAAGCGGATGAAAACAAATACTTACGAAAGATGGCAGATGTCATATCGTCTATATGATGCCGTAACCCAGATAACTCCTCAGTCACCGGGTTAAGAGCAGCCTCCGCGTCCTTGGCTCTTTTCTCTAAAGCAGCCTTCTGTACCTCCCAAGTGGACCGCTCCACTTCAAAATCTTTTTTGAGCTTCTCTATACTAGCTAAAGCAAGGGTAAGCTCCTCCTTGGCTTTAGTCGAAGCAGTCTCTTGAAAGGTCAAGTTATTCCGGAGCTCAGTTGTCTCCGAAGCCCTCCGGTTCAAATCAGCCTGTAGAAGACAGAAAATATCAGATATTCATGAAGAATAGTTCAATCAAAAGTCCCAAGCACACAACAAGTTATGTCCTCGACACTTGGGGGCTAATGTACAATTGAAGTGAAAGAAAGCGAGTTCTTTTAAAAAAAACAAGTCCCAAGCACATAACAATTTATGTCCTTGACACTTGGGGGCTAATGTAAGGTCATTCTCAAACATAGAAGAAGTCCCGATTCACCCGCAGTGGAGTAAACCTGCCCTTGGGGGTTACACGTGCAAATCAAGCTATTCCAGTTAAGCCTACCAAAGTCCCGGTTCACCCTAAAGGCTAAACCGGCACTTGGGGGCTACAATGGCCTAATAAGTGCAGTCACAAGATACAAGCAGAAATGAAAAGCAAGGGGAAAGGAGTTACCTCATATTTTTCCTTCATCATATTTACCAAACCGACCTCATGGTCGCGGCTGGTGAAGAGCCGGTTTAGATATCTAGAGTGGAGCTCCTGGGCACTAAGCTGGGCATAACTAGACAAGTCAGTGCTCCATTTGCCTTTGACTTTCTGAAGAACTTCCTCCTTAGCAGTGTGTCTGGCCAAGATAACAAGTTCTACAGGAGCAGTAAAACCTATCCCGGTAATCTCGACATTTTCTGTCGAGGCAGCAGTTGGCCTGGGGGGATCATCAATGACAACGGGATCGGTGCGTACCGGACTAACAAAAGCCGGAATAACCCGGGCAGGGCTGGCCGGTTTAGCGGCGGTTTCCGTAGCATCACCCTCCGGAGCAGCAAGATCTTCGTGGTCCATTGGGGAAGGATCATCGAGCGGAACTTCATCGTTCTCTTTCAGAGGATTGGTAGTTTCAAGATCCTCTACCGGTCCAGAAGCGTTTTCGGCTGCCGGTTTATTCAACTTTGCCTTCTTGCTAGGCTTGGGCATACTGAAAAGATTAAAGGAATAATGAAAATCACAAGTCAAAAAGGAAAGATAAACCGGACATACTGAAAGATGACCTACCCAGGAACGGTCTTAAGCACCGGGACTTGGGTGGCAGTCGACTCGCCGGAAGAAGACAGAGGAGTTTCCTGATAGTTTGGATAAGACGGTTTAAGAGGTTTGCGAATAAGACCTGCTTTTGGATGAAGAGTGGTTGGAGTAAGCAAAACCTCTGAGCAGCGTCTTCGAGCCGGCGTGTGAGGTAATCCGGATGATTCAACCACGTGACCGCTATGGCGTGTGGTCCGACGAGCCTCGTGTTGCTGCTTCTTCAAAAGAAAATTGGGATCCAATTGAGCATAAGGGTGAGAAAATGGATACTTCCGGGCTACCCGATGAATTTTGGGTGGAGACGGTTCTGAATCAGAGGAGAGAGAGATTACCTCAACTTCATCCGCTTTACTCCCTTCCGCCGGATCCTGGGGAAAGATATTGTTAATATAAATACAAACAAAGGAAGGTTAAAAGATCTAAGAGCAAAGCAGTACCTCAGAAGCCGGATCATCTTCTTCGGGGTTTGAACCAGAAGCAGCGGCAGGTTTTTTCTTGTGTTTATTCACGGCCAAACTCTTCTTGCGAGATGGCTTTGCCGGTTTGTCCCGGGCTTTCCTCTTCCAGAAGGGGTCATTAGCCTGTTTAAAGGAATAAAAATATGTTGAAGACAAGTAATATGGACGGATTAAAACGAAGAGAAAGGGGCAGAAGAATCTTACGGATGACGGTTTGTTGTTCACACAGAAAGGGGCTAAACCGGTTCGGCTGCACTCCTCCAGAGGAATATTCAACATCTTTTTGGCAGACTCAGTAACTTCATTGTCTGGAAGCACTATGTCTGTGTGACACTGAGGGTCCTTCGGATTGCCGGTATACTCGCACATTAACCGGAGCGCCGGCTTAACGGGAGGATGCTCCAGGAGAGCTAGCAGCGAACAAAGTCAACACCAGTTAACCCGTTGGCCACAAAGGCCCTTAGTTTGGAAAGTTGGGGGCGTATCTGGACCGGTCTTGGGCACTCAGACGTTGCGGGAAGGGATGATCAGTTGTCAGCCGATAAGAGCGGTAACCCGGCAGTGGATTCTCTCCCTCTGGTGAAGTGTCGATACAGTAAAACCATGTCTGGTTCCAATCCTTGAGATGGCTATGAAGAGTGGCGTGAGGAAAACTGACATCTTTCCTCTTCTGGATGCTCAAATCGCCGAGTTCAGTATTGGGCCCGTCAGAGAATTCAGTCCGGCGATTGAGATGGAAGAAATCCCGGAATAACTCCACAGATGGCTCCTCTTGCAGATAAGCTTCTGAGAAGACTTGGAAATTACAGATGTTTGATATGGAATTGGGACCTATGTCCTGTGCATGGAGTTGAAAATCGGCTAAAACGTCGCGGAAGAATTTTGAACCGGGAGGGCTAAAGCCCCGGGCCAGATGATCGAAAAAGACGATGGTCTCTCCCTCCTTAGGCTTAGGAGGACACTCTTTCCCGGGGGCCCGCCAGTGCAGAACCTCCTTCGGACCCAGAACGCCAGTTGAGGCCGCCTTTTCTAAATCGTCCTCGGTGATCCGGGACGGAACCCAGTTGCACGCAACAAACTGTTTCGCCGTGGAAGTCATCTTTTTCAAAGAGGGAATGCTGAAAAATACAATACAAGATCCGGTTTACAATCCACTAGACATAAACCGGCATGTTCTATGAAGATATTGACCTAATTGACGGTTTAAGCAAGGGACTAATGGTACCCACTAATCCAGAGCAAGCATGGATGAGACAGCTACCGGTTTATGAGGCTTAGAAGTGAAAAGTTAAACCGCTAATTACAGGATGCAGGTCTAAATCTAAACCGTCAGTTCAGGCATATAAGGCGCAGGTTGCAATTGAACCGGTAACATAAGCAGATAAGTTGCTGATCTAAAGTGTGGGAAACAACTTTCACATGAGCAATGGTAAAATATGGATCTACAACACGGGAAAAAATCAAGATAATTCAAGTCATATTCGTTGAAGACAGCGAAGGTTTTTGCAGATCCAGTTTTACTAGCAGTATTAGGGAAACTAAGATCGTAAAGATGGAGCGGAGTCGCGTGTACAAGAGTTGACATAAAAAGATTTAACATCTACAGCTAAGAACCACTCATGGTGATTAACAGCGAGGATCGGAGGTTCATCTACGAGCTCCCGAGAAACCCTAGAACTAAGATCTATGGGGAAGAAGAAATAACGCACCCGAGGAAGCGGAAGAACGACGACGAGTCTCTGGACATGCTCAGGATGATGCAGCGGCCGAGCTTGGTGAAGACGACGAGCTCGAGGGACGGCGGCAGAGATTGAGCGCTGGAGGACAGAGGAAGACAAAGCAGAGGGGATAAAGAGATGGCCCTCGACCCTATTTATAGGCTAAGCAGGTAAAACGGCAGGCGCGGGAATCCAGGACACCAAAAATCTGATATGGATTGAGCTGTCGCCTCGATCTTCGGAGCTTTAACAAGTAAAGATAAAAACAGGTGCATGCATTGAATGCGCGGATGATGTAACGACGGTTTAAAGTGACACAGAGGGATGACGTCATGGCCGGTTTATGAAGTATACGGAAGCTACAGAAAGGGAAATCTGTACAAGACTTTGAAGACTGACATGAACAAGTTCAAATCAATCTGGGGCCTAATGTCAGGGATATTACTACCAGGTATAAACCGGCCAGGAGGGTCCGGATTATGTTATCAAGATTATATTATCAGAAAGGCCCAGCGAAGTATGAAGTAAAAGATTGTAGCCCAGGAGGGTTAGAGCCCATATGATAGGGCCCATGATTTGTAAACCGTCATACTGTGTAACTTGGGATGTAAGATAGAAAGAGCAGAGGCCGAGGCGGACACGATTATGAGTCGGCCTCGGGACTCTGTAAACCGGACCGGGCGTCACCTCTTATATAAAGGGACGACCCAGCGACGGTTCAGGACAAGAAACAACAGCTCGAGACACAGGCAAAGCGGATTCGCTCCCTGGTCATCGAAGCCCAAGCAATACCACACCAAACTAGACGTAGACTTTTACCTTCATCGAAGGGGCCGAACTAGTATAAAACCCCTGTGTACTTCGTCCGCTTTAACCCCTTTAAGCTAACCCGAGCGATGGCCTCACGACTAAGTCCTTTTGCTAGGACATCTGCCGTGCTAAATCCACGACAACGACCGATATGGCGTGTTCAAATTTCCCGCCCCTTTTTTGCGCTGGCATGTGTCCCGGCCGCTGGCAGTACGGTAACATGAACTCTGTGGTGGGTTTTTTGGACGCTGGCATTGTACGCCGACCGCTAGCATGGTGCCGACATAAACTTAGGGCGACGACATGACCACGACATTATCTATGGTCGCGGGCATTTTTAAATTTGTGCGCGAACATAAGGCCAACTCCACCGCGCGACCCTATCCTGTCCGGCCCCACTACAGGAAACAGGTAATTTGCCGTCTGTGGATCACAGACGGCAAAGACCTAAATCCAGACGGTAAAGATTTTGCCGTCAGAAAGCAGACAGTAAACTCAGACGGCAAAGATAAGTCGGCAAAGAATACTTTGCTGTCAGCTTTTCATCGGGAAGACGGCAAAGACTGTGCTGTCTGCCAATCTCAATAACACACGACAAAGTAATATCTTTGCTGTCAGCCGAAACACAATCTTTGCCGTTAGCTGATCTAATTTACAGACGGCAAAGATTTTTTAATTAAAAAAATCACATGACATTTTCTAAAACATTTCTCATGGCATTCTTCATATATCAATTTACGCAACAAGTCTATTACAATCGGTTCGTAGAACACCTAACTATCAAAAGTTGGCAGCTACAACATTGTTTGTATATCAATTTACAGAACTCAAAATCAATATTTTTGATAATCAATATATACATTCATGCTACAAAGAAAAAATGGCCAAGCAAATCTGCTGCCCTGCTGCAAACCGCACCGGGCACGGGGCAGCGCCCCTTTGTAGCCGCTCGGTGTCCTGCACCCGATGGAGCCGAGAGGCAGCGGCCCTACGCGCCCGGCGCTGCTCCCTGCAACGGCCGGTGAGGCGAGTGAGGCGGGCTCCGGCAGTCAGACAGCACAGGCGGAGGCGGGCCCACGCGGGCGGAGGCGGGCATCGCTCGATGGCGCGGACGGAGGCAATCTTAGGCGGGCGGACACGGGTGGAGGCGGTGGCGCCCGGTGGCGCGGGCGAACACGGGGGCGCTGTACCTCCTTGTCCTCCTGGCCGTCGAGGTCGTCGTTGGAGCCATCGTTGGAGAGCACCGCTTCAGTTGGCCGTGGCCAGCGGGGCATCGAGGAGCACCCTCATTCCAGCGAGGGGACGCCGCGGGGCTCTGCGAAGGGACGCCACGGGGTCCGGTGAGGGGACGAGGCGGGGTCCGGCGAGTGGACGAGGTGGGGTCCGGCGAGGGGACGAGGCGGGGTCCGGCGAGGGGACGAGGC
>LR738713.1:77598980-77636921 GCA_902687465.1 Secale cereale
TAGTGGAGTAGTGGTGCGGTGGGATCGAGAGAAAGGAGGCAGGAGATGGGATCGAGCAAGGTGGGTGGGTGGGGATTTTTGTGGATGGGGCGTGGGTGGGGTCTCGGGAGGGTGGGCTGCGTACGTTGGTTGATGGGACGTCGATGGGGTCGGGCGTGGGTGGTGGGGGACTGCGTGGGTGGTAGGGGCTGCCACGTAATCGATCCATGTGATCGATCGGTGTGGTGTGTTTCTTCTTTGCCGTCTGTGTATTGTTTTACAGACGACAAAGGGCACACTTTGCCGTTTGTAATTGAAAATACAGACGGCAAAGTCTTTGCCGTCTGTATTTTGTATTACAGACGACAAAGTATACGCTTTACCGTCTGTAAAAAAAAAGGCAGACGGCAAAGACTCTTTGCCGTCTGTAATAAAAAATGTAGACGGCAAAATATATTTTTGCCGTCATTCATTCTTTGCCGTCAGCAGCTAACGGCAAATGTGTTCTTTGCCGTCTGTCCAGACGAAAAGCTGACGGCAATGATGCCTACTGACGGCAAACTAGCTGTTTCCTGTAGTGCCCCGTCCGTTTGGGGTACAACGGACGAATAGCGCGGCCCAGGGCACGGCCTCAAATGGACAAATGTCTGGATTCCGCCCGTTTTCGACCCATCCTCGGCCCAAACTTGCGTTCGGCTTGGTGTGAAACGGACGCGCGCGGACGGCCTGGACGCACGCCCTTGTCCCCCCCCCATGGCCCGCCTGTCGGGACACTAGCAGTCCCTCCGCTCCCAACGCTTCCACACTCTCTCTCCCGCCCCGCCCCGCCGCCGGCGCCGTCGCTATTGTCCGACCGCCTCCTCACCGCGCAGCCTCCGGCCGTCCCTACCAAACCACTTCTCGACATGGCCGCCACCACGCCCGTGGTTTGGCCGTAGTTTCGGCCGTCGATCGGAGGTTTGGCCGTCGCCGTCTTTGCCGGCCGCAGAGGGGACAGGACCGCCGGCGATGCACCACGGCGGCCTCGGCAGCTTCCGACGAGAGCTCCAGAGCGGCTAGTAGCCGGCCGGCAACCACCCCTGCTACGTCGAGGTGATCATCGCGGCCTCTTCGCCACCACAACCTCAAGGTGTTCGACATTTTGCCCACAAAGGTATGGACAGTGGAGACGAGTTTTTATTCCATCACTTCCTTTGTTCATCGGACAATTCGTCATCGGATGATGAATATCTTGTGGTGGCTGCACTGGTCGTTCACGACCACATTCAACGGCAGCTTCCTCGGTACCGGGGGTCAGTCCCTGGCCGTGCTCCCAACCTGAACCGCAACAGGGAGAGAGGGCACGCCTTGCTCTATGCTGATTACTTTGCCAACACCCCGCTCTTTAAGCCGGATAAATTCCGTCTTCATTTTCGAATGTCAAGGCATGTGTTCAATCATATCCGAGAGGGAGTGGTTGCTCATGACCCATACTTCGAGTGCAAGACGGATGCCCTTGGCAAGCTTGGATTCTCCTCTTACCAGAAATGCACCGCGGCCATCTGCATGCTTGCATATGGAATTTCAGGCGGTCTGGTGGATGAGTACGTGCGTATGAGTGAGACAACATGTCTGATGTCAATGACAAGTTCTGCCAGGCTGTGATCGAGGTGTTTGGTCCTGAGTACTTGAGGCAGCCAACTGCCGCTGACACAGAGAGACTGTTGTCGACCAACGCAGCTAGAGGCTTTCCAGGCATGCTTGGCGGCATAGATTGTATGCACTGAGAGTGGAAGAACTGTCCATTTGCTTGGTAGGGCCAGTACAAGGGGCATGTCAAAGCGTGCACTGTCATATTAGAAGCGGTGGCATCGCAAGATCTTTGGATATGACATTCTTTCTTCGGCATGGCAGGTTCTCACAATGATATCAACGTGCTACAGCGTTCTCTAGTCTTCGTGAGGCTTGCAGAAGGCCACTCCCCAGCTGTCAACTTTGAGATCAACAACCACCATTACAACAAGGGATACTATCTAGCAGATGGTATATATCCTTAGTGGTCAACTTTTGTGAAGACAATCTTGAAACCCCTAGATGAGAAGAGAAAGAGATTTGCCCAAATGCAAGAGAGTGTTAGAAAGGATGTGGAACATGCTTTTGGTATGCTTCAATCCCGGTGGGGTATCGTTCGAAACCCTGCACTGTCATGGGATGAAAGGAAGCTTTGGGAGGTGATGACTGCTTGTGTGATCATGCACAACATGATCGCCGAGGACGAGCGTGATGATTGTATCTTCGACCAAGGATTTGATTATCAAGGTGAAAATATTGAGCCCCTGCACCAAGACCCGGCCACATTTGAACAGTTTGCCTAGTTCCACCTAAGATGCGTGATTGGCACACTCATTTGAATCTTCAAAATGACTTGGTTAAGCACGTGTGGGATCACATTGGCAACCAATAGATGTATTGGTCCATTTTATTAAAGAAAATTTCAATTAGGTTGTAAAACTATTTTAACTTTCAAACAAATATTTGGGTTGGAAACTAGTTTTGATGCAAATTTGGGCATTTTTGGCCCTGACGGACAGGATGGGCAAATGGATGCGGCCGCGCGCTGGGCGCACGGCCACCACATCCCAGGACAGGCCCGGACACGACCCCAAATCCCTACCCAAACGGACAGAATCCGGACAAAACGGACGTCCGTTTGGGGTCGCGCGGTGGAGTTGACCTAAAATGGATCGCGGACGTTGGGCGCATGGCCGACCCAAGTCATAAGCTGAGCGGATGCCGAGCGGACGGCTGACTCAAACAAATAAAAAACGGACAAAATCATCGTCCGTTAAGTCGATGCCTTTGAGTTGCTCTAAATCGCAAGGACAATTGAAGACATTGTGCGGTACAGATGCATCCACGTAAATATGTTACACAACACCAAGAAAACGCATTTAGCAAAGCCGCAGCAGATGCAGTTACCACCTTTATTTATACGATAATAAAAGGAAAGGGACATAAAAGGGGCCTTCTCCGAACTAAGTGTTAGAACAACAGCTCTGTCGAGAGGAGCACACATGCCGCAAACTCGGCACCATTGCTTGCGGGGCAGCACGCGCACTGGGAGGGGGTTGACATGTGGTGGCCTGTTGGGTATGTTTGGTTACACTTTTTAGCTGGTGAAAATGGACAAAACTGGCTCTTATTTGAAACTTTAACATAAAATGATCTCAATCTGAAAATATTTTATGGAATGTCCCTTTTTGCATGACGCCCGAGGCCAGAGCGCCATGATAGATAGCATGACGCCCCGGGCTGGGCTGCCATGACGCCCTAGCCTCGGGCGTTATGTAAAAGATGGCCATTTCGTGAAATATTTTCAGAATGGGATCATTTTGTGTTGAAGTTTCAGATAAGGGATACTTTTGTTCATTTTCACTCTTAGCTGGACCTCGCTAAGAAAACAAATATGTGGCTAAGCAGCGTCTGGTTTAAAAAATACATGCTAAAATACGATATTGGCGTGTTGTTTGGTCGCTTGCATATAAGGTTTTGTCATCGAAATACAATTTTCACCTGGTGTTTGGTAGCCTGGCTCGCATGGTGATTAGAAGTTAACGACCACAATTAAATTAAAGCACATCGGCTCCTGCCTCTACTCCCTCGCACTTGCCGAGCACTGCCGCCTCGCCGCAGCTCCTCACTCGTACCCCCTCTGCCTCTCACCACAAAAAGGATGGATGCTCATGGCCGCTGGGAATGGCTCCCCTCCCTCTGTCCAGCCCCCTGCTACCCAACGACCCCGGGCAACAGCTCTACCTCCACAGGGCTTACCTGGCTGCACCGCCGGTGGGCCATCCTAACCTTGTCCTCTTCCCTGACTCCAAATGGGACACCCGTGGGTGCCCTGGCCGCTCCAGCCCTCCCCTCCTCGCGGCATCCCCGTCGACCGCACTCCTGCTACCTCAGCCGCAATGGCCTTCCTACCACGACCTCCTGCTCGCGTCGCTCCCCATGGTCGCCTACTCTGCCCTGATGGCCATGGCGCCACCAACACCTCCATGCCCCGGGCGTGATACGTCCATTTTGCACATGGTTTTCTACTGTTATTTTTAGTGTTTTTCTATAATAACACTTTGAGGAGTAATTCTAGTACAGTTTCTCTCATAATTTACAAGGTTTGCACAAAGAGGGAGAATGCCGGCAGCTGGAATTCTGGACGTGAAAAAGTTATGTCAAAGATACTCCCTCCATTTTTTATACAAGGCCACTATCAAGATTACAATTTGCAACTATACAAGGCCACTAACATCAATCGAGATAAAATTGATGAGGTTTGCCTCGTACTAACAACCAAGGACATTAATACTCTATGCATGCATGCGGGAGTTAAATGTTGGTTTGCATGCACCACATTAATCAACCAATCATGAGTAAGAGAGTTGCCTTGTTGTGTGTTGGAGAAACAAATACACATTAATTAACACATCAAGCGAGGAGGAAAGACTAGTTTTCAGAAGCCTTTAATTTCTACCTTGGTACCTGTAATATGGGTTTGTGGCCTTGTATACAAAAATGGAGGGAGTACATATTTTGGACATCTCCAAATGGGCTGAAATTTTACGGAGAACTATTTTGGAATATGTAAAAAATATTGAAGAAAATAGTTACTGGAGGAGGCCACCCAAGAGTCCACAAGGCACCAAGGCGCACCCTGTGGGTAGTGGGGCCCCTGGCCCAGTTCCGGTGACCATCTTATGGTATATAACACATTTGCCCTAGAAAAAAAATAGAGGGAGGACTTTCGGGACGGAATGCCGCCGTCTCGAGGCGGAACATGGGCATGAGCACTTTTAATATCCGGCGGAGAGATTCCGTCGAGGATACTTCCCTTCGGGAGGGGAAAATCAAAGCCATCGTCATCACCAAAAACACTCTCATAATGGGAGGATCAACTTCATCAACATCTTCACCGGCACGATCTCATCTCAAACCCTAGTTCATCTCTTGTATTCAATATTTGTATTAAAACCTCAGATTGGTACCTGTGAGATTGCTAGTAGTGTTGATTACATCTTGTAGTTGATGGTAGTTGGTTTATTTGGTGGAAGATAATATGTTGAAATCTATTATGTTATTTAATACCCCGCTGATCTTGAACATGCATATGCTTTGTGAGTAGTTACTTTTGTTCTTGAGGACATGGGAGAAATCTTGTCATAAGTAATCATGTGAACTTGATATTCATTCGATTGATGTTGTGTATGTTGTGATTCCCTTAGTGGTGTCGTGTGAACATCGACTACATGACACTTCATCATCTTTGGGCCTAAGTGAATGCATTGTGTAGTAGTTATTAGATGATGGGTTGCTAGAGTGACGGAATCTTAAACCCTAGTTTATGCGCTACTTCGTAAGTGGCTGGTTTGGATCCATACACTTAATGATATGCTTAGATTTTATCTTAATTCTTATTTCGTAATTATGGATGCTTGCGAAGGGGCTTAATCATAAGTGGGAGGCTTGTTCAAGTAAGAACAACACCCAAGCACCGATCCACCTACATATCAAATTATCAAAGTGACTAACGCGAATAAAACCAACATGATGAAAGTGACTAGATGAAATTCCCGCGTGTCCTCAAGAACGATTTGCTTATTATAAGAGACCGTTCTGGCATTTCCTTTGCCACAAAATAATTGGTCTATCTTGCTGCCTCTATTTTTACTATTGCTACTTGTCATTTTTTACAATTTATGTTGTTATCAAACAACTTGTTATCGAAATTTCAGTGCTTGCAGAAATTAACTTGCTGGAAATCGCTTGTCATTTTCTTCTGCTCCTCGTTGGGTTTGACACTCTTAATTACTTAATGGACTATGATTGATCATCTATACTTGTGAGTCATCAAGACTCTTTTCTGGCACCGTTTCCGTTGAGTGAAGTGCCTTTGGTAAGCGGAATTTGGTTAGGAAAAATGTATATTATGTGCTGAAATTTGTTGTTACTTGTCACTATGGAAAGTAATCCTTTGAGAGGTTTGTTCGGGGTTTCTTCACCTCGTCCGGAAGCACAAAGAGTTGCCCCTCAACCTACTGCACCTAATGAAAAAATTAGTTATGAAATTTCTTTGGGTATGATAGAGAAACTGTTAGCTAATCCTTATGCAAGAGATGGAACACTACATCCTGATATGCACCTAATATATGTGGATGAAGTTTGTGGATTATTTAAGCTTGCAAGTTTACCCGTAGATGAAGTTAAGAAGAAGGTTTTCTCTTTATCTTTGGGGGGGGGGGGTGCATTGACATGGTATAGGCTATGTGATGATATTGGAGCTGGAATTGACTGAAATTAGAATTTCACCAAAAGTTTTATCCTATGCATTTAGGTCATCGTGATCAGAATTATATTTATAATGTTTGGCCCCGTGAAGGATAAATTATCGCTCAAGATTGGGGAAGTCTTACGCCAATTTTATATTCATTCCCCAATCATGAGCCCTCGAGAGAAATCATTATACATAATTTTTATGCTCGGCTTTCTTGTAATGATCAATCCATGCTTGATACTTATTCTACTAGTTCCTTTATGAAGAAGACTATTGACTTCGGGCGGGATCTTCTTGAAAGAATTAAAAGTAACTCTGAAGATTGGTAACTTGATGAAGGTAAGGAGTCAGGTATAGAACTTGAGTTTGATTATGTTAAAACTTTTATGTGGACCGATGCTTTCAATGATTTTAGCACTAAATATGGACTTGACTCTTAGATAGTAGCCTCATTTTGTGAATCCTTCGTTGCTCATGTTAATCTCTCCAAGGAGAAGTGGTTTATATATCATCCACCTATTATAGAAAAAGTTGAGGAACCAGTTAAAGTTAAAGATGGAACTATCATTTATAATATTGACCCAGTCATGTGAAGGAAATATGCTCTAGAGGCAATAATAAAGTTGTTATTTATATTTCCTTATATCATGATAAATGTTTATTATTCATGCTAGAATTGTATTAACCAGAAACTTAGTACATGTGTGAATACATAGACAAAACATAGTGTCCCTAGTATGCCTATACTAGACTAGCTCATTGATCAAAGATGGTTATGTTTCCTAGCCATAGACATGAGTTGTCATTGATCAATGAGATCACATCATTAGGAGAATGATGTGATGGACAAGACCCATCCGTTAGCTTAGCACTATGATCGTTTAGTTTTACTGCTATTGCTTTCTTCATGACTTATACATGTTCCTATGACTATGAGATTATGCAACTCCCGAATACCGGAGGAACACCTTGTGTGCTATCAAACATCACAACGTAACTGGGTGATTATAAAGATGCTCTACGGGTGTCTCCGAAGGTGTTCGTGGTGTTGGCATATATCAAGAATAGGATTTGTCACTCCGAGTGTCGGAGAGCTATATCCGGGCCCTCTCGGTAATACACATCATAATAAGCCTTGCAAGCAAATGACTAATGAGTTAGTCACGAGATGATGTATTACGAAACGAGTAAAGAGACTTGCCGGTAACGACATTAAGTAGGTATGGTGATACCGATGATCGAATCTCGGGCAAGTAACATACCGATGACAAAGGGAACACCATATGTTGTTATGCAGTTTGACCGATAAAGATCTTCATAGAATATGTAGGAACCAATATGAGCATCAAGGTTCCGCTATTGGTTATTGACCGGAGATGTGTCTCGGTCATGTCTACATAGTTCTCGAACCCGTAGGGTCCGCACGCTTAATGTTTAATGACGATCGGTATTATGAGTTTATGAGTTTTGATGTACCGAAGATAGTTCGGAGTCCCGGATGAGATTATGGACATGACGAGGAGTCTCGGAATGTCCGAGACATAAAGATTGATATGTTGGACGACTATATTCGGACATCGGAAAGGTTCCGAGTGATTCGGGTATTTTTCGGAGTACCAGAGAGTTACGAGAATTCGTCGGGGAGCATATGGGCCTTATTGGGCTTTACGGGAAAGAGAGAGAGGAGGCTGCGCGCCCCCCAAGGCTTAGTCCGAATTGGACTAGGGGGAGGGGCAACACCCCCTCCTTCCTTCTCTTCTCTTTGCACTTTCCTTCTCTCCCACTCCTACTACTTGGGAGGGTGATAACCCACAAGTGTAGGGGATCGCAACAGTTTTCGAGGGTAAAGTATTTAACCCAAATTTATTGACTCGACACAAGGGGAGCCAAAGAATACTCTTAAGTATTAGCAGCTGAGTTGTCAATTCAACCACACCTGGAAACTTAGTATCTGCAGCAAGGTAATTTAGTAGCAAGGTAATATGGAAGTAATGGTAACAACAATAAAAGTAACGGTAGTGTTTTTGTAGTTTTTGTAACAGTAGCAGCGGAAAAGTAAATAAGCAACAAGCAATATGTGAAAAGCTCGTAGACATTGGATCGGTGATGGGAAATTATATCGGATGCGATTCCTCATGTAAAAGTTATAACCTAGGGTGACACAGAACTAGCTCCAGTTCATCATTGTAATGTAGGCATGTATTCCGAATATAGTCATACGTGCTTATGGAAAAGAACTTGCATGCCATCTTTTGTCCTACCCTCCTGTGGTAGCGGGGTCCTAGTGGAAACTAAGGGATATTAAGGCCCCCTTTTAATAGAGTACTGGACCAAAGCATTAACACATAGTGAATACATGAACTCCTCAAACTACGGTCATCACCGGGAGTGGTCCCGATTGTTGTCACTTCGGGGTTGCCGGATCATAACACATAGTAGGTGACTATTGACTTGCAAGATAGGATCAAGAACACACATATATTCATGAAAACACAATAGGTTCAGATCTGAAATCATGGCACTCGGGCCCTAGTGACAAGCATTAAGCATGGCAAAGTCATAACAACATCAATCTTAGAACATAGTGGATACTAGGGATCAAACCCTAACAAAACTAACTCGATTACATGGTAAATCTCGTCCAACCCATCACCGTCCAGTAAGCCTACGATGAGATTACTCACGCATGGCGATGAGCATCATGGAATTGGTGATGGAGGAAGGTTGATGATGACGATGGCGACGATCTCCACTCTCCGGAGCCCCGAACGGACTTCAGATCAGCCCTCCCAAGAGAGATTAGGGCTTGGCGGCGGCTCCGTATCGTAAAATGCGATAATTCTTCCTCTATGATTTTTTTCTCCCCAAAAGTGAATATATGGAGTCCGGGGGTACGTCGGTGGAGCAACAGGGGGCCCATGAGGCAGCGGGGCGTGCCCAGGGGGAGGGGGCGCGCCCCCACCCTCGTGGACAGGGTGTGGGCCCCCTGGCATGGATCTTTCCGCATATATTTTTTATATTTTCCGAAATAATTCTCCATTGATTTTCAGGTCATTCCGAAAACTTTTATTTCTGCACAAAAATAACACCATGGCAATTCTGCTGAAAACAGCGTCGGTCCGGGTTAGTTCCATTCAAATCTTGCAAGTTAGAGTCCAAAACAAGGGCAAAAGTGTTTGGAAAAGTAGATACGTTGGAGACCTATCAACTCCCCCAAGCTTAAACCTTTGCTTGTCCTCAAGCAATTCAGTTGATAAACTGAAAGTGATAAAGAAAAACTTTGAAAAGCTCTGTTTGCTCTTGTTGTTGTAAATATGTAAAGCCAGCATTTAAGTTTTCAGCAAGGTCATGAACTAACCACATTCATAATAACTTTCAGGTCTCATGTCTACTCATATCAATGGCATGATCAACTAGCGAGCAATAATAATAAAGCTTGGATGACAACACTTTCTCAAAGCAATCACAATATGATATAACAAGATGGTATCTCGCTAGTCCTTTCTGAAACCACAAAACATAAATGCAGAGCACCTTTAAAGATCAAGGACTGACTAGACATTGTAATTCATGGTAAAAGAGATCCATTCACAATCATACTCAATGCAAATTAATAGCAATACATGCAAATGACAAAGGTGCTCTCCAACTGGTGCTCATTTATAAGAGGATGGTGACTCAACATAAAAGTAAATAGATAGGCCCTTCGCGAAGGGAAGCAGGGATTTGTAGAGGTACCAGAGCTCAATTTTTAAATAGAGATGAATAATATTTTGAGCGCTATACTCTCATTGTCAACATAACAACCAAGAATCTTGATATCTTCCATGCTACACACATTATAAGCGGTTCCCAAACAGAATGGTAAAGTTTATACTCCCCCAAACCACCAACAAGCACACTCCACAGCCATCCGAATCCACGGGTACCGTCCAAACGAGCAACATCCCTAGGGGAGTTTTGTCTAATTAGTAATGATTTGAGCATGGGACTGGGCATCCCGATTACCAGCCATTTTCTCATGAATGATGAGCGGAGTCCACTCATCGTGAGAATAACCCACCTAGCATGGAAGATGTAGACAACCCTAGTTGATACATGAGCTGTTTGAGCGTACAAAACAGAATTGTATTTGAAGATTTAGAGTTTGGCACATACAAATTTACTTGGAACGGCAGGTAAATACCGCATATAGGAAGGTATGGTGGACTCATGTGGAATAACTTTGGGGTTTATGGAAGTGGATGCACGAGAAGTATTCCCGCTTAGTATAGGTGAAGGCTAGAAAGAGACTGGGAAGCGACCAACTAGAGAGCGACAACAGTCATGAACATGCATTAAAATTAATCAACAATCAATGCAAGCATAAGTAGGATATAAATCGCCATGAACATAAATATCGTGGAGGCTATGTTGATTTTGTTTCAACTGCATGTGTGAACATGTGCCAAGTCAGACCACTTGAATCGTTCAAAGGAGGATAACACCCTATCATACCACATCACAACCATTTTAATATCATGTTGGCACGCAAGATAGACCATTATAAACTCTTAGCTAATTAAGCATGGCATAAGCAGCTATGATCTCTAATTGTCATTGCAAGCATGTTTCATTCATAATAGGCTGAATCAGGAACGATGAACTATCATATTTACAAAAACAAGAGAGGTCGAGTTCATACCAGCTTTTCTCATCTCAATTAGTTCATCTTATATCATCATTATTGCCTTTCACTCGCAAGACCAAAGGGTGTGGATAATAATAATAGTGCACGTGCATTGAACTAAGCTGGAATCTGCAAGCATTTAGTACAAGAGAGAAGACAAGGTAATATGGCTCAAGGTTAATTAAACAATAAAGCATATGAGATCCACTAAACATTTTCATCATGGTCTTCTCCTCTTGACCCCCAAAGAAAGAAAAGAAACTATTTACACGGGAAAGCTCCCAACAAGGAAAAGAAGAACGAGAAATATTTTTGGGTTTTCTTTTAATTACTACTACTACAAACATGGGAAGTAAACTTAGCTAAAAGCTACAACTAATAATTTTTTTGTTTTTCTTAAGGTTTTTTCTAACACACAAGAAGAATACTAATAAAAGAATTGAAACTAGCATGCATAGTACAATGAAAGAGTGTGAGCACCGACTACTGGAATAAGTGTGTGAACATGAATGTAATGTCGATGAGAAACACGTACTCCCCCAAGCTTAGGCTTTTGGCCTAAGTTGATCTATGGCCAATATTGACCTGGCAGATATCCAAAGTCGTAGTTGGGGTTGTACTGAGATGCAGCGGCTACTGTCTGGCGAGCTGCATCCTGGAGACGAGCTGCTCTCATTTTCTCCTTATACTCATTTGCCTCCTCCTTGGTTATAATATATATCCCTTTTGCCAGAAAGTCAAACAAGGTAGGAGCAGGGAGAGAAATATGGACAACGTGACACCTGTCAAACATTAGTCGATACTGGAGGGAATGTTCATCCCTCTCTATAAACCAATGGCTAACCATAGCATTAAAATCAAAATAAGAAGGAGGTAATAGTTCATCATTTTCATGTATAGGCACACCAAGACGGCGGGCTATGCGAGTGGCATAAATCCCACCAAATAAATCTCCATCTAAACCATTATGATGTAACCTACGTGCAACAAGGGCTCCCAAGTTATGTTGTCTATCTCCTAACACAGCACTCTTGAGAACACTAAGATCTACGACACGCCTATGGCAAGCCTCATCTTTACCGGTGATGCATCTACCAACAAAGAGAGCAAAATAATGTATAGCAGGAAAATGAATGCTTCCTATGGTAGCTTGTGTGATCTCTCTAGATTCCCCCACAGTGATACTAGCAAGGAAGTCTTTATATTCAGATTTGCGAGGATCACCCATATTGCCCCACCGCGGGAGCTTACAAGCATCATTAAAATCTTCTAGGTCCATGGTGTAAGATTTATCATAAAGATCAAACAGGACAGTGTGAGAATTACGTGAAGATGAAAATTTTAACCTTATAACAAAGGTATCTGTTAAGTAACGGTATTGATGGCACTTATCTTGCATGAAGCGCTCGAGGTCAACATTACGCACATATGTGTCAAACTCATCCTTAATGGCTGCCCGAACCATAAATTCCTCTAACGGACATTCACATGGTCGCACTTCAGCTTCCCTTGGCAATTCATCGTCCGGCTTACGTATCGTGAGCCTTGGTTCTTGCTTCCTTGAGGAACCACCTTGGAAGATTTTCCTATGCATTTTTCTGAAATTTCCTGAAATTTTTAATAACTCAAAATAAAAGTAAACCAAACTCAACAAGATTGATAGCAACAACTCCTACAAGTGTCTAGAGACTATATCATGCATTAAAACTACTTGAGACCAAAGAAATTTGACATGCAAGCTCAAGAACAAGGTCACTACAACAGCAAAAATTTGCAATAAATAAAGCACTATGACAAAAACTAATTGGACCAATGGAGGAGTCACATACCAAGGAACAATCTCCCCAAATAATTTTGTGAATGGAGCTTTGAGCAAGAAGATCGAAAATGGCAGCAAGATGAGCTAGAACTCGTTCTTGAGCTGGATAGTGATTTTTTTGAGAGGAAGGAGTGTGTGGGTGTAGGAATAAGTGGAGGGGGGCCACGTGGGGCCCACGAGGCAGGGGGCACACCCTGGACCCTCATGGACAGGTGCCGGATCCCCTCGCTGTGTTATCTATGCCAAACATTCACAAATATTCTAGAAAAAAATCATATTTTATTTTCAGGGCATTTGGAGAACTTTTATTTTCGGGGTATTTTTTATTGCACGGATAAGTCTGGAAATAGACAGAAAATACTTTTTTTATTTAATCTAATTAACAGAAAGTAAAAGGAGGGTACAGAAGGTTGTGCTATCTAGATTCACCCATCTCATGCTCGTCAAAAGGAATCCATTAGCAAGGTTGATCAGGTCTTGTTAATAAACTCTTTCCGAATAACATGAAACCGGAGTATTTTCGAATAACACTAGGTTACCTCAATGGGGATATGTATGTCGCCAACAATAAGAATATCATATGTCTTCTTGACAGTAGGAAGAGGAAATCCAAAACCTCCAATAGTAATAGTTGATTTTTTCCAATAGAATTAATACTGTGGACCTGAGGTTGTTTCCTCGGAAAGTGTACCACATGCTCCTTACCATTGACATGAAAAGTGACATTGCCTTTGTTGCAATCAATAACAACCCCTACAGTATTCAAAAAGGGTCTACCAAGGATAATAGACATACTATCGTCCTCAGGAATATTAAGTATAACAAAGTCCGTTAGAATAGTAACATTTGCAACCACAACAGGCACATCCTCACAAATACCGACAGGTATAGCAGTTGATTTATCGGCCATTTGCAAGGATATTTCAGTAGGTGTCAGCTTACTCAAGTCAAGTCTACGATATAAAGAGAGAGGCATAACACTAACACCGGCTCCAAGATCACATAAAGCAGATTTAACATAGTTTCCTTTAATGGAGCAAGGTATAATAGGTACTTCTGAATCTCCTAGTTTCTTAGGTATTCCACCCTTAAAAGTGTAATTGGCAAGCATGGTGGAAATTTCTACTTCAGGTATCTTTCTTTTATTGGTAATAATATCTTTCATATACTTAGCATAAGAATTTGTTTTAAGCATATCAGTCAAACGCATACGCAAAAAAGATAGGTCTAATCAGTTCAGCAAAGCGCTCAAAATCCTCATCATCCTTTTTCTTGGGTGGTTTAGGAGGAAAAGGCATGGGTTTATGAACCCATGGTTCTCTTTCCTTACCGTGCTTCCTAGCAACAAAGTCTCTCTTATCATAACGTTGATTCTTTGATTGTGGGTTATCAAGATCAACAGCAGGTTCAATCTCTACATCATTATCATTGCTAGGTTGAGAATCATCATGAACATCATCATTAATATTATCACTAGGTTCATGTTCAATACCAGATTGCGTCTCAGCATCAGAAACAGATATATCATTGGGATTCTCAGGTGTGTCAGCTATAGGTTCACTAGAAGCATGCAAAGTTCTATCATTTTTCTTTTTCTTCTTCTTAGAAGAACTAGGTGCATCTAAGTTAATTCTCTGATAATCTTGCTCAATTCTCTTAGGGTGGCCTTCAGGATACAAAGGTTCCTGAGCCATTTTACCACCTCTAGTTGCAACTCTAACAGCATAGTCATTATTTTTGCTATTTAATTCATTGAGCAAATCATTCTGTTCCTTAAGTACTTGTTCTACTTGAGTGGTATCCATGGAAGCATGTATACTAATAAGTTTCAATTCACCTTTAACTCTAGACAGATAATCACTCAAGTGTTCAATCATATAAGCATTACGTTGCAATTGTCTACCAACATAAGCATTGAAGTTTTCTTGTTTCACAATAAAATTGTCAAACTCATCTAAGCATTGGCTAGCAGACTTATAACGAGGAATGTCACCTTCATCAAATCTATAAAGAGAATTTACCTTTACTACCGGTGTCGGGTTATCAAGACCATGTATTTCTTCAATAGGCGGTAAATTCTTAACATCTTTAGCTTTAATACCTTTTTCTTTCATAGATTTCTTTGCCTCTTGCAAATCTTCAGGACTGAGAAACATAACACCTCTTTTCTTCGGAGTTGGCTTAGGGGCTGGTTCAGGAAATGTCCAATTATTTTCATTGGGCAACATATTATTCAATAGAAATTCAGCTTGATCAACTGTTATTTCCCTGAAAACACAACCAGCAAAACTATCTAGGTGGTCTCTAGAAGCATCGATTAGTTCATTATAAAAGACATCCAGTATTTCATTCGTCTGAAGAGGATGATCAGGCAAAGCATTAAGTAATTGGAGAAGCCTCCCCCAAGCTCGTGGGAGACTTTCTTCTTCAATTTGCACAAAGTTATATATTTCCCATAAGGCAGCTTGTTCCTATGAGCAAGAAAATATTTAGCAGAGAAGTAATAA
Organism: Secale cereale; assembly: GCA_902687465.1. Taxonomy (NCBI): domain Eukaryota; kingdom Viridiplantae; phylum Streptophyta; class Magnoliopsida; order Poales; family Poaceae; genus Secale; species Secale cereale. The sequence goes on from LR738713.1 coordinate 77,614,262, forward strand.
ATCATATCTTGGGGACTATGCACACAACCAGGATCAAGAGAATTAAACCTTGTCTTAGCATCACCCTTTAACGAGAACGGAAATAACTTAAGGATATAGTAATAACGAATCTTTTCATTCTTGGTAAACAGGGTGGCTATATCATTCAACTTAGTAAGATGTGTCACAACAGTTTCAGATTCATAACCATGGAAAGGATCAGATTCAACCAAAGTAATTAACTCAGGATCAACAGAGAAATCATAATCCTTATCAGTAACAAAGATAGGTGAAGTAGCAAAAGCAGGGTCACATTTCATTCTAGCATTCAAAAACTCTTCTTTCAGCTTAACTAATAATTTCTTAAGATCATATCTATCATCGCAAGCAAGAAAGTCTCTAGCAATTTCTTCATCCATCACATAACCCTCAGGAATAATAGGCGATTCATATCTAGGGGGGAGAATCTTCATCATCACTTTCATAAATATTATCAGTTTCAACATTTGCATTCTCCCTAACCTTAGCAATTTGTTCATCTAGAAATTCACCTAGTGGCACAGTATTATCAAGCATAAAAGTAGTTTCATCATACATAGCAGAAGTGTCATCATCAATAACATACGACATATCAGATTCAATAGCAGGAGTAGGTGTCGCAAATTTACTCATAAGAAATGGTGAATGAAGTGCATAGCTAGATGGCAGTTCCTTACCTCCCCTCATAGTTGAGGGATAAATCTTGGTTTTTGAGTCCTTCAAGTTCTTCATAGTGATCAACAGATATAAATCCCAAGTGACTTAAAGAATATAGCTATGCTCCCCAGCACCGGCGCCAGAAAATAGTCTTGATAACCCACAAGTGTAGGGGATCGCAACGGTTTTCGAGGGTAAAGTATTCAACCCAAATTTATTGATTCGACACAAGGGGAGCCAAATAATACTCTTAAGTATTAGCAGCTGAGTTGTCAATTCAACTACACCTGGAAACTTAGTATCTGGAGCAAGGTAATTTAGTAGCAAGGTAATATGGAAGTAATGGTAACAACAATAAAAGCAACGGTAGTGTTTTTGTAGTTTTTGTAACAGTAGCAGCGGAAAAGTAAATAAGCAACAAGCAATATGTGAAAAGCTCGTAGGCATTGGATCGGTGATGGGAAATTATGTTGGATGCGATTCCTCATCTAAAAGTTACAACCTAGGGTGACACAGAACTAGCTCCAGTTCAACAATGTAATGTAGGCATGTATTCCGAATATAGGCATACGTGCTTATGGAAAATAACTTGCATGACATCTATTGTCCTACCCTCGCGTGGCAGCGGGGTCCTAGTGGAAACTAAGGGATATTAAGGCCTCCTTTTAATAGAGTACCGGACCAAAGCATTAACACATAGTGAATACATGAACTCCTCAAACTACGGTCATCACCGGGAGTGGTCCCGATTGTTGTCAACTCGGGGTTACCGGATCATAACATATAGTAGGTGACTATTGACTTGCAAGATAGGATCAAGAACACACATATATTCATGAAAACATAATAGGTTCAGATCTGAAATCATGGCACTCGGTCCCTAGTGACAAGCATTAAGCATGGCAAAGTCATAGCAACATCAATCTCAGAACATAGTGGATACTAGGGTTCAAACCCTAACAAAACTAACTCAATTACATGGTAAATCTCATCCAACCCATCACCGTCCAGCAAGCCTATGTTGGGATTATTCACGCACAGCGGTGAGCATCATGGAATTGGTGATGGAGGAAGGTTGATGATGATGATGGCGGCGATCTCCACTCTCCGGAGCCCCGAACGGACTCAAGATCAGCCCTCTCGAGAGAGATTAGGGCTTGGCGGCGGCTCCGTATCATAAAATGCGATAATTCTTCCTCTCTGATTTTTTTTCTCCCCGAAAGTGAATATATGGAGTCCGGGGGTACGTGATCATAGGAAAATTTTGAAATACTACGTTCCCCAACAATGGCATCATGAGCCAGGTCTATGCGTAGATGATATGCACGAGTAGAACACAAGTGAGTTGTGGACAATACTATCATACTGCTTACCAGCATGTCATACTTTGATTCGGTGGTATTGTTGGATGAAGCGGCTCGGACCAACATTACACGTACGCTTACGCGAGACTGGTTCTACCGACGTGCTTCGCACATAGGTGGGTGGCGGGTGTCAGTTTCTCCAACTTTAGTTGAATCGAGTGTGGCTACGCCTGGTCATTGCGAAGGTTAAAACAACACATACTTGACGAAAAATCGTTGTGGTTTTGTATGCGTTGGTAAGAACGGTTCTTGCTAAGCTCGTAGCAGCCACGTAAAACTTGCAACAACAAAGTAGAGGACGTCTAACTTGTTTTTGCAGGGCATGTTGTGATGTGATATGGTCTAGACATGATGAGTTATACGTTATTGTATGAGATGATCATGTTTTGTAAAGTTATCTGCAACTGGCAGGAGCCATATGGTTGTCGCTTTATTGTATGAAATACAAGCACCATGTAATTGCTTTACTTTATCACTAAGCAGTAGCGATAGTCGTGAAAGCAATAGTTGGTGAGACGACAACAATGCTACGATGGAGATCAATGTGTCGCGCAGGTGATGATGGTGATCATGACAGTGCCTTGGAGATGGAGATCAAAAGAACAAGATGATGATGGCCATATCATGTCACATATTTTGATTGCATGTGATGTTTATCTTATTATGCTTCTTATTTTGCTTAGTACGGTGGTAGCATTATAAGATGATCCCGTACAAAATTTGAAGGTACAAGTGTTCTCCCTGAGTATGCACCGTTGCGAAAGTTCGTCGTGCCGAGACACCACGTGATGATCGGGTGTGATAAGCTCTACGTTCAAATACAACAGGTGTAAGACAGTTTTGCACATGCAGAATACTTGGGTTAAACTTGACGAGCCTAGCATGTACAGACATGGCCTCGGAACACTGGAGACCGAAAGGTCGAGCAAGAATCATATAGTAGATATGATCAACATAAGATGTTCACCATTGAAAACTACTCCATCTCACGTGATGATCGGACATGGTTTAGTTAATTTGGATCACGTGATCATTTATATAGAGGGATGTCTATCTAAGTGGGAGTTCTTTAGTAATATGATTAAATTGAACTTTAATTTATCATGAACTTAGTCCTGATAGTATTTGCAAATTATGTTGTAGATCAATAACTCGCGTTATAGCTCCCCTATGCTTTTTGATATGTTCCTAGAGAAAACTAAGTTGAAAGATGTTAGTAGCAATGACGCGGACTTGTTCCTTGATCTGAGGATTTTCCTCATTGCTGCACAGAAGTACTATGTCCTTGATGCACCACTAGGTGACATATCTATTGCAGGTGCAAATGTAGACGTTATGAATGTTTGACAAGCTCGGTATGATGACTACTTGATAGTTTAGTGCGCCATGCTTTATGGCTTATAACTGGGACATCAAAAACATTTTGAACGCCACAGAGCATATGAGATGTTCCAAGAGTTGAAATTACTATTTCATTCTCATGCCCGTGTCGCGAGGTATAAGACCTCTGACAGTACTTTGCCTACAAGATGGAGGAGAATAGCCCAACCAGTGAGCATGTGCCCAGATTGTCTGGGTACTACAATTACTTGAATCAAGTGGGAGTTAATCTTCCAGATAAGATAGTAATTGACAAAGTTCTCTAGTCACTATCACGAAGTTAGTAGAACTTCATGATGAACTATAATATGCAAGGGAAGACGAAAGTAATTCCCGAGCTCTTCGCGATGCTGAAATCGGCGAAGGTAGAAATCAAGAAAGAGCATCAAGTGTTGATGGTTAACAAGACCTCTTGTTTTAAGTAAAGGGCAAAGGGATAGAAGGGCAACTTCAAGAAGAATGACAAGCAAGTTGTCACTCCCGTGAAGAAACCCAAAGCTAAACTCAAGCCTGAAACTAAGTGCTTCTACTGCAAAGGAAATGGCCACTGGAAGTGGAACTGCCCTAGATACTTGGCGGATAAGAAGGATGGCAAAGTGAACAAAGGTATATTTGATATACAGATTATTAATGTGTTCTTTACTAGTGTTCATTGCAACCCCTGGGTATTTGATACTAGTTCAGTTGCTAAAATTAGTAACTCGAAACGAGAGTTGCAGAATGAACAGAGACTAGTTAAAGGTGAAGTGACGATGTGTGTTGGAAGTGGTTCCAAGATTGATATGATCATCATCGCACACTCCCTATACTTTCCGGATTAGTGTAGAACCTAAATAAATGTTATTTGGCATTTGTGTTGAGCATGAATATGATTTGATCATGTTTGTTACAATACGGTTATTCATTTAAAGTCATAGAATAATTGTTATTATGTTTACATGAATAAAGCCTTCGATGGTCATACACCCAATGAAAATAGTTTGTTGCATCTCGATCGTAGTGATACACATATTCATAATATTGAAGCCAAAAGATGCAAGGTTAATAATGATAGTGCAACTTATTTGTGGCACTGCCGTTTAGGTCATATTGGTGTAAAGCGCATGAAGAAACTCCATAGTGATGGACTTTTGGAATCACTTGATTATGAATCACTTGGTGCTTGTGAACGATGCCTCATGGGCAAGATGACTAAAACTCTGTTCTCCGGAACAATGGAGCGAGCAGCAGATTTGTTGGAAATCATACATACTGATGTATGTGGACCGCCGAGTGTTGAAGCTCGCGACGGGTATCGTTATTTTCTGACCTTCACTGATGATTTGAGCAGATATGGGTATATCTACTTGATGAAGCATAAGTCTGAAACATTTGAGAAGTTCAAAGAATTTCAGAGTGAAGTAGAGAATCATCGTAACAAGAAAATAAAGTTTCAAGGATCTGATCGTGGAGGTAAATATTTGAGTTACGAGTTTGGTCTTCATTTGAAACAATGTGGAATAGTTTCACAACTCACGCCACAGCGTAATGGTGTGTCTGAACGTCGTAACCATACTTTATTAGATATGGTGCAGTCTATGATGTCTCTTACCGATTTACCACCATCGTTTTGGGTTATGCATCAGAGACAACTGCATTCACGTTAAATAGGGAAACATCTAAATCTGTTGAGACGACACCCTATGAACTGTGGTTTGGCAAGAAACCAAAGTTGTCGTTTCTTAAAGTTTGGGGTTGCGATGGTTATGTGAAAAAGCTTCAACCTGATAAGCTCGAACCCAAGTTGGAGAAATGTGTCTTCATAGGATACCCAAAGATGACTGTTGGGTACACCTTCTATCACAGATCCGAAGGCAAGATATTCGCTGCTAGGAATGGATCCTTTCTAGAGAAGGAGTTTCTCTCGAAAGAAGTGAGTGGGAGGAAAGTGGAACTTGATGAGGTAATTGTACCTTCTCCCGAATTGGATATAGTACATCACAGAAACTAGTTCCAGTGATTCCTACACCAATTAGTGAGGAAGCTAATGATGATGATCATGAAACTTTGAATCAAGTTACTGCTGAACTTCGTAGATCAACCAGAGTACGTTCCATGCCAAAGTGGTACGACAACCCGGTCCAGGAAGTCATGTTACTAGACCATGATGAACCTATGAGGAAGCGATGATGAGCCCCGATTCCGCAAAATGGCCTGAGGCCATAAAATCTGACATGGGAACCATGTATGAGAACAAAGTGTGGACTTTGGTTGACTTGCCCGATGATCGGCAAGCCATTGAAAATAAATGGATCTTCAAGAGGAAGACCGACGCCAACGGTAATGTTACTGTCTACAAAGATTGACTTGGTGCGAATGGTTTTCGACAAGTTCAAGGAGTTGACTACGATGAGACTTTCTCACCACAGAGATGCTTAAGTATGTCCGAATCATGTTAGAAATTGCCGCATTTTATGAAATCTGGCAAATGGATAACAAAACTGCATTCCTTAATGGATTTATTAAAGAAGACTTGTATATGATACAGCCAGAAGGTTTTGTCAATCCTAAAGGTGCTAGCAAAATATGAAAGCTCCAGCAATCCATCTATGGACTTGTGCAAGCATCTCAGAGTTGGAATATACGCTTTGATAAGTTGATCAAAGCATATAGTTTTATACAGACTTGCGGTGAAGCCTGTATTTACAAGAAAGTGAGTGGGAGCACTACAGCCTTTCTGATAAGTATATGTGAATGACATATTGTCGATCAGAAATGATGTAGAATTTTCTAGAAAGCATAAAGGAGTGTTTGAAAGGAGTTTTTTTAAAAAACCTTGGTAAAGCGGCTTACATATTGAGCATCAAGATCTATAGAGATAGATCAAGACGCTTGGTAAGTTTTTTCAATGAGTACATACCTTGACAAGATTTTGAAGTAGTTCAAAATGGAACAGTCAAAGAAAGAGTTCTTGCCTGTGTTGCAAGGTGCGAAGTTGAGTAAGACTCAATGCCCGACCACTGCAAAATATAGAATGAAAGTCATTCCCTATGCCTCAGCCATAGGTTCTATAAAGTATGCCATGCTGTATACCAGACCTATTGTATGCCCTGCCCTGATTTTGGCAAGGGAGTACAATTTTTTTATCTAGGAGTAGATCACTGGACAACGGTCAAAATTGTCCTTAGAGGACTAAGGAAATATTTCTTGGTTATGGAGGTGATAAAGAGTTCGTTGTAAAGAGTTACGTCGATGCAAGCTTTAACACCGATCTGGATGACTCCGAGTCTCGATCTGTATACATATTGAAAGTGGGAGCAATTAGCTAAAGTAGCTCCATGCAGAGCATTGTAGATATAGAAATTTGCAAAATACATACTGATATGAATGTAACAGACCCGTTGACTAAACTACTCTCACAAAGCAAAACATGATCACATCTTAGTACCCTTTGGGTGTTAATCACATGACAATATGAACTAGATTGTTGACTCTAGTTAACCCTTTGTGTAGTGGTCACATGGCCATGTGAACTATGGGTGTTAATTCACATAACGATGTGAACTCTCGGTATTAAATCACATGGCGATGTGAACTAGATTATTGATTCTAGTGCAAGTGGGGGACTGAAGGAAATATGCCCTAGAGGCAATAATAAAGTCGTCATTTATACTTCCTTATATCATGATAAATGTTTATTATTCATGCTAGAATTTTATTAACTGGAAACTTAGTACATGTGTGAATACATAGACAAAACAGAGTGTCCCTAGTATGCCTCTACTAGACTACCACATTGATCAAAGATGGTTATGTTTCCTAGACATAGACATGAGTTGTCATTTGATCAACGGGATCACATCATTAGGAGAATGATGTGATGGACAAGACCCATCTGTTAGGTTAGCACTATGATTGTTTAGTTTTACTGCTATTGCTTTCTTCATGACTTATACATGTTCCTATGACTATGAGATTATGCAACTCCCAAATACCGGAGGAACACCTTGTGTGCTATCAAACGTCACAACGTAACTGGGTGATTATAAAGATGCTCTATAGGTGTCTCCGAAGGTGTTCGTGGTGTTGTCATAGATCAAGAATAGGATTTGTCACTCCGAGTGTCGGAGAGGTATCTCTGGGCCCTCTTGGTAATACACATCATAATTAGCCTTGCAAGCAAATGACTAATGAGTTAGTCACGAGATGATGTATTACGGAACGAGTAAAGAGACTTGCCGGTAACGAGATTAACTAGGTATGGTGATACCGACGATCGAATCTCGGGCAAGTAACATACCGATGACAAAGGCAACAACATATGTTGTTATGCGGTTTGACCGATAAAGATCTTCGTAGAATATGTAGGAACCAATATGGGCATCCAGGTTCCGCTATTGGTTATTGACCGGAGATGTGTCTAGGTCATGTCTACATAGTTCTCGAACCCGTAGGGTCCGCACGCTTAACGTTTGATGACGATCGATATTATGAGTTTATGAGTTTTGATGTACCGAAGGTAGTTCGGAGTCCCGGATGAGATCACAGACATGACGAGGAGTATCGGAATGTCCGAGACGTAAATATCAATATATGTCTTGCATGTGCTTATCTGTGGTGACAATGGGATATCACATGATTCACTTGAGGTATGTTTTGGTGATCAACTTGCGGGTTCCGTGACCTTGGGAATCTATGCATAGGGGTTGGCACACGTTTTCGTCTTGACTCTTCGGTAGAAACTTTGGGGCACTCTTTGAGACCATCGAAGACGCGGTCGACTAGAGGGATAGCGGCGCGGCGGCCGCGGGACCGTGCGGCACGGCCTAGGAAAGCGCCGGCGGCAGTTCCGTCATTAGGCGTTGCCTGGAGAGAGTCGAAGATGCGGTGGGCGAGAAGCATTGAGGCGCAGCGGTGATGAGAATATGCGACTCCGGCGGGGGTTGAGGGAGCGGCGGCATGTGCTTTGGTGGCGCCGGCGGCGGTTTCGCCATTGCCGCTCGCTGCAGGCTTTCGCTACGCGTGCGTGCGTGCGTGCGTGCGTGAAGTTGGGGAGGGTCGGGAGCGTGCATTTTTAGGGGTATCGGGTGCGTGCGTTGACTCGTGTAGATGGGGAGGGTCAGGTGTGCATGAGTATTTTTTAATATTAAGTGAGGGTAAAGTTGGAATTTGCAAAAAAACTGACAAGAAAACAGAGACTTGATAACGGCAGACTAACAACCATGGAATATAAGCAATATAATTCGTTTGTGTTTGCTATGTAAGCACTGAAGCTTTGTTGGATGGCAAATGAGCCATTGCAGATGTTGTCAATGGTATAGAAGCAATTTTCTCTTTCAGTAAGGTATTTTCTGCAAGCACTGAAATTATCGGTAACAGGTAGTTTTGTGATAAGATAATTGGTAACAAGTAATAAATAGTAAAAGTAAATAAGGTGCAGCAAGATGGACTAATCCTTTTTGTAGCAAAGTACAAGCCTGGACAAACTCTTATATGAAGGAAAGCGCTCCCGAGGACACATGGGAATATCGTCAAGCTAGTTTTCATCACGTTCATATGGTTCGCGTTCATTACTTTGATAATTTGGTATGTGGGTGGACCGGTGCTTGGGTGCTTCCCTTACTTGGACAAGCATCCCACTTATGATTGACCTCTATTGCAAGCATCCGCAACTACAAAAGAAGTATTCAGGTAAACCTAACCATAGCATGGAACATATGGATCCAAATCAGCCCCTTACGAAGCAACACATAAACTAGGGTTTAAGCTTTTGTCACTCTAGGAACCCATCATCTACTTATTACTTCCCAATGCCTTCCTCTAGACCCAAACAATGGTGAAGTGTCATATAGTCGACGTTCACATGACACCACTAGAGGAAAGAGAACACAAATCTCATCAAAATTTCGAACGAATACCAAATTTACATGACTACTTATAGCAAGACTTCTCCCATGTCCTCAGGAACAAATGTAACTACTCACAAAGCATATTCATGTTCATAATCAGAGGGGTATTAATATGCATAATGGATCAGAACATAGGATCTTCCACCTGATAAACCAACTAGCATCAACTACAAGGAGTAATCAACACTACTAGCAACCCATAGGTACTAATCTGAGGTTTTGATACAAAGATTGGATACAAGAGATGAACTAGGGTTTGAGAGGAGATGGTGCTGGTGAAGATGTTGATGATGATAACCCCCCCTAAGATGGGAGAGTTGTTGGTGATGACGGCGGTGACGATTTCCCCCTCCCGGAGGGAACTATCCCCGGCAGAACAGCTCTGCCAGAACCCTAGATTGGTTCCACCTCGAGACGTCCGCGCTTCATCCCGAAAGCCTCCTTATGATTTTTTCTAGGTCAAAACTCCTCATATAGCAGAAGATGGGCATCGGGGGGCTGCCAGGTGGCCCACGAGGTAGGGGTGCGCCCAAGGGGGCGCCCCCCACCCTCGTGGACGGTAGGTGGCCCCGCTCCTGTACTTCTTTCGCCAGATAATTTTTATATTTTTTGAAACGGAGTTTCGTGAAGTTTCAGGGCTTTTTGAGTTGGTCTCCAATGTTTTCTCCTTTTCCGACCTAGAATTCCAGCTGCCGGCATTCTCCCTCTTCATGTAAACCTTGTAAAATAAGAGAGAAAAGGCATAAGTATTGTGACATAATGTGTAATAACAGCCCATAGTGCGATAAATATCAACATGAAAGCATGATGCAAAATGGACGTATCAACTCCCCCAAGCTTAGACCTCGCTTGTCCTCAAGCGAAAGCCGATATCAAAAAATATGTCCACGTGTTTAGAGATAGAGGTGTCGATAAAAAATGAAATACAGACATGAGGGCATCATGATAATTCTTATAACAACAACATATATAAATTGTCATATGATGCTTATGCTAAAGTAACAATCTATTCACAATGTCAAGTATGAATCAGAAACTCCATTGAAAACAAACAAACTATGATCTCGGTCATTGAAGCAATTGCAATTTATCGTAACATCAGAAAGAGTCAATATAAGAGCTTTTCAGCAAGTCCACATACTCAACTATCATTTAGGCTTTCACAATTGCTAACACTCACGCAATACTTATGGGTATGGAGTTTTAATCGGACACAGAGAAAGATAGGGGCTTATAGTGTTGCCTCCCAAGTTTTTACCTCAAGGGTAATGTCAACAGTAATAGTTCATGATAGCTTACATCCAATTGGGTATATATGTCAGGATCGTTCCAACACAAGGTGCTTTCCAAAGGATAAAATATAAAAAAGAAAAAGTGAAGATCACCATGACTCTTATAAGGCAAGAATAATAGATAGGCCCTTCGCAAAGGGAAGCAGAGGTTGACATGTGCTTTTATGGTTGGATGTACAAAATCTTAGCGCAGAAGAACGTCACTTTATATTGCCACTTGTGATATGGACCTTTATTATGCAGTCTGTCGCTTTTATTGCTTCCATATCACAAGATCGTATAAAGTTTATTTTCTCCACACTAATAGATCATACATATTTTAGAGAGTTGCAACAATGACAACTTACTTGAAGGATCTTACTCAATCCATAGGTAGGTATGGTGGACTCTCATGGCAAAACTGGGTTTAAGGATGTATGGAAGCACAAGTAGTATCTCTACTTGGTGCAAGAAGTTTGGTTAGCATGAGGAGGAAAGGCAAGCTCAACATGTTGGATGATCCATGGCAATATACTTTATTTCGGATATAAGAAGACATAACCCATTACGTTGTCTTCCTTGTCCAACATCAACTCTTTAGCATGTCATATTTTAATGAGTGCTCACAATTATAAAAGATGTCCAAGATAGTATATTTGCATATGAAAATCTCTCTTTCCTTATTACTTCCTATTAATTGCAACGTTGACCAAAACTATGTTTTTCAACTCTCAACAACTTTTACTCATCATACTCTTCATATGCGAAGTCATTACCTTCCATAAGATCAATATGATCTCTTTGATACTTTTATATTTTATTTTGTCCTCTCATGATCATAGTGAGAAAATCAAGCCCTTGACTCAAAACTAATCTTTATTATATATAGCTCACAGACTCGATTACAAAGATAAAGATCATAAAGCAAAGCTCTCAATTAGACCATACTAAACTTTATTCTACTAGATCAAGATATTACCAGAAGGATCAAACTAAGAAAAACAGTAAATATAGGAGTGTGATGGTGATACGATACAGGGGCACCTCCCCCAAGCTTGGCAGTTGCCAAGGGGAGTGCCCATACCCATGTGATTATGTCTCTTTCTTGGGTGGTGGTGACGAAGGAGTTGTTGATGACATAGGCTTGTCGTCCATCTTCCAAGGCATGGGCTCACCATCGTAGAAGGATGATCGAGTCTCCGGGATCCTCAAATCTGCAGCCAAACTCATCCTCTTGAATCTATATTCATACTCACAGTTTTGGTTTTGCAGGTCATTGATCTGGGCTTGGAGGTGCTCGATTTTCTCGTGGAGCTTGAAGATGGCTTCCCCAATGGTCTTGGCGTCCAACTTGTGGTTGTTGGTAAACTCCGTGATCATCAGGTGGTTGGCGTTGAGTCCTCATTCCACCATACCTTGGCACTTGAAAACTTGTTGCTCCATGGATTCGAGTCTTGTCTCCCCGCTTCCGGTCCTCCTTGGTCCCTCAACGTCGCGGATGTGCAGCACCCCCTCACGGACCTCGATGATTTGAGGGTGTTGCAGCACCTCTGCGAGGTAGGGGTTGATGACCTTCTCGAAGAACTTGTCCTTGGGGGCGCTTGAAGACGTCAAGGTCATCTAGATCTGTCAGAAACACAGCTCGAAACAAAAGCAGAAGATTTTCGCGTGATGCGGTAGTCAAAACTTCCGGGAGATTATATAGTGAATTTTTACCGACCAAAATAAGTAACGTGCAAGAAAACGGAGTCCGGGAGGCACACGAGTTGCCCATGAGGTAGGGGGCGTGCCCAGGGGGGTAGGGCGCGCCCTCCACCCTCGTGGACGCCTCGTGTCCTTCCCGGACTGCTTCTTATTTTTCTACTTTTCTAAATATTCCAAAACGGAGAAAAATTACCATTTGAACTGTTTTGGAGTCGGTTTACTTACCGTACCGCATACCTCTTACTTTACGGGGTCTGGATCATTCTGGAAAGTGTCCCTTATGTATTCCTCCGGGTTTACGGTTTCAATAACATTGGTTTCAACATTTATAGGATTACCTGAGATATAATGTTTGATTCTTTGACAGTTCACCACCTTCAGATTTGTGCCTTCGAAGTTGTTGATTTTTGTGGCACCGGAATGATAGACCTCCTCGATAACGTAAGGACCTTCCCATTTAGAGAGAAGTTTTCCTGCAAAAAATCTTAAACGAGAGTCGTATAACAAAACGTAATCACCTACATTAAACTCACGCTTTTGTATCCTTTTGGCATGCCATCTTTTAACTTTTTCTTTAAACAGTTTGGCATTTTCATATGCCTGGCTTCTGCATTCATCAAGTGAGCTAATGTCAAATGACCTCTTCTCACCGGCAAGTTTGAAATCATAATTGAGCTCTTTAATATCCCAATATGCCTTATGTTCTAGTTCGAGAGGTAAGTGACATGCTTTTCCATAAATCATCTTATATGGAGACATACCCATAGGATTTTTGTATGCAGTTCTATAGGCCCATAATGCATCATCAAGTTTCTTAGACCAATTCTTTCTAGATCTATTAACAATCTTTTGCAAAATTAATTTCAGCTCTCTGTTACTTAGTTCTACTTGACCACTAGACTAGGGGTGGTATGGGGATGCAATTCTATGGTTAGCATCATACTTAGCAAGCATTTTACGGAAAGCACCATGAATGAAGTGTGAAGCACCATCAGTCATTAAGTATCTAGGGACTCCAAACCTCGAAAAAATAACTTCTTTAAGCATCTTAATAGAGGTGTTATGATCAGCACTACTAGTTGGAATAGCTTCTACCCACTTAGTAACGTAATCAACAGCAACTAAAATATGGGTATACCCATTAGAGGAAGGAAACGGTCCCATATAATCAAAGCCCCAGAGATCAAATGGTTCAATAACAATTGAATAATTCATAGGAATTTCTTGACGTCTACTGATATTACCAATTCTTTGACATTCATCACAAGATAAGACAAACTTACGGGCATCCTTGAAGAGAGTAGGCCAATAAAACCAGATTGCAGTACCTTATGTGCAGTTCTATCTCCAGCATTGTGTCCTCCATAAACTTCGGAGAGACACTTGCGTAGGATCTGTTCCTGTTCATGCTCAGGTACACAATGTCTAATAATACCATCTACTCCTTCTTTATAAAGGCGTGGGTCATCCCAGAAGTTATGTCCTAAATCATAGAAGACCTTTTTCTTTTGCTGGTATGTGAAACTACGTGGTATAAATTTAGCAACAATGTAATTAGCATAATCAGCATACCATGGAGCAGTACGAGAAGCATTTATGGCAGCTAATTGTTCATCAGGAAAGCTATCATTAATAGGTAGTGGGTCATCAAGAATATTCTCTAACCTAGACAAGTTGTCTGCAACGGGGCTCTCAGCTCCCTTTCTATCATTAATATGCAAATCAAATTCTTGTAGCAGGAGAACCCATCTAATAAGTCTAGGTTTAGCATCTTTATTTTCCATAAGATATTTAATAGCAGCATGATCAGTGTGAATAGTTACTTGAGAATCAACAATATAAGGTCTAACTTATCACAAGCAAATACAACTGCTAAAAGTTCTTTCTTAGTAGTAGCATAATTTCTTAGGGCACTGTCTAGAGTTTTACTAGCATACTGGATAACATTCAATTTCTTATCAACTCTTTGTCCTAGAACAACACCTACAGCATAATCACTAGCATCGCACATAATTTGAAAGGGTAAATTCTAGTCTGGAGGCTGGACAACAGGTGCAGAGATCAATGCTTTCTTAAGTATTTCAAATGCTTCTACACAATCATCATCAAAGACAAAAGGAACATCTTTTCGTAAGAGATTAGTCAGAGGCCTAGAGATTTTGGATAAGTCCTTAATGAACCTCCTATAAAACCCGGCATGACCAAGAAAACTTCTTATACCTTTGATGTCCTTGGGACACGGCATATTTTCAATAGCATCAACCTTAGCTTTATCAACTTCAATACCTCTTTCAGAAATTTTATGCCCCAAGACAATGCCTTCATTAACCATAAAGTGGCACTTTCCCAATTCAAGACAAGATTAGTTTCTTCGCATCTCTAAAAAACTCGATCAAGGTTGCTTAAGCAATCATCAAAAGAACTTCCATAAACGGAAAAATCATCCATGAAAACCTCAACAATCTTTTCACAAAAATCAGAGAATATAGCCATCATGCATCTTTGAAAGGTAGCAGGTGCATTACATAAACCAAAAGGCATACGTCTATAAGCAAAGGTACCGAAAGGGCATGTAAAAGTGGTCTTTTCTTGGTCCTCTTTGACATAGGTATTTGAGAAAAACCAGAATAGCCATCTAGAAAGCAAAAACGAGTGTGTTTGGATAACCTTTCTTGCATTTGATCAATAAAAGGTAAAGGGTAATGATCTTTCTTAGTACCTTTATTTAATTTGCAGAAATCAATTACCTTCCTATAACCTCTAACAATCCTTTGTGGAATCAATTCATCTTTATCATTAGGAACAACTGTAATGCATCCCTTATTAGGGACACAATGGACAGGACTTACCCACTGACTATCATCAACTGGATAAATTATACCTGCCTCTAGAAGCTTTAGTATTTCCTTCCTTACCACTTCTTTCATCTTAGGATTTAATCGTTGTTGATGATCAATAACCGGTTTAGCATCCTTTTCCAATTTTATCTTGTGTTGGTAGAGAGTGGGACTAATTCCCTTAAGATCATCAAGAGTATATCCAATGGCATCACAATGCTTCTTCAGAGTTTTCAATAATTTCTCTTCTTCCTGCTCTGAAAGGTTAGCACTAATAATAACATGATATATCTTCTTTTCATCAAGATAAACATACTTAAGAGTATCAGGTAATGGTTTTTGTTCAAACACGGGATCACCATTGGGTGGAGGAGGATCCCCTAGAATTTCAACAGGCAAGTTGTGTTTCAATAAGGGTCCCTGTTTAAAGAATATTTCATCTATTTCCCTTCTCTCATTCATATACATATCGTTTTCATGCTATAGTAGATATTATTCTAAGGGATCCTTAGGAGGTACAGCAATAGAAGCAAGACTAATAATTTCATCCCTACTAGGCAATTCTTTATCATGGGGTTGTCTACGAAATTTAGCAAAGTTAAAATCATGAGACATATCCCCTAACCCAATAGTAACAATATCTTTTTCACAATCTATCTTAGCATTAACAGTATTCAAGAAGGGTCTACCAAATATAATGGAGAAAAATCATGTTGTGGGGAACCAAGAACAAGGAAATCAGCAAGGTATTTAACTTTCCCACACAAGACTTCAACATCTCTAACAATCCTAATTTGTGAAATAGTGTCTCTATTGGTAAGCTTAATAGTAACATCAATACCTTCTAGCTCAGCAGGTGCAATATCGTCCATAATTTCTTCATATAAGGAAATAGGTATTACACTCGCACTAGCACCTACGTTACATAAACCATGATAGCAATGATCTCCTATTTTAACGGAAATAACAGGCATGCCTACAACAGGTCTATGTTTATTCCTAGTATCGGGTCTAGCGATTCTAGCAGCTTCGTCTTGGAGGTAAATAACATGCCCATTTATATTATCGACCAAGAGATCCTTAACCATAGCAACACTAGGTTCAACTTTAATTTTCTCAGAGGGTGTAGGTGTTCTAGTATTACTCTTACGAACCATAGTTGAAGCTTTAGCATGATCCTTTATTCTAACAGGGAAATGTGGTTTCTCAATATAGGCGGTAGGAACAATAGGATCAACATTATAGGTGATAGTCTTTTCTTCAACTTTAATAGGTTCAACTACTTTTACTTCAATGGGAGGATGAAATTTAAACCACTTTTCCTTAGAGAGATCAACATGAGTAGCAAAAGATTCACAGAAAGAAGCTACTATCTCAGAGTCAAGTCCATATTTAGTGTTAAATTCACGAAAAACATCGGTATCCATAAAAGATTTAACACAATCAAACTTATATGTTATACCTGACTCCTTACCTTCATCGAGATCCCAATCTTCAGAGTTGCGTTTAATTCTTTCCAATAAATCCCATTTGAATTCAATAGTCTTCATCATAAAAGACCTAGTGCAAGAAGTATCGAGCATGGAGCGATTATTGAGAGAAAGCCGAGCATAAATTTTTTGAATAATCATTTCTCTTGAGAGCTCATGATTGGGGCATCAATATAACACTGACTTAAGCCTCCCCCAAGCTTGAGCGATACTTTCTCCTTCGCGAGGCCAAAAATTATATATATAATTACGATCACGATGAACCTAATGCATAGGGTAGAACTTCTGATGAAATTCCAACTTCAATCGATTGTAGTTCCATGATCCAATATCATCGCATAGCCAAAACCATGTCAATGCCTCTCCCTTCAAAGATAAAGGGAAGACCTTCTTCTTGATAGCATCCTCGGGCATACCTGCAAGCTTAAATAATCCACAAACTTCATCCATATAGATTAGGTGCAAATCGGGATGCAATGTTCCATCTCCTGTAAAGGGATTAGCTAGCAGCTTCTCTATCATACCCGAAGGAATTTCAAAATAAACATTTTCAGTAGGTTCAGTAGGTTGAGGAGAAACTCTTTGCTCTATTGGTCGGGGTGAAGATACCCCGAACAAGCCCCTCAAAGGATTAAGTTCCATAGTAACAAGTGATAGTAAATTTCAGCACACTATATAAATTTGTCCTTACCAAATTCCACTTACCAAAGGCGCATCACTCCCCGGCAACGGTGCCAGAAAAGAGTCTTGATGACCCACAAGTGTAGGGGATCAATCGTAGTCCTTTCGATAAGTAAGAGTGTCGAACCCAACGAGGAGCAGAAGGAAATGATAGGCAGTTTCAGTAAGAGAAAATTGCTTCTATGCCATCGACAACATCTGTAATGGCTCATTTGCCATCCAACAAAGCTTCCGTGCTTATATACCAAAGACAAACGAATTCTATTGTGTATATACCACTAGCAGTTAGTCTAGTGTTAGACTCAGTCTGTTAAGTGGCCAAAATGACCGTCCTGCCCTCAGTGGCAAATAAGCAAACAATTGTAAAACATGTCCAGAAAAAATTGATAGCATTCCTCTTCTATTTTCAGCATTCCAGCAAAAATATAGTGACTATCTAACAGTTCCAGCAACAAAGTAATATACTCAAGAAAATTCACATCATTTTGAAGAGATTCAGCAAACACCATATTAAATCTTTCACAATCCGTACCAATTTCACATCGTCCACAACCAAAATACCACAACCGAAATATGTTGTTCACAAAAGCAAGTCTCTAAATAAAATAGTATACACATGAAGAGATGCGATATAGAAATAATATGCGAGATTTTAGAGAATTTCACAGTTTCAACTGTTTTTGCTTTGACTGGCCATTGCCTGGCTTTTAGGCGCAACTCTCTTGCTTCGAGTTCCCATTGTAGGGCTGTCAGGCGCAGCAGATACGACCTTTGATCTACATCAAAAACTTTGATTACATACTATGGTACACTCACAGAATATAAGTAAATTTGGTGCAGTTTTCATACCTTCTACATTTAGAGGAAGTCTTCCATGATGTCGACTTGACAACATCGTCTTTAATTACATCACTTGGACATGAAAGTAGAGCTAGTGCAGTTTCATTTTCACTTGGACACGGAAGTAGAGGTAGTGTACCATCAGTTGCTTGATCTGATGTTGTAAAAATAGCTTTTGTATTGGGTTTTTTCTTTCTTTTATCCATGCACGACTTTCACATATTATAGCTTAATCAAGACAAGAGTAAGGTGGAACAGAAATCTCATATTGAAATAGCAAGTACCTTTTTTGCTTTGCTACTTCTGCATAGGCTTCTAGTGCTTCAGGAGCAGCATCTTTGCAGCTTTGCCATCTATGTCCATAAGCTTTGCAAATTGGACATTGGTGTTGGCCTTTCTTTCCCTCCCCTTGCTATTCTCAGCACCACTTTTGTGCCTCTGCACCTTTGGCCTCCCAGGGGCCCTCCTAAGGATTGGGGGGTTCAAGAAGAATTCTTTGTTCACACTTGGCCATTGAGACATGTCGGTTAGGCCAGGAAGAATAGGAGCATAAGCTGCAACGAACTTGGCAACGCTGTAACAATCATCAACGAAGTCTTCTATTATGACCCCCCTAATTCCAGTAATAAAGCTAATTGCATGTTTGCAAGGCTTCCCAGAGACTTGAAATGCCCTGCATGTGCATGTCGTATTTGCTAGATCAGTGACGTGGCGCTTGCCACCTAGCGCAACACTCTCACTCACCTCTGCAATCATGTCATCTATTCTCTCATATTCAATGTCCAGCCCCCTGCTTATGTCATTCAACTCCTTCATGGCACTTGGAAGTATACGCCGACCTTGAAATTTTCTAGCTACCCTTCTCCTCTTCTCAAACTTAACTGTAACCTTTCTCCTGATCTTGTCCATGACCTGAAACAACATTAAACCTTTGTGCTTGCGGATCCAGTTGTTGAAACACTCGGCCAGATTATTTTTCACATAATCCACTTTTGAGGAGGTTGAATATTTGCTCCTTGACCATAGCCTGTTGTGGTACTTGTTTAAGTATGCTATCGCAGCAGCCTTTTTCTCCTCTATGGCTGCCATGTGATAGTCAAACCCTCGAGGAGTCCATGAATAAGAAGCTGGCCACAAATGATCATCAAAAACTTTACCATGATTTTTTTCTTGAAGTTCACAACCAAATGTCGCATGCATTCTCTACGTTCTGCATATCCAAATACCTGTTCGATTGCAGTGTCAATACCTTTTCCTGCATCTGAACATATAGCTAGACCGGGGGGGAGCCAATAGCATCACGAAGCTTCTCCAAAAATCACACCCAACTTTCAGTAGTGTCCGAGTCGATAACTCCATAGACTACATGGTACAACCAATTGTGCCCATCAATAGCACAAGCGGTAGCTAATTGGCCTCTATACTTGCCTATCAAATGGGTGATATCTATCGCCAAGTAAGGTCTGCAGCCAGCCAAGAATCCATCGCACAAAGGCTTCAGCCCAACAAACATCCATATGAAACATTTTTTCTGATCGTACTCCATGTGGTCAATCGCAACTATACTTCCAGGAGACCCCTTCTCAATCTCAGCTTTCCAAGCATATAGCTTGTCAAAAGAATCATCCCAATTACCAAACAATTTAGCCATTGCTAGCCCTTTGCCACGGAATACTTTTGTGTATTGGACCTTGATCTTGTACTTGTCATGTAGCCTCCTGCGTAATTCCATCGGCCGAACACTAGGATCTTCTTTTATACAGTCCATGACTTTCTCACATACCCATGACTTTGAAGCATTTTTCTGCTTCTTTTTCTTCTTTGTGCTAGAACATGTGTGCTCCTGCACATGAACTTTGACCTGCATTAAATAAACAATGGGAAAACTAGTGTCTATCAACTCCATTTTATAACAAAACATCATTCAACAAAATTATGCAACTAAAATACCTCCATAGTTTCTCGATCATCCAACCTCCCAACATGAATTCTCCATTTACAGCCCGTCTTGTTTGCCCGGCGACAATAAGCCCTGAATCGAGTAGGTTCACTTTTTTCAACCTTAAATTCGAACTCTTTCTTTACAGCGTATGTAGCAATTGCCAACCTAAACTCTTGAATGTTGGGGTACTTTGTGCCAACATGCATTGGCGGGTTTTCTTTGTCATAGGCAATTTCAGGAATAGCATCTCGTCTAGCATCTTCCACAACCCATTCATCATCGATGCTATCCTCAACATAATCAGTATCTGGTATATCTTTTTCTCCGACCTCATCATCACTATCGGAACCAACACTGCCAATTGAGGATTGGTCCTCCTCATCTACACCAACATGTTCATATTCTTCATGGGGATTGTCAAGATATGTATCTGTTAGGCATACACTAGCTTCATCAATGACACTACTTGGTTGACTAGGTACTGCTACAGATGGTGTTTGGTTCGAAGGAGTAAATGGAACATCAACATTATCACTTCTCTCAGAATATTTAATGATCAAATGGACACTTCTATTCTGATCAAAACAGTCAAACATTTTCATGCATTCTTCATCATTTGACACAGAGATATTTTTGCCACTAATGGAATCAACATACTCAAGAATTATATTATCCTTTGAGCATAAAGCAAAAGAAAAAGTTCCAGCAATAGAGGCCAGCAAATCCTTCATACTTGCCCTAGTACCCTCAATAATCTGCCAACTAAATGTGGAATCCCCATTGATTTATGTTTCACTGCCACAAACCTTCACCTCTGCTGTGTAAGCACAAGACTGGATCATCCTGTGGATGATGCAAACAATGTCAATTGTGCATTCTTCAACCGAAAACTGCAGAAAAAGAGAGAGAGTCCGAGAAATTACCTAGCACAAATAGCAGAGAGCAAGCTTGAGTCGCATTCGTCGGCCAAGCCATCCTCCTCGTCGGGCATGGAAATCTGGGGCGGAGGGGCTGCTTCAAGTGCGCCCATAGAAGAGTTGATTTGGGGAGAGCCTTGGCCGTCGACGCCACTGCCCTGCTCTCCACCTCGCCGGAATCCCCAATCCTAGGGTTCTGGTCGACATGGCTCCTTGGAGAGGTTGGTGCTGCTAGCCTGTGTGCGGAGCCCATCGAAGACGCGGTCGACCAGAGGGATAGCGGCGCGGCGGCCGTGGGATCGTGCGGCATGGCCTGGGGAAGCGCTGGCGGCGGTTCTGCCATTAGGCGTTGCCTGGAGAGAGTCGAAGATGCGGTGGGCGAGAAGCCTTGAGGTGCAGTGGTGACGAGAATCTGCAGCTCCGGCGGGGGTTGAGGGAGCGGCGGCAGGTGCTATGGTGGCGCCGGCGGCGGTTTCGCCATTGCCTCTCGCTGGAGGCTGTCGCTACGCGTGCGTGCGTGCGTGAAGATGGGGAGGGTAGGGAGCGTGCATTTTTTAGGGGTATCGGGTGCGTGCGTTGACTCGTGTAGATAGGGAGGGTCAGGTGTGCGTGAGTTTTTTTTAATATTAAGTGAGGGTAAAGTTGGAATTTGCAAAAAAAAAACGACAAGAAAATAGAGACTTGATAACGGCAGACTAACAACCATGGCAAATAAGCAATAGAATTCATTTGTGTTTGGTATATAAGCACTGAAGCTTTATTCGATGGCAAATGAGCCATTGCAGATGTTGTCAATGGTATAGAAGCAATTTTCTCTTTCAGTAAGGTATTTTCTGCAAGCACTGAAATTATCGGTAACAGGTAGTTTTGTGATAAGATAATTGGTAACAAGTAATAAATAGTAAAAGTAAATAAGGTGCAGCAAGATGGCCTAATCCTTTTTTGTAGAAAAGTACAAGCCTGGCCAAACTCTTATATGAAGGAAAGCGCTCCCGAGGACACATGGAATATCGTCAACCTAGTTTTCATCACGTTCATATGATTCGCGTTCATTACTTTGATAATTTGGTATGTGGGTGGACCGGTGCTTGGGTGTTTCCCTTACTTGGACAAGCATCCAACTTATGATTAACCTCTATTGCAAGCATCCGCAACTACAAAAGAAGTATTAAGGTAAACCGAACCATAGCATGAAACATATGCATCCAAATCAGCCCCTTACGAAACAACGCATAAACTACGGTTTAAGCTTCTGTCACTCTAGCAACCCATCATCTACTTATTACTTCCCAATGCCTTCCTCTAGACCCAAACAATGGTGAAGTTTCATATAGTCGAGGTTCATATGACACCACTAGAGGAAAGACAACACACATCTCATCAAAATATCGAACGAATACCAAATTCACATGACTACTTATAGCAAGACTTCTCCCATGTCCTCAGGAACAAACATAACTACTCACAAAGCATATTCATGTTCATAATCAGAGGGGTATTAATATGCATAATGGATCTGAACATATGATCTTCCACCTGATAAATCAACTAGCATCAACTACAAGGAGTAATCAACACTACTAGCAACCCACTGGTACCAATATGAGGTTTTGATACAAAGATTGGATACAAGAGATGAACTAGGGTTTGAGAGGAGATGGTGCTGGTGAA
>LR738713.1:77637042-77726415 GCA_902687465.1 Secale cereale
AGATGGGAGAGTTGGTGGTGATAACGGCGGTGACGATTTCCCCCTCCCGCAGGGAAGTATCCCCGGTAGAACAACTCTGCTAGAACCCCAGATTGGTTCCACCTCGAGACGTCGGCGCTTCGTCCCGAAAACCTCCTTATGATTTTTTCCAGGTCAAAACAACTCATATAGCAGAAGATGGGCATCGAGGGGCTGCCAGGTGGCCCATGAGGTAGGGGCCGCGCCCAGGGGGCGCCCCCCACCCTTGTGGACGGTAGGTGGCCCCCCTCCTGTACTTCTTTCGCCATATATTTTTTATATTTTTTGAAACGGAATTTCGTGAAGTTTCAGGGCTTTTTGAGTTGTGCAGAATAGGTCTCCAATGTTTTCTCCTTTTCCAGCCTAGAATTCCAGCTGCCAACATTCTCCCTCTTCATGTAAACCTTGTAAAATAAGAGAGAAAAGGCATAAGTATTGTGACATATTGTGTGATAACAGCCTATAGTGCGATAAATATCAACATAAAAGCATGATGCAAAATGGACGTATCAACTCCCCCAAGCTTAGACCTCGCTTGTCCTCAAGCGAAAGCCGATATCAAAAAATATGTCCACATGTTTAGAGATAGAGGTGTCGATAAAAAATAAAATACGGACATGAGGGCATCATGATAATTCTTATAACAACAACATATATAAATTGTCATATGATGCTTATGCTAAAGTAACAGTCTATTCACAATGTCAAGTATGAATCAGAAACTCCATTGAAAACCAACAAACTATAATCTCGGTCATTGAAGCAATTGCAATTTATCGTAAAATCAGAAAGATTCAATATAAGAGCTTTTCAGCAAGTCCACATGCTCAACTATCATTTAGTCTTTCACAATTGCTAACACTCACGCAATACTTATGGGTATGGAGTTTTAATCGGACACAGAGAAAGATAGGGGCTTATAATGTTGCCTCCCAACTTTTTACCTCAAGGGTAATGTCAACAGTAATAGATCTTGATAGCTTACATCCAATTGGGTATATATGTCAGGATCGTTCGAACACAAGGTGCTTGCCAAAGGATAAAATGTAAAAAGAAAAGGTGAAGATCACCATGACTCTTTTAAGGCAAGAATAATAGATAGGCCCTTCGCAGAGGGAAGCAGAGGTTGTCGTGTGCTTTTATGGTTGGATGTACAAAATCTTACCGTAGAAGAACGTCACTTTATATTGCCACTTGTGATATGGACCTTTATTATGCAGTCTGTCGCTTTTATTGCTTCCATATCACAAGATCGTATAAAGTTTATTTTCTCCACACTAATAGATCATACATATTTTAGAGAGTTGCAACAATGACTACTTACTTGAAGGATCTTACTCAATCCATAGGTAGGTATGGTGGACTCTCATGGCAAAACTGGGTTTAAGGATGTATGGAAGCACAAGTAGTATCTCTACTTGGTGCAAGAAGTTTGGCTAGCATGAGGGGGAAAGGCAAGCTCAACATGTTGGATGATCCATGGCAATATACTTTATTTCGGATATAAGAAGACATAACCCATTACGTTGTCTTCCTTGTCCAACATCAACTCTTTAGCATGTCTTAATTTAATGAGTGCTCACAATTATAAAAGATGTCCAAGATAGTATATTTGCATATGAAAACTTCTCTTTCCTTATTACTTCCTATTAATTGCAACGATGACCAAAACTATGTTTGTCAACTCTCAACAACTTTTATTCATCATACTCTTCATATGCGAAGTCATTACCTTCCATAAGATCAATATGATCTCTTTGATACTTTTATATTTTCTTTTGTCCTCTCATGATCATAGTGAGAAAATCAAGCCCTTGACTCAAAACTAATCTTTATTATATATAGCTCACGGACTCGATTACAAAGATAAACATCATAAACCAAAGCTCTCAACTAGATCATACTAAATTTCATTCTACTAGATCAAGATATTACCAAAAGGATCAAACTAAGAAAAATGGTAAATATAGGAGTGTGATGATGATACGATACCGGGGCACCTCCCCCAAGCTTGGCAGTTGCCAAGGGGAGTGCCCATACCCATGTGATTATGTCTCTTTCTTGGGAGGTGGTGATGAAGGAGTTGTTGATGACGTAGGCTTGTCATCCATCTTCCAAGGCATGGGCTCAACATCGTAGAAGGATGATCGAGTCTCCGAGATCCTCAAATCTGCAGCCAAACTCATCCTCTTGAATCTATATTCATACTCACAGTTTTGGTTTTGCAGGTCATAGATCTGGGCTTGGAGGTGCTCGATTTTCTCGTGGAGCTTGAAGATGGCTTCCCCAATGGTCTTGGCGTCCAGCTTGTTGTTGTTGGTAAACTCCGTGATCATCAGGTGGTTGGCGTTGAGTCCTCGTTCCACCATACCTTGGCACTTGAAAACTTGCTGCTCCATGGATTCGAGTCTTGTCTCCACGCTTCCGGTCATCCTTAGTCCCTCAACGTCGCGGATGTGCAGCACCCCCTCACGCACCTCGATGATTTGAGGGTGTTGCAGCACCTCCGCGAGGTAGGGGTTGATTACTTTCTCGAAGAACTAGTCCTTGGGGGCGCTTGAAGACGTCATGGTGATCTAGATCTATCAGAAACATAGCTCGAAACAAAAGCAGAAGATTTTCGCGTGATGCGGTAGTCAAACCTTCCGGGAGATTATATAGTGAATTTTTACCGACCAAAAGAAGTAACGTGCAAGGAAACGGAGTCCGGGAGGCACACGAGTTGCCGATGAGGTAGGGGGCGTGCCCAGGGGGTAGGGCGCGTCCTCCACCCTCGTGGATTCCTCGTGTCCTTCCCGGACTGCTTCTTATTTTTTTACTTTTCTAAATATTCCAAAACAGAGAAAAATTACCATTAGAACTGTTTTGGAGTCGGTTTACTTAGCGTACCATATACCTCTTCCTTTTCGGGGTCTGGATCGTTCTGGAAAGTGTCCTTTATGTATTCCTCCGGGTTTACGGTTTCAATAACATTGGTTTCAACATTTATAGGATTACCTGAGATATAATGTTTTATTCTTTGACCGTTCACCACCTTCGGATTTGTGCCTTCGAAGTTGTTGATTTTTGTGGCACCGGAACGATAGACCTCCTCGATAACGTAAGGACCTTCCCATTTAGAGAGAAGTTTTCCTGCAAAAAATCTTAAACGAGAGTTTTATAACAAGAGATAATCACCTACGTTAAACTCACGTTTTTGTATCCTTTTGTCATGCCATCTTTTAACTTTTTCTTTAAAAAGTTTGGCATTTTAATAAGCCTGGGTTCTGCATTCATCAAGTGAGCTAATGTCAAATAACCTCTTCTCACCGGCAAGTTTGAAATCATAATTGAGCTCTTTAATATCCCAATATGCCTTATGTTCTAATTTGAGAGGTAAGTGACATGCTTTTCCATAAACCATCTTATATGGAGACATACCCATAGGATTTTTGTATGCAGTTCTATAGGCCCATAATGCATCGTCAAGTTTATTAGACCAATTCTTTCTAGATCTATTAACAGTCTTTTGCAAAATTAATTTCAGATCTCTGTTACTTAGTTCTACTTGACCACTAGACTGGGGGTGGCATGGGGATGCAATTCTATGGTTAACATCATACTTGGCAAGCATTTTACGGAAAGCACCATGAATGAAGTGTGTAGCACCATCAGTCATTAAGTATCTAGGGACTCCAAACCTCGGAAAAATAACTTCTTTAAGCATCTTAATAGAGGTGTTATGATCAGCACTACTAGTTGGAATAGCTTCTACCCACTTAGTAACGTAATCAACAGCAACTAAAATATGGGTATACCCATTAGAGGAAGGAAACGGTCCCATATAATCAAAGCCCCGGACATCAAATGGTTCAATAACAAGTGAATAATTCATAGGCATTTCTTGACATCTACTGATATTACCAATTCTTTGACATTCATCATAAGATAAGATAAACTTACGGGCATCCTTGAAGTGAGCAGGCCAATAAAAACCAGATTGCAGTACCTTATGTGCAGTTCTATCTCCAGCATGGTGTCCTCCATAAGCTTCGGAGTGACACTTGCGTAGGATCTGTTCCTGTTCATGATCAGGTACACAACGTCTAATAATAAACCTATATCTACCATCCATATTGCACTTGTATCACCATCTCTTCGCCGAACTAGTGCACCTATACAATTTACCATTGTATTGGGTGTGTTAGGGACACAAGAGACTCTTTGTTATTTGGCTGCAGGGTTGTTTGAGAGAGACCATCTTCATCCTACGCCTCCCACGGATTGATAAACCTTAGGGTCATGCACTTGAGGGAAATTTGCTACTGTCCTACAAACCTCTGCACTTGGAGGCCCAACAACGTCTAGAAGAAGAAGGTTGCGTAGTAGGCATCACTGGTAGCTTCATCATCTCCGTCACCACGCCGTCGTGCTGACGAAACTCTCCCGTGAAGCTCAACTGGATCAAGAGCTCGTGGGACGTCATCGAGCTGAACGTGTGCTGAACGCGGAGGTGCCGTACGTTCGATGCTTGATCGGTTGGATCGCGAAGACGTTCGACTACATCAACCGCGTCACTAGACGCTTCCGCTTTCGGTCTACGAGGGTACGTAGACACACTCTCCCCTCTCGTTGCTATACATCTAGTAGATAGATCTTGCGTGATTGTAGGAAATTTTTGAAATACTAAGTTCCCCAACATCGTCTCTACCGCTTACATTGAGAAACCGCATTTTCCTATTAGGATAAAGGAACATGCTAAAGTCTCAACCATTGTTAACAAAAGTAATATTAGAGCACATAGACCCTCCGAGCAAACTAAAGTAGAACCTAGCACTGTTATGGTCAAAGATCTCTTGGTTGATAATATTGATGGACATGTTATTTATTTGTGTGACGAAACTGCTAGAATTGCCAAACCAGACACTGAAGATAAGAATAAGTCCATTGTTGGCATACCTATTGTCTCAGTCAAAATAGGAGTTCATTGTTATCATGGTTTTTGTGATATGGGTGCTAGCGTGAGTGCTATCCTTTTTACCTTATATCAATAAATATTGCATGAGATTGCACCCGCTGAAATAGAAGATATTGATATCACTATTAAACTTACAAACAGAGACATCATCACACCACTTGAGATTGTTATAGATGTAGAAGTCTTGTGTGGGAAAATAAAATACCCTACTGATTTCCTAGTTCTTGGTTCTCCACAAGATAATTTTTGTCCCGTAATATTTGGTAGACCTTTCTTGGACATTGTCAATGCTAAAATAGATTGCGAGAAAGAAATCGTCAATTTTAGTTTTGGTGATGTATCTCATGAGCTTAATTTCTCTAGTTTCGTAGGCAACCTCATAATAAAGAATTGCCTAGTAAAGATGAAATAATTGGTCTTACTTCTATTTCCATTCCACCTACTGATTCATTAGAGAAATATTTGCTAGACCATGAAAATGATACGCACTTGCATGAAAGAAAAGAAATAGATAAGATGTTCTTTGAACAACAACCTATTCTCAAGCACAACTTGCCTCTTGAAACTCTATAAGGTACTCCTCCATCTAAGGGTGATCTTGTGTTTGAATTAAAAAATTACCTGACACTTTGAAATATTATCATCTTATTGAAAAGAAAATATATAATGTTATTATCAATGCTAACCTTAGAGAGCATGAAGAAAAGAGATTGTTAAAAACTTTAAGGAAGCACCGTGCCGCTATTGGATATACTCTTGATGATGTTTAGGGCATTAGTCCCACTCTATGTAAGCACAAGATTAATATGGAACCAAATGATAAACCCGTTGTTGATCATCAGCGGCGATTAAATCCCTAAATGAAGGAAGTGGTAAGAAATGAAACATTAAAGCTTCTGGAAGCAGTTATAATTTATCCTAAAGCTGATAGTAGGTAAGTCTTGTTAATTGTGTTTCCAAGAAAGGAGGTATTATTGTTGTTCCTAATGATAAAAATGAACTCATCCCATAAAGAATTGTGACTGGCTATAGGATGGTGATTGATTTTTGAAAATTGAACGAAGCAACTAGAAAAGATCATTATCCTTTGCCTTTCATTGACCAAATGCTAGAAAGATTGTCAAAGCACACACACTTTTGCTTTCTGATGGATATTCTGATTTCTCTCAAATACACGTTTCACAACATGATCAAGAGAAAACCAGCTTTACTTGTCCTTTTGGAACTTATGTTTATAGAAGTATGCCTTTTGGTTTATGCAATGGACCTGCTACCTTTCAAATATGTATGACTACTACATTCTCTGACTTTTGTGAAAAGATTGTTGAGGTTTTCATGGATGGTTTTTCTGTTTACAAAACTTCTTTTGATGATTGTTTAAGCAACCTTGATCGAGTTTTGCACAGATATGAGCAAACTAATCTTGTCTTGAACTGGGAGAAGTACCACTTTATGGTGAATGAAGGTATTGTCTTGGGCATAAAATTTCTGAACGAGGTATTGAGATGGATGATGACCCACAAGTGTAGGGGATCTATCGTAGTCCTTTCGATAAGTAAGAGTGTCGAACCCAATGAGGAGCAGAAGGAAATGATAGGCAGTTTTCAGTAAGGTGTTTTCTGCAAGCACTGAAATTATCGATAACAGGTAGTTTTGTGATAAGATAATTGGTAACAAGTAATAAATAGTAAAAGTAAATAAGGTGCAACAAGATGGCCTAATCCTTTTTGTAGAAAAGTACAAGCCTGGACAAACTCTTATATGAAGGAAAGCGATCCCCGAGGACACATGGGAATATCGTCAAGCTAGTTTTCATCACGTTCATATGATTCGCGTTCATTACTTTGATAATTTGGTATGTGGGTGGACCGGTGCTTGGATGCTTCCCTTACTTGGACAAGCATCCCACTTATGATTAACCTCTATTGCAAGCATCCGCCACTACAAAAGAAGTATTAAGGTAAACCTAACCATAGCATGAAACATATGGATCCAAATCAGCCCCTTACGAAGCAACGCATAAACTAGGGTTTAAGCTTCTGTCACTCTAGCAACCCATCATCTACTTATTACTTCCCAATGCCTTCCTCTAGACCCAAACAATGGTGAAGTGCTATATAGTCGACGTTCACATGACACCACTAGAGGAAAGACAACACACATCTCATCAAAATATCGAACGAATACCAAATTCACATGACTACTTATAGCAAGACTTCTCCCATGTCCTCAGGAACAAACATAACTACTCACAAAGCATATTCATATTCATAATCAGAGGGGTATTAATATGCATAATGGATCTAAACATATGATCTTCCACCTGATAAACCAACTAGCATCAACTACAAGGAGTAATCAACACTACTAGCAACCCACAGGTACCAATCTGAGGTTTTGATACAAAGATTGGATACAAGAGATGAACTAGGGTTTGATAGGAGATGGTGCTGGTGAAGATGTTGATGATGATAACCCTCCCCAAGATGGGAGAGTTGTCGGTGATGACGGCGGTGACGATTTACCCCTCCCGGATGGAAGTGTCCCCGACAGAACAGCTCTGCCAGAGTCCTAGATTGGTTCCGCCAAGGTTCCGCCTCGAGACGGCGGCGCTTCATCCCGAAAGCCCGCTTATGATTTTTTCCAGGTCAAAACACCTCATATAGTAGAAGATGGGCATCGGGGGGCTGCCAGGTGGCCCACGGGGCAGGGGGCGCGCCTCCCACCCTCGTGGACGGTAGGTGGCCCCCCTCCTGTATTTCTTTCGCCAGATATTTTTTATATTTTTGGTAACAGAGTTTCGTGGAGTTTCAGGGATTTTTGAGTTGTGCAGAATAGGTCTCCAATGTTTGCTCCTTTTCCAGCCCAGAATTCCAGCGACCGGCATTCTCCGTCTTCATGTAAACCTTGTAAAATATGAGAAAAAAGGCATAAGTATTGTGACATAATGTGTAATAACATCCCGTAGTGCAATAAATATCAACATAAAAGCATGATGCAAAATGGACGTATCAATGGATAAAGCTAAAGTTGATGCAATTGAGAAAATACCATGTCCTAAAGATATTAAAGGTATTCGTAGTTTCCTTGGTCATTCTGGTTTTTATAGGCGGTTTATTAAAGACTTCTCTAAAATTTCTAGGCCTCTTACCAATTTATTACAAAAGGATGTTCCTTTTATTTTTTATGATGATAGTGTAGAAGCCTTTGAAACACTTACGAAAGCCTTAACCACCGCACCTATTGTTCAACCACCTGACTGTAACTTGCATTTTGAAATTATGTGTGATGCCAGTGACTATGTTGTCGGGGCTGTTCTAGGACAAAGAGTTGATAATAAATTGAATGTTACCCATTACGCTACTCAAACTCTAGACAATGATCAAAGAAATTATGCTACTACTGAAAAAGAATGTTTAGTAGTTGTGTTTGCTTGTGATAAATTCAGATCTTACATTGCTGATTCTAAAGTAATTGTTCGCGCCGATCATGCTGCTATTAAATATCTTTATGGAGAAGAAAGATGCTAAACCTAGACTCATTAGGTGGGTTTTTTTGCTGTCAGAATTTCACTTGCATATCACTGATAAAAAAGGAGTTATGAACCCCGTAGCTGATAACTTGTCTAGGTTAGAAAATATTCTTGATGACCGACTACCTATTAATGATAACTTTCTTAATGAACAACTTTGCAAAATTTATACCACCTAGTTTCACTTACCAACAAAAGAAAAGAAAAATCTTCTTTGATTTAAGGCATTACTTTTGGGATGACCCACATCATTATAAACAAGGAGTAGATGGCATTATTAGACGTTGTATACCTGAGATGAACATGAACAAATCCTACAGAAGTGTCACTCTGAATCTTATGGAGGACACCATGCAAGAGACAAAACTGCACATAAAGTACTATAGTCTGGATCTTGTGATGAATGTCAAAGAATTGGTAATATTGTTAGACATCAATAAATGGCTATGAATTATTCACTTGTTATTGAAGCATTTGATGTTTGGGGTTTTGATTATATGGAACAATTTCCTTCCTCTAATGGGTACACACATATCTTGGTAGCCGTTGACTATGTCACTAAGTGGGTAGAAGCTATTCCAACAAGTAGTGTTGATCATAACACGTCCAATAAAATGCTTAAAGAAATTATCTTTCCAAGGTTTGGAGTCCCTAGATATTTAATGACTGATGGTGGTTCACATTTTATACATGGTATCTTCCATAAATTTATTGCTAAGTATGATGTCAATCATAGAATAGAATCTCGTTATCACCCCCAATCTAGTGGTCAAGTTGAATTAAGTAATAGGGAAATATAATTAATTTTGCAATTCAATAGGTCCCAAAGGAATCGGTCTAAGAAATAGATGATGCGCTTTGGGCCTACCAAACAGCTTTATAAAAATCCTATGGGTATGTCTCCATATAAAATGGTTTATTGAAAAGCATGTCATTTACCTCTTGAGTTAGAACATAAAGCTTATTGGGCAAGAAGAAACTCAACTATGATTTCAAACTTGTCAGTGAAAAGAGGCTATTTGATATTAGCTCATTAGATGAATGGGGAACCCAAGCTTATGAAAATGCCAAATAGTTCAAAGAAAATGTTAAAATATGGCATGACAAAAGAATCCAGAAGCGGGAATTCAAAGTGGGTGAGTTGTTCTATTATACAATTCTCGTTTCAGATTTTTTTGCAGGAAAACTTCTCTCCAAATGGGAAGGATCATATATCATTGAAGAGGTTTATCGATCTTGAGCTATTAAAATCAATAATCCAGAAGGAACTAATCTGAATTTGGTCAATGGACATAGAATTAAGCACTACATTTCAGGTACACCTATTACTGTTGAAACTAATATTATCCAAACAATGACACTCAAGGAATACATAAAAGAGGGCTTCCAGAACACTCCAGAACCCTTGAAAGGAGGAGGTACGTGATACGGTAAGTCATCTGACTCCGAAAAATTCGCAAAATATTTTCTACCGGTTTTGGAATAGTTAGAAAAATACAAAAATAAGAAACACATGGGAAGGCAACCCGGGTGCCCACAAGGCATCAGGGCATGCCCTCGTGGGTAGTGGGGCCCACAAGCACCTTCCCCACTCTGTTTTCTTTTAGATCACGTATTTCCTAGAATAAAAATTCTCTATATATACCACCAAATGATTTGATCACCGCATCGCGAAGTTATCCTCTGTTCTTATTTCGTGTTGTTTTCTGGTGAGATCTATCAAGCCAGGGATTATGTCTTCTCCCCCCTCAAACAACATAGAGTTGGATGCTTGGCTGGTGAAGATGGAGTTGTGGCAAGAAGAAACGCAAGAAGCCACTAAGGAGGACAAAGCCAAGGAAGCTGAAGGAAATCAAGCTCAAGAAGGGAGGCAAGCTATGATCACGAAGGAAATTGAGGAAGAGGAAGATATCCTTCAACCCTACCATGAGCATCTCACCCCCACTGAAGTCAAAGCCTTTAGGGCCTTCGCAACGGTTCGTGTTCAGAATAAATATCTTTCTCGTGAAATTATTTTGTTGGAGGAGCAAAACATCGCTCTTCAAAGGATCAATCGTTGGTTGGAGTACCTGTTGAGCCTAAAGTGTGAATCACGCCTGCTTCATCACCACCATCACCAAATAAGGGGAATTGAGTACACGGGTATGGGCACTCCCCTTGGCTGTCGCCAAGTGTTGGAGATATAACTAGTGGGTATAACCCGCCCAGGAGGGGCCGGGTCATACCACCGACAGTTCAAGACAAAGAAGCCCAAAATGTGGAGCGTGAGGCCCACAGGTGTGAACCGCCATATGTGTAACTTGTATTATAAGGCAAGCTTAGTTTTTACCGAGCCGGACACGTTGTGTACGAGCCGGCCGGGACTGTGTAAGCCGCCAGGCATCGACCTGCATATATAAAGGGGTGACCCGGTGGCAGGTTAACGGAAGAAAGAATCGCTCGAGAGCTAGGTCAAGCGTATTCGCTCCCTGGTTATTGAGTCTCGAGCAATACAACCCTAGCTGGATTAAGCTTTTACCTCATCGAGGGGCTGAACCAGGATAAAAAACTCTCCGTGTCCTTTGTCCCAATTAACCCCTTCAAGCTAACCTAGTTGGGATGGCTCCACACCTAAGTCCTAATTCCAGGGCATCTACCATGACAAATCCACGACCCCAAGCTTGGGGTAGGTGCCCCGGTATCGTATCACCATGACTTTTATTACCTTTACTGGTTTTAGTTTGATCCTTAGTATTTTCGTGATCTAGTTAAATAAAAGTTTTTATATTTCATGTGTTAGTTCATGATCTATCTATCTATGTAATCGAGTTGAGAACTACATAATAAAGATTAGTTTGAGTTTTTGCTTTCTATGTTGCAATCAAAATAAACGAAATAATGAAAAAGATCATATGCTAATCTTATGGACATCAATGACATCACATAGATTAGTATAAGCGGTAAAATTTATTGAAAATTGACAAACATAGCATTAGTTAATGATGCAATTCATGAAAAAATTAACAAGGGAAGAGAAGATTTACATGGAAATATACTATCTTAGACATCTTTTATGATTGTGAGCCCCCATTAAATATGCCAGATTGTTGACTTTGGACAAGGAAGATAACGTAATGATTTATGTTTGTTCATATTCACATAGAAGTTATGTTGTCATAGATCCTCTAACATGTGGTGCTTGCCAAATATCTTTGCTGGCCAAAAATCCACACTAAGTAGAGATACTACTTATGCATCCAAAATCTTTAAACCCAATTTCATGTCATGAGAGTCCACTATACCTATCTATGAATTGAGTAAAATCCTTCAAGTAAGTTGTCATTGGTGCATAAATCAAAAAAAATTGCTTCTAAATATGTTTGATATTTTATTGTAAGGGAAAATAAGTGTTATACGAACTTATGATGGCAAAGTAATAAAAGTGACGGACCGCATAATAAAGGTTGCCATCATAAGGGGCAATATAATGTGGTGTTCTTTTGTATTAAGGGATTGTGCATCCAAAATAAAAGCGCGTGTTAACCTCTGCTTCCCTCTGCGAAGGGCCTATCTTTTACTTTTATGTATTTACTTTTTATGTTGAGTCAATAGTGTTCTCCTCTCTTCCTTTTTTCTTTTTTTCTTTTGCAAGCATCCTGTGGTTAGGAAAGATCTAGGCACATATATCCAGTTGAATGTGAGTGATCATGAGTTATTATTGTTGACATCACCCTTGAGGTGAATAAGTTGGGAGGTGAAACTATAAGCCCCTATCTTTCTATGTGTGTGGCTGAAAAAAAAATCTCCATATATATGCTATGAGTGTTAGCAATCATAGAAGACTAAATGATAGTTGAGTATGTGGACTTGCTAAAAAGCTCCGACACGTGACTCTTCCTGAAAATATGATGAATTGTAATTGCACTGTTGACTGAGAACATAGTTTGTTAATTTTCAAGAAACTTTATGCTTTATACTTTGCTACTGTGGTGAATTGTTACTTTTCATGAGAAGTCTTATGATAATAATCATTGCTCTTATAATAATGATCATGATGCTACTATGTCCGTATTTTGTTTTTATCGACCTCTCTCTCTCTCTCTCTCTCTCTCTCTCTCTCTAAACATGTGAGCATGATTCCCGATATCGGTTTTTCGCTTGAGAACAAGCGAGGTATAAGCTTGGGGGAGTTGCTACCTCAATTTTGCATCATGTTTTCCTACAATTATTTTTAGTGTTTTTGTCTATAATAACACTTTGGGGAGTAATTCTAATGCCCTTTTAATCATAATTTATAAAGTTTGCACAAAGAGGGAGAATGCCGACAGCTGGAATTATGGACCTGAAAAAGCTATGTGAGAGGTACATATTATGAACATCTCCAAATGGGCTGAAATATTACGGATAATTATTTTGGAATATTTAAAAAATACTAAAGAAAATATTTACTAAAGGAGGCCAACCAAGAGCCCATAAGGCACCAAGGCGGCCCCCAGGCGCGCCCTGCTGGGTAGAGGACCCACTAGCCCACTTTCGGCGACCATCTTCTGGTATATAATCACATTTTCCCTAGAAAAAAATAGAGGGAGGACTTTCGGGATGGAGCGTCGCCGTCTCGAGGCAGAACTTAGGCAGGAGCACTTTTGATCTTCGGCGGCGAGATTCCGCTGTGGATACTTCCCT
This sequence comes from Secale cereale, assembly GCA_902687465.1. Lineage (NCBI taxonomy): Eukaryota > Viridiplantae > Streptophyta > Magnoliopsida > Poales > Poaceae > Secale > Secale cereale. The sequence goes on from LR738713.1 coordinate 77,650,212, forward strand.
AGCAAGAGGGGAAAATCAAAGCCATCCTCATCACCAACAACCCTCCCATCGTGGGAGGATCAATCTTCATCAAAATCTTCACCGGCACCATCTCATCTCAAACCCTAGTTCATCTCTTGTATTTAATCTTTGTATCAAAACCTTAGATTGGTACCTGTGGGATTGCTAGTAGTCTTGATTACATCTTGTAGTTGATGCTAGTTGGTTTATTTGGTGGAAGATAATATGTTCAGATCTAATATGCTATTTAATACCCCTCTAATCTTGAACATGCATATGCTTTATGAGTATTTAGTTTTGTTCTGAGGACATGGGAGAAATCTTGTCGTAAGTAATAATGTGAATTTGATATTCATTCGATATTTTGATGATGTATATGTTGTGATTCCCTTAGTGGTGTCGTGTGAACGTTGACTACATGACACTTCACCATCTTTGGGTGTAAGGGAATGCATTATGGAGTAGTTATTAGATTATGGGTTGCTAGAGTGATAGAAGCTTAAACCCTACTTTATGCGCTACTTCGTAAGGAGCTGGTTTGGATCCATACACTTAATGTTGTGGTTAGATTTTATTTCAATTCTTCTTTTGTAGTTGCGGATGCTTGCGAAGGGGGTTAATCATAAGTGAGAACCTTTTTCAAGTAAGAACGACACCCAAGCACCGGTCCAACCACATATCAAATTATCAAAGCAGCGAACGCGAATCAAACCAACATGATAAAAGTGACAAGATGAAATTCCCGTGTGTCCTCGAGAACGCTTTGCTTATTATAAGAGACTATTTCGGCCTGTCCTTTGTCACAAAAGGATTGGGCTATCTTGCTGCACCTATTGTTACTATTGCTACTTGTCACTTGTTACAAATAATTTTGCTAACAAACAACTTGTTACCGAAATTTCAGTGCATGTAGAAATTACCTTGCTGGAAACTACTTGTCATTTCCTTCTGCTCCTCGTTGGATTTGACACTCTTACTTATCTAAAGGACTATGATTGATTCCCTATACTTGTGGGTCATCAGGCCGCTCGCGCACCGGCAATGTCTCATCACTGCCCCGGTCTGTATCCCCGCGTGCCCGCCTCACTCCGGCTCTGCTCCCGAATGCCAGGGCCCCGACCCTATCCCCCTCCTTTACACTATAGCGCGCATCCGCTCCACGCCTTTCGTCAGCGCGCGACCCGCTTGCCGGTGGCAGGGACAACGCCTGCTCCACGTCGTTCATCGGCGTGTGTCCGCTGTCCGCGCGTCCACGGCGATCCCAATTCGAGTCCGCCGGATCGTCGCCTAGATGTTTGACGTCGATTGGACCCAGGGCACTGGGTGGACGTGGTTGTGGTGATGGGGCGCTGCATGGGGGCTAATCGACGGCGGCGGACAACAAGAGCATGGCGGCAGTGTCAGACAACACAAGCGGGGCGGAGAGATGGAGGGGTGGACGCCCGCGCCCGCACCGGCACCAGGCGGTACCACCGGGGCAGCGAGCGAAGTTAGCGAGGCGACGGGTGAGGCGAGCGGAGGAGTCAAGGCGGCGCCATTAGGGCGGCGAGCAGAGGGGGCAAGGCGAGGTGCTCGGAGGGGAGAGAGAGAGATTAAGATGTTTTTATGTCTAAAAACGCATAGCTAGAGCCACCCACATGCGCTCCACAGCATCACTCGGGCCTGGACCGCTAGAAACTGTCCATTCCAGTGAGCCAGACCCATGGGTGCTTTAAGAACCATGTCATGCAAGCCGAGTAGTGCTTGTGCGCAACCAAACAGACTGACACTGAAAAGATCCTGCATACGCGGACCTTGTTGAACTTTAATGGGCAACCAAATGCGCCCCTAATCCACTGAAGCTCCTACGGATTATCCCCGCAAACAAAAAAAAAGCTCCAATGGATTGAGAGCAACTCCAATGGGCCGACCCAAATGGACATTGATTTTGTTCGCTTTTTGTCCATTTGGGTTACCCGTTCGCTCGTCCGTGTCCGCTTTTTAAATGGGTCGACAGGTGCACCTAACAGGGCCAGACGTGTTTTTTGACATATCCGCCTCGACATTTTGTTGAACCCGTAGCAGGCAGGGAACTTGCAGTGAGGAATGATGTCGGTGCACACCTGCTGCTCGCCACACCGTGCAGCTCCCTCCCGCTTTAGCTGGCTGCTCGGAGCTCCGAGCCCGCACCGCCACACCCCGTAGCTGCCACCACAGGCCCGCCGCTGCTCCGAGCCGAGCGCGAGGCACCACCCCGCCCCGTGGCCTCCACCATAGCTGTAACACCCCAGATGTAACAATTCCATTTATGGCAATATAATCTTTGTTGACTTAATCGATTCCATTCTAGGCTCTTCCTTCATTTCGGGTTTCTTCGTTTTTGTCGTGTGTGTGTGTGCATATCATCCATGTCATGTCATCATGTGCATTGCATTGCATTCGTGACGTCACTTGCACCCGTTCATGCTCGTCTCTTCTCGTTGCCGCCCTTCGGCCTCCGCCGCCGCCGTCCTTCGGGACCCTCGTCGACGCCGGACTCGCGCCGCGCCGCTGCGGACCACCACCGCCGGTCCCGCGGACCACCGCCGCCGCGCCTCCAACGACCGCCGCCGCGCCTCCAATGCTCGCCGCCGCCTCGCCGGCGTCTACGGTCGCCGGAGCCGCCACCGGACCCGATCCACATCTGGATCTGGGGGTGGATTAGATCCATCCCTCCCCGAACCAAACGGCCATCTCCGTCCCGGATCTGTCCCGTCCCACGTTGACTTTTTGCGGAGGTAAAATTCCACTAAGTCCCAGATCCGCATAAATTTCTTGCCCTCTTTGACATGTGGTAACTTTGTGCTCGTTGCTCCATTTTGCGCATATGATATATCGAAATGTTCGTCTCAACATGCTCTACATGTTAGCATCAGTTTCGTGCATGTTAGGGTTAATCTAGTTGACTTAATCCTCGTGACAAGAGTGCTTCATGATGTAACTGTTTCAACACTTGTTGTCTGTGTAAATTTGTTGGCATGTTCGTGAGCTAGTAACTTTGTGCATGTTGGTCCGAATGGAGTGAATGACATGTCCAGATGTTCGTCTTGTGATGCTCTTCAAGATGGATGTATTTTCTTGCATGATATGATGCATTACGCCATGTTTATCTCTGTTACAAATGTGCATTTGACTGATAAGTTTCTAAACTTGTTATGAGGTGATGTTTTGTCTTGCTTGTGTATATTAATTCATGTGTCATATGCGCTAGGTGTCAACATGAGTTTTGCTCTTGGGAATGTGCTCTACATGATAGATTCATTTTTATGCTATGATATGTCTAGAGATTAGTGCAACAAGCTTGTTAACATGTCATCGTGATGCTAAATTTCTGCCAAGTGTGAATCTGTTAATTTTGTGCCATGTTTCCATGATGTCGCCATCCTTGTTGTGCATGGTTAGAGTTGTCCAGTGGGTGTTCCTTGATGTATATGTTATGCTCTAGCTATCCATGCTCTTTCTTGCCATGATACCTAGTTGTAGCTTGTTGTTTTCATGCTCTCAAGTTGCTATAAAATGTTTCTGTCAGCATGTTATCAACAAGTTCAGTTTTGCCATGTGAATAGCTAGTGTTCTATGCATCCTATGACCATGTTCTTGCCATGAGTAGCTTCTCAAATATGTCTTCTTGCTATTGGTTATCTTCACATGCCATGCTATGCTTTGAGTTGAGTTGCACAAGCTTGCAAACATGCCTACTTGTTTTAATTTCTACCATGCCATGTAATTTTCACCAAGTCTGAGAAATCTGTAAACTTATTGAATCTTTCCATGCTTGTTTAATTGTGTTCCAACAAGTTTTTGGGTGTGCTCTAAGATCATGCTTGTTAAGTATCATGTCTATTTCACATCCATGCATTTTTTCTTCATGTTTGGGTGATGTAGCATATTTATTTCTTGCTCCAAAGATGCCATGTTGCTGTAAACTGCAGTTTTGCACTGCATCTTGTTTTGCTTGTCTTTTGCAAACCGTGCATCCGTTCCCGGTGATCGTTATATCAATTTCAACCAAAATCTTCCCCTCTATCCAATGGCTTGCTTGTTTACCCAATATGAAGCAATTCCCATCATCTTCTCCTTAGGCTCAAGAGCATCGCCATGCATACGCACATCATACTTGCATCCCATGACATGTCTTGCACCATGTTGATTGTGCATTGCACCGTGTTTGATATTGTGCTGTTGTTGTGCTCTTGTGTTGGGTAGAGCCGGGAGGCGATACCGAGTTCGAGGATCTTGTTGAGACTGAGTTTGAGGAGCCGTCTTACCATCCCACCGACGACTTACCAGGCAAGATGACCATTCCTCGATATCACCTCTATCTTTGCCTATGCTAGTTGTCTCGTTCTTTAGATATGCCTCGATGCCTATTCCTGTTTGTCAGCCTCCTATTGTAGCGATGAAACACTCTAACCGCCTTCCTAGCAAACCGTTGATTGGCTAAGTACGCTTTTGCTCAGCCCCTCTTATAGCGTTGTTAGTTGCAGGTGAAGTTTCGAAGATTGCTCCACGTTTGGACTTGTTATATGGGGATTCCGAGAATACCCGGGTCTTCCCACTTTGGAGTTGCGACTCCGCAGATCGTGAGCTTGTGATGGGCTAAGTTGGGACACCCCTGCAGGGTTTGATCTTTCGAAAGTCGTGCTCGCGGTTATGTGGCAGATGGGAATTTGTTAATATCCGGTTGTAGATAACTTGACACCTTATCCTTAAGAATACACTAGCTGTGTGAGTAACCGTGATGGTCTCTTTCCGAAGGGCTTCGGTAAGTGAACACGATGGGGTTGTGTTTGACCGTGAGTAGTTAGGATCACTTCTTGATCAACTTGGCGACCGTTGGCACTTGTTCTCTTCTCGCTCTAAACTTGTAAGCTAGTGCTTAGTGCTTGCTGCAAACACTTTATTACCCTTCCACACCTGAGGCTTTGCTAGTTTTGATACCCGGGAATGGGATTGCTGAGTCTTTGTGGCTCACAGTTACAACACACACCAGATGTAGGTACCGCCGAGTACGATGCAGGAGATGGATCAGAACTTCAGTGGGGGTTCGATGAAGAGCGTGGTCGTTACTATGTTTCGTGTCCCGACGATCAGTAGTTGTTCCTACTAGGGGCGATCAGGCCTTGTGTTTATGGTATCTTTCTCGTTTGGATTTCGTCCGTAGTTGGACCCTGTGTTATTCGGATGATTGTATGTTATTGTATTCATTGTGTGACGTGGTGAGTGTAAGCCAACTATCTTTTACAATTTCATCCCTGAACTTTTACATGAGATGTGCAAAGATACCATACTTGAGATCATTCTAGAATGCACTTATGCCTTTAAGTCGTGCCTCGACACGTAGGAGACATAGTCGCATCATGGGCATTACAATAGCCTCGAGCTCGCGGCGAGCATGGTGGCTGGGCGCGGTGAGCATGATGAGGCTATGCGAGGCCGCATGAGCACGAACGCCCCACGCCGGTGCACAAGCGCAGGAGTAGCATGAGCCCACCACGACGGAGCACGGGCGTCGGACTAGGACGAGCCCGCCCATCTGTTGTTGCTGTTGTGCGAGCATGGGAGCAGACACGGCCGGTCGAGACGCGAGGGGCTACCGGTCCAGCAGAGGAAGCCGGGCGTGGGGGAGGCGGAGGCAAGGCCGGCCGCGGCACTTGGAGCGTCGGGCGTGCGCGGTGGTGGAGGCGGAGGCGAGGCCGGGCGCGACGCGTGAAGCGGCGGGACGAGGACGACGTGCGCTGCGGGACCTGGAGCTGCACCACCACCATCACGCGGCGCGAGCGGTGCGGGGCGAGCGCGGTGCGATGGTGCAGGACATCGGGGCGAGCACGGCGGTGCGAGCATGGCAGTGCCCTGCGGTGGCACGGTAGAGCGAGCTTGTTGTGGTAAGATGGCATGTGTTGTGCGCCATGGCGGAGAGAAAAAAGGAGTATGCGAATGGCAGGTGGGCCACGCAGGACGGGCAGTGGACAGAGGCACAAAAAGCGGATGTAAAAAACGTCTGATTTGTACCCGCCTCCAATCCAAATCCATTCCAATTTTGGGACGAAAATGGGTCCAAGAAAATACAAAAGAAACATAAAATAGAAATAGGTTCGTATACTGGGCGTCGTCTTTTGTCCGTGCAGACACAAATAAAGACAGGCGGACGATTTGTGTCGTTGTGTTGATGTTGCTCTAATAAATCGCAATGATAATTGAAGACTTTGTGCGAGACAGATGCATCCACGTAGAAACGTTACACTACACCAAGAAAACACACCCTAAAAGAAAAAGGAAAACACCAAGAAAACACACCCTAAAAGAATACACTACCTGTGTGAGTAACCGTGATGGTCTCTTTTTGAAGGGCTTCGGGAAGTGAACACGGTGGGGTTGTGTTTGACCGTGAGTAGTTAGGATCACTTCTTGATCAACTTGGCGGCCGTTGGCACTTGTTCTCTTATCGCTCTAAACTCGTAAGCTAGTGCTTAGTGCTTGCTGCAAACACTTGATTACCCTTCCACACCTAAGGCTTTGCTAGTTTTGATACTCGAGAATGGGATTGCTGAGTCTTTATGGCTCACAGTTACAACACACACCAGATGCAGGTACCGTCGAGTACGGTGCAGGAGATGGATCAGAACTTCAGTGGGAGTTTGATGAAAAGCATGGTCGTTACTATGTTTCGTATCCCGACGATCAGTAGTGGTTCCTACTAGGGGCAATCAGGCCTTGTGTTTATGATATCTTTCTCGTTTGGATTTCGTCCGTAGTCGGACCCTGTGTTATTCGGATGATTGTATGTTATTGTATTCATTGTGTGACGTGGTGACTGTAAGCCAACTATCTTTTACAATTTCATCCCTGAATTTTTACATGAGATGTGCAAAGATACCATACTTGAGATCATTCCAGAATGCGCTTATGCCTTTAAGTCGTGCCTCGACACGTAGGAGACATAGTCGCATCCTGGGCATTACAAGTTGGTATTCAGAGCCTTCTCCGACCTAGGAGCCCCCTGATTGATCGTACCACTGACGGTTGAGTCTAGACACACACACACAAAATGTTTTGAGTCCTATATATATATCGGAGAGTAGGATTTCTTTTTACTCCTCATCCCCTTCATCGCTCTGGTGAGGACTCCTGACGTTGTTCTATCTCCTCTACTCTCAAAATTTCAAAAAAAAAAATTAGGATCACGCGTGTATTGTTTGGATTGTTCCGATATCTTTGTGACGAGAACATTGTTCTCGATGCCTCATGTCATTTAGGGGTTGTGGCAGTGTCCTGGGGAGTTGAGCACCAAGGTGTTATCGTCACAAATGTATCGTAGCGTTTCTAGAATACCAGAGGCGGCCGACATCGAAAACTCTTCTATGCATGTCTGGTGGTGAGTTAACCTCGACGTCACCCAGTACTGGGGAGATAGTTCGGGAGTATTGCCACAGCTAGTATAGTGGATGTGTTTCGAAGGTCCGAGGTAAACAGTTTCCGAGGATGACTGGTTATGTGTTGACGGATGGATATAGATGGATGTAGGTTTAGAGTTGAGTGCGCGGTGCTTCCCCTGTATCCCCAACACCAGATTGCATAACCGGAAAGCTTCGGGAATTAATAGGTGGGTTTCAAGTAGCTTGTAGGTAATCTTCCTACAGGTGCATGGTATGAGGTTTGGGGTTCAACATCTAGTGAAGAGGTTTCATGGGCGCTGTTCCAATTGGGAGTTGCATCTTAAAGGATCCTTGGCTATGCTGATCCGGGGATTGCAAGACCCTTTGTAACATGTGCCATGGGGCATTCAACACGAACATGTGGGACGAAACTTCTATTATGTACTTGTTCCATCTGTACCTTGTTGTTTTATTTTATCATTTTGTTCTCCCAAGTGGCTTCTCGGCAAGTTGTTGTACCATTAAGCTATGGAATTCATTCGTTCATTTTTTGTTCGAATGTTCATTGTGAAGACTATATGTTGCAAATGTCTAGCCGTTGACTCAGCTTATCTATTTTGCATCAATGGCTAACAGGTGTCATCGTCTTCAGGATGGCTCCTAAGAAGGTTCCCAACCCAAACCAAGAGGGTGAAGAAGAGCGTCCTCCTGAACGTCCTCCTTCCCCTCCTCCTCCGTCTGAGGCATGGAGAGCGATTATGCAGGCAACCAACCAGAACATTGAGATGCTCATGCAAATGATGCGGAGTTTTCAAGCAAATCAAGGCAATCAAGGGAACCAAGGCCAAGGAAATCTGTTCAATCAACCTCACTTTGCGACACTGAACCAATTCTTGGCAAACCAACCAAAGTCTTTCAGCTACTGTGTGGACCCACTAGATGCTGAAGATTGGATCACACACATCAAAAAGCACTTTGAATGCAGTAATGTAAGACCTGGGGATTATGTCAAGTTTGCCACTTTCCAACTCAATGATCAAGCTGCTGATTGGTGGCAATAGTACAAAGACTCCAGAGGTGGTCGTGAGATCTCGTGGACTGATTTCTGCTGCGATTTCCGTTCTCATCACATTCCAACCAGTGTCATTGAAGGCATGCGTGAGCAATTCCGCAACCTGAAGAAAGGCACCATGTCCGTCTATCAATACAATGTCAAGTTCCAGAATCTTGCCCGTTATGCGAAGTAAGACATCCCCGATGCCAAGAGCAAAATCTACCAATTCCGAGGTGGTCTGAAAGATGAACTCCAACTTGCTCTCACCTTGTTGCCGGATGAATTTGACCAATTCTACAATATGGCTCTCAAGCAAGAGGTAGCTCAGCTCAAGTGTGAAGCTTCCAAAAAGAGGATAAGAGATGTTGTTCACTCCTCCTCTTCCTCTCAAGTGGTTGCCAAGCAGCAGAAGTTCTGGCTACCGCCTCCTCCAGTGCTCCGTCCTCCAAGCAAAAACAATCACTCAGGTGGTCGTGGATTCTCCCACCCACCCAACCCAAGCAACTAGTCCAAGCCTCAGTTCCAAGCTCCAAGACCAAGTGGTCCTTATCATCGGACTCTTTCAGAAGTTACTTGCAACAAGTGTGGTCAGAAGGGTCACTATGCAAACAAGTGTACTCAAAGGTGCCTTCCTCCTCCTCCACCTATCAGCAATGCTATTGTCAAGCACAACCCCAAGGCAGCAAGAATGAACATGATGAATGCAACTCAAGCAGAGAATTCTTCTAATGTGATAACTGGTAATCTTCCAGTTAACTCCATTCCTGCTAAAGTCTTGTTTGATTCGGGTGCATCGCTTTCTTTCATTTTCAAGACCATTTGTTGCTAAGCATGACTTGGTTACGGAGAGCATACCTTGGCCTTTAAAGATTATTTCTCCGGGATTGCAAATGACTTCCAACTCAGTTGCTCCGGACATATCTATTCATATGGGTGATTACAGTTTTTTGGTTTCACCGGTTGTTCTCGGCAACTCCGACATTGATCTTATTCTTGGGATGGATTGGCTCTCCAAGCATGATGCAAATATTGATTGTGCAAACAAGGAGGTCAAGCTAACTCATCTTGACGAAGACGTGATTATCTTTGCATCTCGAGATAACACAATCAGGCTATTCTCTCTCAATGATAAGGGCGAGATTAATGCCATTTCTCAGATTCTGGTGGTTTGTGAATATGAGGATGTATTCCCTGAAGAGCTTCCAGGCATGCCTCCCAACCGTCCAGTTGAATTCGTCATTGAACTTGAACCTGGTACCGAGCCAGCCTATCGGCGTCTGTACAAGCTTTCTCCTGATGAGTTGAAGGAGCTGAAGAAACAACTTGATGAGCAAGAACGAATGGGTCTAATCAGACCAAGTACTTCTCCTTGGGGTTGTGGTGTTCTATTTGTCAAGAAAAAGGATGGCACGGAACGTCTTTGCGTTGATTACCGGCCATTGAACAAGAAGACAATAAAGAATAAGTACCAGCTCCCCAATATCAATGAATTGTTCGAGCAGCTCAAAGGAGCCAAGGTTTTCTCGAAGCTCGATCTCCGGATGGGTTACCATCAGATTCGTATCTATGAAGAAGATATTCCGAAGAACGCATTCAGAACGAGTTATGGCTCCTATGAATACACGGTCATGTCTTTCGGGCTTGCAAAGGCTCCACCCACTTTCTCTCAGATGATGCACTTCATATTCAACCCCTACACCAATGAATTCATTCTCGTCTATCTGGATGATATCTTGGTATTCTCCAACAATGAAGAAGACCATGCCAAGCACCTCCGTTTGGTCCTTGATAGCTCCGTGAGCACCGTTTCTATGCGAAGTTCTCCAAATGTGAATTCTGGCTTGATAAAGTCCTCTATCTTGGCCATATTATCTCTGCTGAGGTCATTTCTGTTAACCCCGATAAGGTTGAAGCTATTTTGAAGTGGGAACCTCCTCAGAACGGCAAGCAACTCTGAAGTTTCCTCGGTCTCGCAAGCTATTGCAGAAGGTTCGTTGAGAACTTCTCCAAGATTGCCAAGCCTCTTTCCAACCTGTTGCAGAAGAATGTCAAGTACTCGTGTACTCCTGATTGTGATGTGGCATTCAAGACACTCAAAGAGAAGCTCATTTCTGCTCCGGTACTTACTCCTCCGGATGAGTCCAAGCCTTATGAAGTGTTCTGTGATGCTTCATTGCAAGGTCTTGGCGGTGTTCTCATGCAAGACAAGAAGATCGTTGCATACACTTCACGTCAGCTTAAACCAAATGAGAAGAATTACCCCACACATGATCTCGAGCTAGCAGCAGTAGTTCATGCCTTGATCACGTGGAGACACCTTCTATTGGGCAGAAAAGTGGACATCTTCACCAATCACAAGAGCTTGAAGTACATCTTCACTCAGCCAAACCTTAAACTTCGCCAGACTCGTTGGGTTGAGATGATTCAAGAATACGATCCAAGCATTGAGTATACTCCTGGCAAGGCCAATGTCATTGGAGATGCCTTGAGCAGAAAGGCTTATTGCCAAAGTCTCCTTCTCAAACCGTTCCAACCTGAACTTTGTGAATCATTCAGGAAGCTCAACCTCCAAGTTGTTCCGCAAGGATTTCTTGCCAACCTTCAAGTCGCTCCTACCTTGGAAGATCAAATCCGTTGGCCCAACTCAGTGATTCTATGGTGCAGAAGGTGAAACATGGTACTGCAAAGGGTACTCCCAAGTACAAGTGCTATCGCATTGATGACAGAGACACTTTGTTCTTTGAGGACAGAATTGTGGTTCCCAAAGGTGATCTCAGAAAGCTCATAATGAACGAAGCACATGACTCACTCCTCTCGATACATCCAGGAAGCTCCAAGATGTACCATGACCTCAAGCAATCCTATTGGTGGACTCGCATGAAAAGAGAAATTGCTCAATTCGTGAACGAGTGTGATGTCTGCAGAAGAGTGAAGGCAGAGCCTCAACGTCCAGCCGGACTCCTTCAACCTCTCCTTATTCCCGAGTGGAAATTCGATCACATTGAGATGGATTTCGTCACCGGTTTTCCCATGTCCAAGAGAGGAAATGATGCTATCTTTGTGGTGATTGACAAGCTCACTAAAGTGGCTCATTTTCTTCCAGTCAAAGAATCCATCACCGCAGCTCAACTGGCAGAGCTGTACACCTCCAGAATTGTCTCTTTGCATGGCATTCCTCAAGTGATCTCCTCAAACCATGGAAGCTTGTTCACTTCCAAGTTCTGGGATTCCTTTCAGTCAGCTATGGGCACCAAGATTCGCTTCAACACTGTGTTTCACCCTCAGACTAGTGGTCAAGTCGAAAGAGTGAACCAAATCCTTGAAGATATGCTCAGAGCTTGTGTCATCTCCTTCGGTATGAAATGGGAAGATTGCCTTCCATTTGCCGAATTCTCCTACAACAACAGCTTCCAAGGAAGTGCAGGCAAAGCACCGTTTGAAATTCTCTATGGCAGAAAGTGACGTACCCCTCTCAACTGGTCAGAGACTGGTGAACGTCAACTCCTTGGAAATGATTTGATCTCAGAAGCCAAAGAAATGTGCAAAGTCATATGTGAGAATCTCAAGGCCGCGCAATCGTGCCAAAAGAGCTACTATGACGGCAAGCATCGTGACTTGGCTTTCGACATTGGTGATCATGTCTATCTCCGTGTTTCTCTGATGAAGGTCACACAGAGCTTCGGTATCAAGGGCAAGCTTGCTCCAAGATATGTGGGCTCTTTCAAGATTCTTGGCAAGAGAGGCGATCTAGCCTACCAACTCGAGCTTCCCTCCAACTTTGCAAATGTGCACGATGTGTTTCACGTGTCTCAACTCCGCAAGTACTTCAAGATGCGTGAACGCACCATTCCTTTCGAAGAGATTGATCTTCAGCAAGACTTGTCTTATCGTGAGCACCCCGTTGCTATCCTTGAAGAAACTGAGCACAAGACCCGCAACAAGTCCATCAAATTCTTGAAAGTGAAGTGGTCACACCATACCGACCGAGAAGCTACATGGGAACGAGAAGATCTTCTCCGTTCCGAGTATCCCGCTTTCTTTCAGTCCTAGATCTCAGGACGAGATCTTTTTGTAGTGGAGGAGAGTTTGTAACGCCCTGGATGTAACAATTACATTTATGGCAATATAATCTTCGTTGACTTAATCAATTCCATTCTGGGTTCTTCCTTCATTTCGGGTTTCTTCGTTTTTGCCGTGTACGTGTGTGCATATCATCCATGTCATGTCATCATGTGCATTGCATTGCATTCGTGTCGTCACTTGCACCCGGTCATGCTCGTCTCTTCCTGTTGCCGCCCTTCGCCCTCCGACGTCGCCGCCCTTCGGGACCCTCGCCGGCGCCGGACTCGCGCCGCGTCGCCGCGGACCACCACCGCCGCGTCGCCGCGGACCACCACCGCCGCGTCGCCGCGGACCACCACCGCCGGTCCCGTGGACCACCGCCGCTGCGCCTCCAACGACCGCCGCCGCTCCTCCAACGCTCTCCACCGACCCCACCGCTCGCCGCCGCCTCGCCGGCATCTCCGGTCTCCGGAGCCGCCACCGGACCCGATCTACATCCGGATCTAGGGCTGGATCAGATCCATCCCTCCCCGAACCAAACGGCCATCTCCATCCCGGATTCGTCCCGTCCCGCGTTGACTTTTCGCGGAGGTAAAATTCTACTAAGTCCTAGATCCGCTTAAATTTCTTGCCATCTTTGACACATGGTAACTTTGTGCTCGTTGCTCCGTTTTGCGCATATGATATATCGAAATGTTCGTATCGACATGCTCTACATGTTAGCATCAGTTTCAGGCATGTTAGAGTTCATCTAGTTGACTTAATCCTCGTGACAAGAGTGCTTCGTGATGTAACTGTTTCAGCACTTGTTGTCTGTGTAAATTTGTTGGCATGTTCGTGAGCTAGTAACTTTGTGCACGTTGGTCCGAATGGAGTGAATGAGATGCCCAGATGTTCGTCTTGTGATGCTCTTCAAGATGTATGTATTTGCTTGCATGATATGATGCATTATGCCATGTTTATCTATGTTGCAAAACTGCATTTGGCTGATAAGTTTCTAAACTTGTTATGAGGTGATGTTTTGTCTTACTTGTGTATATTAATCCATGTGTCATATGAGCTAGGTGTCAACATGAGTTTTGCTCTTGGGAATGTGCTCTACGTGATAGATTCATTTTCATGCCATGATATGTATTGATATGAGTGCAACAAGCTAGTTAACATGTCATCGTGATGCTAAATTTCTGCTAAGTGTGAATCTGTTAATTTTATGCCATGTTTCCATGATGCCATCGTCCTTGTTGTGCATGGTTAGAGTTGTCCAATGGGTGTTCCTTGATGTATATGTTATGCTCTAGCTATCCATGCTCTTGTTTGCCATGATACCTTGCTGTAGCTTGTTGTTTTCATGCTCTCAAGTTGCTATAAAATGTTTTTATCAGCATGTTATCAACAAGTTCAGTTTTGCCATGTGAATAGCTAGTGTTCTATGCATCCTATGACCATGTTCTTGCCATGAGTAGCTTCTCAAATATGTCTTCTTGTTGTTGGTTATCTTCACATGCCATGTTATGCTTTGTGTTGAGTTGCGCAAGCTTGCAAACATGCCTACTTGTTGTAATTTCTACCATGCCTTGTAATTTTCACCAAGTCTGAGAAATCTGTAAACTTATTGAATCTTGCCATGCTTGTTTAATTGTGTTACAGCAAGTTTTTGGGTGTGCTCTAAGTTCATGCTTGTTAAGTATCATGTCTATTTCACATCCATGCCTTTTGTCTTCATGTTTGGGTGTTGTAGCATATTTATTTCTTGCTCCAAAGATGCCATGTTGCTGTAAACTGCAGTTTTGCATTGCATCTTGTTTTGCTTGTCTTTTGCAAACACCGCATCCGTTTCCGGTGATCTTTATATCGATTTCAACCGAAATCTTCCCCTCTATCAAGTGGATTCCTTTTTTTCCCAAGATGAAGCCATTGTCATCATCTTCTCCTTAGGCTCAAGAGCATCCTAATGCATAGGCACATCATACTTGCATCCCATGACATGTCTTGCATCATGTTGATTGTGCATTACATCATGTTTGATATTGTGTCGTTGTTGTGCTCTTGTGTTGGGTAGAGCCGGGAGCCGATACCGAGTTTGAGGATCTTGTCAATACTGAGTTTGAGGAGCCGTCATACCATCCCACCGACGACTTACCAGGCAAGATGACCATTCCTCGATATCACCTCTATCTTTGCCTATGCTAGTTGTCTCGTTCTTTAGATATGCCTCGATGCCTATTCCTGTTTTGTCAGCCTCATATTGTAGCCATGAAACACTCTAACCGCCTTCCTAGCAAACCGTTGATTGGCTAAGTACGCTTTTGCTCAGCCCCTCTTATAGCGTTGTTAGTTGCAGGTGGAGTTTCGAACATTGCTCCACGTTTGGACTTGTTATATGGGATAAACCCAATATATATATATATCTGTTTAATACCAATGCACCTATATATTGGTAATGGGTGGAAGGCTCGGCCTTCTGCTTGGTGTTTTGTTCCACTCATGCCACCTTAGAACCCGATAAACCGGTGTTATGTTCCTTGATTTTGCGTTCCTAACACGGTTGCGGTTTATGGGCCCCCCTTGATAATTCGCACTGCTTAGGGCATGTACAATGGTCGATAAGTTAGTATTATCTTAAAACTTGCATGTAATTTAGAGAAGACAAAAAAACATGTTTACAATGGGTCATCTCTTAGCCTTATCTTCAATAATTAGCTATTCCTAAAAACGTGGTGAGACATATTGTGCTAAGAGATCATCTCTTGTCTTCTCTTAATTAAGAGAAGACAAGCCTTCTCTTATGATTTCTCTCTCCTCCACCTCATTATTTATCCTACGTGGCATTGCTAAGATAGAACCATTTTACATGCCCTTAAAAGCTTTTCCAGCAAGGCCCAACATTGGTACTCCATTTGCCTAACAACTAAAATTTGCATAGGGACTAGCTACCCCGAGGACTTAATTAACAACCCCCGGGCCAGTGCTCCTCATGAGTGTTGGTCCAAACTAGAGCCACTTGCGGTGCCACCCAGTTCGATGGGATCTTTGGTTGCTGTACGTAGTGCTCATCCGGTCGTGGCCTTAGACGAGGTGCGCACGGCTACTATCAGGGTGTCGGCACGCCGGAAGGTCTTGCTAGATTAGTTTTACCTTTGTCGAAATATCTTGAGTACGGGATTCTGAGAAAACTCGGGTCTTCCCACTTTGGAGTTGCGACTCCGCAGATCATGAGCTTGTGATGGGCTAAGTTGGGACACCCCTGCAGGGTTTGATCTTTCAAAAGTTGTGCCCGCGGTTATGTGGCAGATAGGAATTTGTTAATATCCGGTTGTAGATAACTTGACACCTTATCCTTAAGAATACACTAGCTGTGTGAGTAACCGTGATGGTCTCTTTCCGAAGGGCTTCGGTAAGTGAACACGATGGGGTTGTGTTTGACCGTGAGTAGTTAGGATCACTTCTTGATCAACTTGGCGACCGTTGGCACTTGTTCTCTTCTCGCTCTAAACTTGTAAGCTAGTGCTTAGTGCTTGCTGCAAACACTTTATTACCCTTCCACACCTGAGGCTTTGCTAGTTTTGATACCCGGGAATGGGATTGCTGAGTCTTTGTGGCTCACAGTTACAACACACACCAGATGTAGGTACCGCCGAGTACGATGCAGGAGATGGATCAGAACTTCAGTGGGGGTTCGATGAAGAGCGTGGTCGTTACTATGTTTCGTGTCCCGACGATCAGTAGTTGTTCCTACTAGGGGCGATCAGGCCTTGTGTTTATGGTATCTTTCTCGTTTGGATTTCGTCCGTAGTTGGACCCTGTGTTATTCGGATGATTGTATGTTATTGTATTCATTGTGTGACGTGGTGAGTGTAAGCCAACTATCTTTTACAATTTCATCCCTGAACTTTTACATGAGATGTGCAAAGATACCATACTTGAGATCATTCTAGAATGCACTTATGCCTTTAAGTCGTGCCTCGACACGTAGGAGACATAGTCGCATCATGGGCATTACAATAGCCTCGAGCTCGCGGCGAGCATGGTGGCTGGGCGCGGTGAGCATGATGAGGCTATGCGAGGCCGCATGAGCACGAACGCCCCACGCCGGTGCACAAGCGCAGGAGTAGCATGAGCCCACCACGACGGAGCACGGGCGTCGGACTAGGACGAGCCCGCCCATCTGTTGTTGCTGTTGTGCGAGCATGGGAGCAGACACGGCCGGTCGAGACGCGAGGGGCTACCGGTCCAGCAGAGGAAGCCGGGCGTGGGGGAGGCGGAGGCAAGGCCGGCCGCGGCACTTGGAGCGTCGGGCGTGCGCGGTGGTGGAGGCGGAGGCGAGGCCGGGCGCGACGCGTGAAGCGGCGGGACGAGGACGACGTGCGCTGCGGGACCTGGAGCTGCACCACCACCATCACGCGGCGCGAGCGGTGCGGGGCGAGCGCGGTGCGATGGTGCAGGACATCGGGGCGAGCACGGCGGTGCGAGCATGGCAGTGCCCTGCGGTGGCACGGTAGAGCGAGCTTGTTGTGGTAAGATGGCATGTGTTGTGCGCCATGGCGGAGAGAAAAAAGGAGTATGCGAATGGCAGGTGGGCCACGCAGGACGGGCAGTGGACAGAGGCACAAAAAGCGGATGTAAAAAACGTCTGATTTGTACCCGCCTCCAATCCAAATCCATTCCAATTTTGGGACGAAAATGGGTCCAAGCAAATACAAAAGAAACATAAAATAGAAATAGGTTCGTATACTGGGCGTCGTCTTTTGTCCGTGCAGACACAAATAAAGACAGGCGGACGATTTGTGTCGTTGTGTTGATGTTGCTCTAATAAATCGCAATGATAATTGAAGACTTTGTGCGAGACAGATGCATCCACGTAGAAACGTTACACTACACCAAGAAAACACACCCTAAAAGAAAAAGGAAAACACCAAGAAAACACATTTAGTGAAGCAGCAGATGCAATTACTCCCTTAGCCTTGGTTTACAGGGCGTGCACCTCGTTGTAGGTTGAGAATTTAACTAGCTATATATCTATATGTGATGAAGAATATATTCTTTAGAAACTATATATGTATAAGAATCCAATGATATACTTTTGGTGACATATAACTTATATTTAGTTAGCCAAATGGATGATTTAGACTTATGTGTACGCCCTCTAAACCGAGATAGAGGGAGAACCACTTACCACCTTTATTTATAGGATAATAAGAGAAAAAAGACATAAAGAGGCTTCCTCCTAACTAATTGTATGAGCGACAGCTAAAACATTCACGGGTGCTGAGAGGAGTACACATGCCGCAAAATTGCACCATCCCTCATGCAAAATATGTGTCTGAAATTCTATATTTATACTCCCTTAGTTTTTATTTAGTCCGCATATTAGTTTTGATCAAAATCAACATAAAAATATATATTAACATAAACATTAATAACTCAATACCGTTAGATTTATTATTGAATGTATTTCATATCTTATAAATTAGTTGTGCTGATTTTTTATATTATTTTCTATAAACTTGATCAAACTTTACGAAATTTGATTTCAGTCAACTCTAATATGCATAGTAAATAAAAACTGAGCATATCTAAGTATTCGTCATGGCTGCTTTTATTTCTTTCAACACGCATGCATGCCATCTCATCATACATGTCACTTCATCATCCCATTAATTATTTGTCCTAGTATGGAGAGAAAGAAATACTATTTATCCACATATGCACGTCATCAATCCCACCAGTTATATTTATTTTGACATGTGGGAAATATTGTTTTGTGTTTTAAATCCAAATTCTAGATAACCAAATCGCATAAAAACTTGTTTGTGTCGGGTCCCTGCAGCAATGCACAAGATATCATCTACTTCCTCTGTTCCGAAATATTTGTCTTTCTAGACATTTCCAATAGACTACAACATATGGATGTATGTAGATATATTTTAGAGTGTAAATTCACTTATTTTGCTTCGTATATAGTCATTTGTTGAAATCTCTAGTAAGACAAATATTTGGAAACAGAGGGAGTAGTAAATAGAAGAAATGTGACAACTGAACCGGTGTCTTCGTTTGGTCTAGCATCAGAAGATGGATGCGCTGAAGGAATCAGCAACATTTTTCTCTCATGCGAAATCTTATAACGAGATGTACTAATTACAAAACGTAGGCACAACATTATGCAAGAAATTACTGTTAGAAGGGAGAGAGGGGTTTGGTGGAATAGTCGTTGTATTGCTTGAGCCGCATGGGCATATATATAGCAGTACATGGTCATCTTGGAGTACAAGGCAAGGTAGAATAATATCCTATGATATCCTAGTTTTCCTAATAATCACGATACTCAACATCCCCCTGCAGTCACAACGGTAGCGACGCAGATGGTGAGACTGGAGAAGAATCCGAAGGCAAGCCGACAGACACCCCCCACAGTCGTAACGGTCGACGCATCGCGGAAGTCGTGGCTGGAGTGGAAACCGACGAGGTTGCTCAAGCAAGGCGGTAGCCCTTTGTGCCAATGTTGATGTAGCCGAGAGCGTAGAGTGGTGTAGCCGTTGTTGAGGTAGCCGCGCGAGGGACTCCGTGGTCGATGTCGAGTCAGGGCGGCCGGTGTCGAGGTAGTCGTCGTGGACCGGGAAGAAGAGCGACTGCGGCGGCCTGAGGAGGCGGCGGCTGCGGCTAGGTCAGAAGAGCGGCGACGATGCTCGAAGTAGGGGTGGAAGAACCCGACAACGTGATGAGGACCGGCGTGGATAGTGGCGTTCTCGCGCCTAGGGAGGCGGTGCGACACATACCACTTAGAAGTCGACACGCGGGTACGGCGAAGTGGACCGCGTGCTGCGATGCTACGACCCGAAGGGGCGACGCAGCGGCAGCGCGCGGGTCGGGTCGACGGTGGGGAATACCTCGGCGTGGTTGCAGGAACCGCGTACCACGCTCGCTATGGCCCGACAGGGCGACGCAGCGGTAGCGCGAAGGTCGGTGCAGCCTCGGGGACGGCCTGGAGCGGACGGCCTCGGGGCGGCGGTTGACCGCGGGCCGCGGCACTATGGCCCGAAGGGGCGACGCAGCGACAGCGCGCGGGGTGGTGCAACCATGGGAACGGCATCAGGGCGACGGCGGGGACCACGTGGCGCGGCGCTACAGCCCGAAAGGGCGACGCAGCGACGGCATGGGTCGGTGCAATCACGGGAAGAACCACAGGACGGTGGCGCTGCGGCCCGACGGGACGATGCAGCGGCAGCCTATTGCTCGATCGATAAAGTGTGCGTTGTATTCGATGACGATCCTCACGATGATGAAGGAACCCGGCGCCGTGCGCTCCGCCGCCGGACATAGCAGGAGCGTGCAACCCAACAGTGACATGAGATCGATTGCGTGTGTAGCATGCATGTGAAAGGCACACGCACGGGACGCAACCAGATCCATGCATGGACGTGTTGTCCACTGGGTCAACGCGAGCGGCCGGCCAGTCCAGCGGCAACCATGCCCGCGAGGGACACGTGCGGTGGCCTTGTGCGACGCCGCGCGAGAGTTGGTGCAGGCTGTGATCCGTTGGAGTAGCTGCGCAGATGAACGACGGCGGAAGGGCGACTTAATCCAATCTTAGATCGGAGAACCAAAGAAGATCACCGACCAATCGATCGGCGAGAGAAGAAACCCCAATCAACGGATCGGGAAAAAGACTCTAGGGCAGCCGGTCAACATGACCGGCGGACGAATCCTAGGTACGGGGGGCGCGGCTGTAATGCCCAGGATGGGACTATACCTCCTACGTGTCGAGGCACGACTTAAAGGTATAAGCCCATTCTAAAATGATCTCAAATTTGGTATCTTTGCACGACTCATGTAAAAATAGGGATGAAATTGCAAAAGAATAGTTGGCTTACACTCGCCACTTCACACAATACATTACATAAGCAAACATCATCCAAAACATCACAACCCGACTACGGGCGAAAATCCAAAATAAAGATACCAAAACACAAAGCCACAAGTCCGAATCGCCCCTAGTAGAAACCATTACTGATCGTCGAAAACGTCACAAGCATACGACCACTCTCTTCATCGAGATTTCAGTGAAGTACTTGAACCAGCTCCTGCATCATACTCGGCTGAACCTGCATCTGGTGTTGTAGTATCTGTGAGCCACGAGGACTCAACAATCCCATAACCATGTGTACCAAGACTAGCAAAGCTTTATGGGTGGGAAGAGGTAAAGTGGTGAGGTTGCAGCAGCGGCTAAGCATAATATGGTGGCTAACTTACGAGTACAAGAGTAAGATGAGCATCTACGCAAACGGTCGCAACTAGTAGTGATAGCTAAAGATCCTGAACTACATACGAATTAAACATAACCCCGCCGTGTTCTCTTCTCAAAGTGAAAAGAGACAGTCACGGTTACTCACACAGTTGTGTGTTTTACTTCGGATCCTCTGTCAAGTTTTCTACAACCGGACATTAACAAATTCCAATCTGCCACATAACCGCGGGAACGGCTTTCGAAAGATCAGAACCCTGCAGGGGTGTCCTAACTTAGCCCATCACAAGCTCTCACGATTAGCTGAAGTGATAAATATAATATCATCACCCCTTATCTTAGGGAAATCCGATCAGGCTCGGCATCCCAGTGCACAAGACATTTCGACAATGGTAAAACAAATCCAGCAAGACCTCCCAGCGTGCCGACACCCTGATAGTAGCAGCGCGTATCTCGTCTCAGGCCACAACTGGATGAGCGATGCTACCGGTTATACCAGATACCTCGAGTTTCCCCGTGGCGGCCTCACAGAACCCCCGTTTGGGACCAACACCATCAGCACTGGCCCCCCTGCTATGTAGAAAAAATACCCGGGGACGCGACCCCCTATGCAATTTTAATTAATTAATTAAGTTTTTATTATGAGGCAAATTAAGACCAATGTTGGGCCTTGCTGGAGGAGTTTTATTCAAAGACGAACTGTCAAGGGGTCCCCATATACCCATCGTGTAAGGAACGCAAAATCAAGGAACATAATGCCGGTTTATCGGCGCCTAAGGTGGCATGAGTGGAACAAAACACCGAGCAAAAGGCCAAGCCTTCCACCCATGCCCAGTATATAGGTGTGTTAACAATAATAATAGATATTGGGATATTCCCAAAGCATCAAGTTCCAACATGGAACAAACTTCATCTTCACCTGCAACTAACAACGCTATAAGAGGGGCTGAGCAAGCGGGTAACATAGCCAAACAGTGGTTTTGCTAGGAAGGTGCCAAAGGTTAGAGGTTTCATGGCAACAATGAGAGGCTGACATAAAAGATGGGTAGCGCAACATGTAACGATAGCATCGAGACAACTAAGCATGGCAATGATAGTAAAGGTATCCAAGGGTATGATCATCTTGCCTGGGATTCCGCGAGGGAGAAGAACAAGTCCATGAAGTAGACGGAGCAACATAGTCGAGCGAAACATCACAACTCCGGATGGAACCGAAGCTAACAAGAGAAGCAACCGGAAAGAAGCAAACAACACGGTAAACACACAATCATAAGCATGTCATGATGCACAAACAAGTATGATGCATGTCCGATTTAAATATGCATGGCATGGCAAAGTGCACAAACAAGTACTACAAGTTAAGTGGAGCTCAATATGCAACGAGTTGCATATTGACGAAACACCACATTTTAATTATTTAATTGACTCTCGTTTATTTACAAGACAAGATTAAATGTTTGTTAACATGGCAAGAGGTGAAGCAAGAGCAAACTACCTATTTAGGCAAGATTAAATGAGGCCGGAATGACAAACAACAATTCCGGAAAACCCCATATGCATGTTTAGTAATTTTAAGCAAACAACAATTCACACATATAATGTTGTTAACATGATGCAGATGACATGATCAAGTTTATGCAATTTTTATTAAAAGTGAACATGAAGAGATAAGGAGTATATGTCACCGTGGTGGAAAGAAAAAGGTGCCACGGCAACGATCCGAAAATGATGCAACGGCAACATCTCGGTTCCGGTAACCTCTTGAGAGACCGGTGCAAAAGAAAAGGTGACGTGAACGAGTCGAACAAGATGAAAAGGTGGGGTGATCCCGTCACCGGGTTCCCACGGGTCGGCGACGAGGCAACCGAGGAGCATGACAAAAGACGAAACGGGCACGGTGCACACAAGGGAAAACAACTCATACAACACAACAAGCATTCGTCCACAGGTCATCGTCTCGGGGTTATACCTTTGGAACATTCGTTTCGGGGCGGCTCGAGATCGTCGAGGGACGTAGTGGTAGTAGTGGAAGTAGTGGTTCACGGTCATAGGTAGGGGTACTTGTCGCATCGCCGAGCGTAGTGGTACTCGTTTCTTCACCGAAGGTAGTCGTTCGGACG
The DNA here is from genome assembly GCA_902687465.1 of Secale cereale. Taxonomy (NCBI): domain Eukaryota; kingdom Viridiplantae; phylum Streptophyta; class Magnoliopsida; order Poales; family Poaceae; genus Secale; species Secale cereale. Next base: position 77,673,081 of record LR738713.1, read on the forward strand.
TCGAGCGTCGAGGTACTTGGCGGGTCGTCGTCTGACGTAGGGGTACACGAGGTCGTCGTGGAACTTGTTCATGTAGTATTCGAACTTGACGGGTCCCGTGTGTAGTCGTACTCGGCGAATCCACGTAGTTGTACATGTCTGTGTACAGTGGCAGCAGCAACAAACTTGGCGTATGGTCGACGTTGGGGAACCGAGGGAGGAAGATGCTGAGGAGCTCGGTGCTGGCGACCCACTCGGGGCCGAGCAGAGGAGGGAAGAGGAGGCATGGCCTCGGGCATGCTCGAGCAGGCAGGCGGGCGACGAGGCGCGCGGAGAGCAGCGGCCATGGGAGGAAGGCGCTCGGGGAGGCGAGGCGCAGGCCTTGGCGGCGGACGGCGCGGCTCCTGGCCGGCCGGGCTGCTCCGGTGCGGGAGGACGAGGTCCTCGCGACGGCGGGCTCGGGCAGGACGAGGGGAAAACAGCGGCTGCTGGCTGCGCGGCTCGAGGACGGGGAGGACGGTGCGCCCCGCTGCGGCCTGGAGACGGAGGGGCGCGGGCGCTGTGGCCTTGGCACGCCGGGGGCCGGCGCGAGGCGTGGAGGAGGCCGGAGGGGAAGGGCGCAGGGGCCATGGCGCGGCGGCGCTCAGCCTGGCGATGCGGGGCGATGGAGGAGGAGTGGGGACGAGATGGGAGGAAGGAGGCTGGGGATCGAGAGGAGATGTCGCTGACAGCGCACGGGAGTGAGCGAGGGAACGAGCGAGGGGTCGGTCGGGCTTAGGGTTAGGAGGCGGTTGGGCCTGAGGGGGAATTGGGTCGGACTGGTGGCTGGGGCCAGGGGCCTTGAGCCAGATGGGCTGCAGGGGGCGGAGGAGGCCCGCTGCGGCTGGGAACCTGGCTGTTGGGCCACTCCTGCTGATTGTTCTTCTGCCATCTCCCAATTACAGGAAATAGCCATGAAGGAAAATGAGAAGAAAGGAAGGGTTTGAAACAGAATTTGGACATGGGTTTAATTTTCTCGGACTCATAAAAAAATGAGCACGGTCCGAGAAAAATAGAAATGGCAAGATCGAGATATAATTCAAACTTATTTGAATTTAAATCAAATGGGTTCGAACTAAGACTTGATTTTTGAAGTGTCCAAAAATGTTCGAATTTTTGGAGGAACCTCGATACAACGGAAAAGAATTATAGACAAGGTTTTGATGGTGAAACTTGAAGCAAAAGAGGTGTGTGGAATATTTGCAAGTGTGTGTTGGTGATTCCGAAGCAATGGAATAATTATATAGGTCCATATATTAGGAGGATATGTTATAAAGAGAAGTCATCCTTCCCTCGATTTAAATGGATCGAAGATCCACGCGATTTATTTAAGTTGAGATGCTAAAGATTAAAGACATGATGGCATGATGACATGATGCAATGCAAAATAAATAACACAAGCACAAATGAAACACACAGGAGAACCCGGAACCTCTGGAATCTCCGGAATCTTATGGGACGTCGGTCTTCGGGCGTCACAACTCTCCCACACTAACAGAGGATCTCAACCCGAGATCCTAGAGATGGCACCGGGTAAAAACGAAAAGAAGAGGTAAAACAAAGTTGCTTCTTTGACAGACAAGTGAAACCATGAACCTGAGAGGTTGACCAAAATTAAAGAAGAATACAACGGAGATGAACGAATATGAAAACTCCGTTAGAAAAGAGGAACAAGGAACATTATGAGAACCTTGTAGGTTGAACGACGTGAAACAAGAGCTTACGAACCAAAAGAATAAGAAACCGCAATGGTATAGCGAAGGAATAAGAATGACAGAATTTGGACAGCACTCCGCCTGAAATGGGAATGAATTGAACATGAACTTGAGGAGATGAAATGATACTTGATGAAATCAACAGCATATTGCCTCCGAAACAATTGAAAGAATGGCACCAGGGGTAAGAAGGATTCAGACAGCACTCTGGTTGAAAAGAGAGGCAAAACTTGATGAGATAAGAGAAATAGAATGGAGAATACAACGCTCCGGATAAATAGATAAACAAGGAAAGAACATGATCTCGATAAAAACGAGATGATGGTTAAAGAGAGCAATATCACAATGCCTCCGGAATGAAAGAATAGCATATAAATCAATGAAAGGATTGAACGGAGAAGAAAAATGACAACTTCTCCCACAAATGAATTAGGAAATCCTCCTTACAAAGAAGGGTTGAATGGGGTTGATGGAAAAATCAACACGAAATGAATAAGCTTGATGTGGGCTTATGGAAAACATCTCAAAATTATGAGGTGACAACCGGCCACTGACGGAAAACAATTAATTGGATTGAGATCAACAAGGAGACGATAAACTTATTTCACCGGAATGATAAATGAAGAACTTGGGTCATTTATAAGCACCATAATAGCAACAATCCTTAGGGAAAGCTTTTAGGTGAAATACAACCCAAGATTACTCCAACGAATAATTGAAGAGTTGAAAAGATCTCCTGACAAGGAAAAAATGATGGTTTTAAATATCTCATTCCTGACAACTTGTGAATCATGAAACATGAAGGAATTGTCAAAAATGACATAACACCGTCTCAAAATATAAGGGAGAAAGAATTGCACTTCAAAATGCAAGATGGAGAATACTTGAGGTCCAACAAGAATCTTGATGAAGACTTCGAGGATGAATTAAAACATGATGAACCACCATGAAAACTCAGGTAATGAAAGCATGAGAAGTGAAAGATGAAAAGAATAAGATTTAAGGCCTGCGATGAATTAGATGGAGGTTTGGAATGGTATAATTGACATAACTTAAAGCTCCGGAAAACAAGATGAACAACTTAGAACTGAGAATATGATATGATGAACAAACTCTGAAGGAAGGGATTAAATCACCTTGAAGGAATAAGAATAAGAATTATGTCATACATCTCCTTCACCAATTTAAATTGATGACAACCAAAGGATTTGTCATACTACTTATTCTCGTTGCAAAGAATTAAAGAGAGATCTCGCACAAACTTGAGAAAGTATTCAACGAAACACCGGTAGGATTTCAGAAAGGACGGATTAATTGATATGATGACAAGGGAAAATGAATGTTGAACGAACCACCGTAAAAATATGGAGACGAACGAAGAGACATCAATGAAGAATATTTGGAGGACGAAGTTGAAAACTGAGAACGAAGAAATCTTCTGAAATGATGGCCTTCGGAGGATCACAATAGGAAGAATTTATGAAATGCTTCGGATGGGTATAAAAAGAATTCCCCACAATTGGAACAATAATGAGGATGGCATGAAGCTAGAACCACGAATCTTGGAATAACGGATAAGGATTCAAGATGAACTCGTCTTCGGGTCTTCAAAAACTGAGAAGAATGAGATACACCACCATGAATTGTATAGGCCCTCCGTAATGAAGAATTAAAAAGGTTGAACCAATGAAGAAAAAGAATTTGAAAGCGATCTTGGAGAAGTTATGTGACCGATGGGAATCATTCTTACGTCACACTTGAAAAGAATTCTCCGGAAAAAGAATAGTCAGGTAATATCCTGGGAAAAGACCTGTGGGTTAGGGCCCACTCAAAAGAAATCACCGTTGGAAAAGATTGCTTAAGAGATATTGCACCGGTTAAATTAAATGGCTTGAGCGAGATAACCACCTCAAAATAGTTTGAACGGAAGAAGAATTGAAACACAAATCTTCTGAGATACCTTGTAGACTCCGGATAAGAATTAGAGAGGTGTGAAGAATTAAGAGAGCCTTGGATAAGAAATTTCAACATGTGAAAACATGTGAAACAAGAAGCACAGATATGATCAAGACCGAAGCTTGAATTTAGTCCACCGGAGAAGAAATGAGAACAAAGAATGAAAAACTTGAAGATCTTGAGCATCTTCACGATAAATCACCGGATAAGAACATTGAAGGAAATGAATGAAGAAATATCGCATGAATAAAATGGATACTTCATTAAGAATTCCAGCTCCATAAAGAAAAGGGAGGGAGGGTGGGGAAAAACAAAGACGACTTGGGATGAATGAAACAGACAAATCGTCAGATTTCTCAACGACGTCCGTATGGAATAACTTGAAGAGAAGGCACACCGGTTGAAACGGATTAACATGAAAATCTTGATGGTCAAGAAGAATTAGCACTCCCATAGAAATATGAGAACACCGATTAGGAAAGGTATGGAATCAACATTTGACATCGAAGCAACTCGAATACCAGAATCAAATCAAAACAAAGGATAGATATGTTGCAACATAATCTTCACAATATCATTCGAACGGAGAATTGAACGAATGAATTCCGCGGGTACATCAACTTGTCGAGAAGCCACTTGGGAGAACAAAAGGTAAAGAAAAACAACAAGGATCAGATAGAACAAATACAAGATAGAAGCTTCGTTTGACATATTCGTGCTGAAAGCTCATGGAACGTGTTACAAAAGGGTTTTGCAATCCCCGGATCAGCATAGCCAAGGACCCTTTAAGATGCAACTCCCGATTGGAACAAACGCCTATAAAACCACTTCACTCAATGTAGAACCCCGAACTCCATATCATGCACTCGTTGGAAGAATGCCTACGAGCTACTAGATGAACCCACCTATTAATTTCCAAAAGTTTTCAGTTATGCAATTAGGTGTTGGGGATACAGGGGAAGCATCGCGCACTCAACTCTAATCCTACATCCAGTTGTATCCATCCTTCAACACATAACCAGTTATTTTCGAAAACCGTTTACCTCGGACCTTCGAAACGCATCTACTATACAAGCTATGGCAATACTCCCGAACTACCTCCCCAGTACTGGGTGATGTCGGGGTTATCTTGCCACTAACCGCATAGGAGAGTTTCCGATGTCGGCCGTCTTAAGTATTCCAGAACTGCTGTGATATATTTGTGACGACAACACCTCGGAGCTCAACTCCCCGGGACACTGCCACAACCCCTAATGACAGGAGGCATCAAGAACAATGTTCTCGTCACAAAGACATCGGAACAATCCAAACAATACTCGCGAGATCCTAAAAAAAAATTCGTGAAATTTTGAGAGTACAAGAGACAATAGTAATCGTCAGGAATCCTCACTAGAGTGAAAAGAGATGAGAAGCAAAAGAAATCCTACTCTCTGATATATATATAGGACTCAAAACATTTTCAAGTGTGTGCCTAGACTCAACCGTCAACGATTCGATCAATTAGTGGGGGCTTCTAGGTCGGAGAAGGCTCTGATACCAACTTGTAATGCCCAGGATGGGACTATACCTTCTACGTGTCGAGGCACGACTTAAAGGTATAAGCCCATTCTGGAATGATCTCAAGTTTGGTATCTTTGCACGACTCATGTAAAAATAGGGATGAAATTGCAAAAGAATTGTTGGCTTACACTCGCCACTTCACACAATACATTACATAAGCAAACATCATCCAAAACATCACAACCCGACTACGGGCGAAGATCCAAAATAAAGATACCAAAACTCAAAGCCACAGGTCCGAATCGCCCCTAGTAGAAACCACTACTGATCGTCGAAAACGTCACAAGCATACGGCCACTCTCTTCATCGAGCTTTCAGTGAAGTACTTGAACCAGCTCCTGCATCATACTCGGCTGAACCTGCATCTGGTGTTGTAGTATCTGTGAGCCACGAGGACTCAGCAATCCCATAACCATGGGTACCAAGACTAGCAAAGCTTTATGGGTAGGAAGAGGTAAAGTGGTGAGGTTGCAGCAGCGGCTAAGCATAATATGGTGGCTAACTTACGAGTACAAGAGTAAGATGAGCATCTACGCAAACGGTCGCAACTAGTAGTGATCGCTAAAGATCTTGAACTACATACGAATCAAACATAACCCCACCGTGTTCTCTTCTCAAAGTGAAAAGAGACAGTCACGGTTACTCACACAGTTGTGTGTTTTACTTCGGATCCTCTGTCAAGTTTTCTACAACCGGACATTAACAAATTCCAATCTGCCACATAACCGCGGGCACGGCTTTAGAAAGATCGTAACCCTGCAGGGGTGTCCCAACTTAGCCCATCACAAGCTCTCACGATTAGCTGAAGTGATAAATATAATATCATCACCCCTTATCTTAGGGAAATCCGATCAGGCTCGGCATCCCAGTGCACAAGACATTTCGACAATGGTAAAACAAGTCCAGCAAGACCTCCCGGCGTGCCGACACCCTGATAGTAGCCGCGCGTATCTCGTCTCAGGCCACAACCGGATGGGCGATGCTACAGGTTATACCAGATACCTCGAGTTTCCCCGTGGCGGCCCCGCAGAACCCCCGTTTGGGACCAACACCATCAGCACTGGCCCCCCTGCTATCTAGAAAAAATACCCGGGGACGCGACCCCCTATGCAATTTTAATTAATTAATTAAGTTGTTATTATGAGGCAAATTAAAACCAATGTTGGGCCTTGCTGGAGGAGTTTTATTCAAAGACGAACTGTCAAGGGGTCCCCATATACCCATCGTGTAAGGAACGCAAAATCAAGGAACATAATGTCGGTTTATCGACGCCTAAGGTGGCATGAGTGGAACAAAACACCGAGCAAACGACCAAGCCTTCCACCCATGCCCAGTATATAGGTGTGTTAATAATAATAATAGATATTGTGATATTCCCAAAGCATCAAGTTCCAACATGGGACAAACTTCATCTTCACCTGCAACTAACACCGCTATAAGAGGGGCTGAGCAAGCGGGTAACATAGCCAAACAGTGGTTTTGCTAGGAAGGTGTCAAAGGTTAGAGGTTTCATGGCAACAAGGAGAGGCTGACATAAAAGATGGGTAGCGCAACATGTAACGATAGCATCGAGACAACTAAGCATGGCAATGGTAGTAAAGGTATCCAAGGGTATGATCATCTTGCCTGGGATTCCGCGAGGGAGAAGAACAAGTCCATGAAGTAGACGGAGCAACATAGTCGAGCGAAACCTCACAACTCCGGACGGAACCGAAGCTAACAAGAGAAGCAACCGGAAAGAAGCAAACAACACGGTAAACACACAATCATAAGCATGTCATGATGCACAAACAAGTATGATGCATGTCCGGTTTAAATATGCATGGCATGACAAAGTGCACAAACAAGTACTACAAGTTAAGTGGAGCTCAATATGCAACGAGTTGCATATTGACGAAACACCACATTTTAATTATTTAATTGACTCTCGTTTATTTACAAGACAAGATTAAATGTTTGTTAACATGGCAAGAGGTGAAGCAAGAGCAAACTACCTATTTAGGCAAGTTTAAATGAGGCCGGAATGACAAACAACAATTCCGGAAAACCCCATATGCATGTTTAGTAATTTTAAGCAAACAACAATTCACACATATAATGTTGTTAACATGATGCGGATGACATGATCAAGTTTATGCAATTTTTAATAAAAGTGAACATGAAGAGATAAGGAGTATATGTCACCGTGGTGGAAAGAAAAAGGTGCCACGGCAACGATCCGAAAATGATGCAACGGCAACATCTCGGTTCCGGTAACCTGTTGAGAGACCGGTGCAAAAGAAAAGGTGACGTGAACGAGTCGAACAAGATGAAAAGGTGGGGTGATCCCGTCACCGGGTTCCCACGGGTCGGCGACGAGGCAACCGAGGAGCATGACAAAAGACGAAACGGGCACGGTGCACACAAGGGAAAACAACTCATACAACACAACAAGCATTCGTCCACGGGTCATCGTCTCGGGGTTATACCTTCGGAACATTCATTTCGGGGCGGCTCGAGATCGTCGAGGGACGTAGTGGTAGTAGTGGAAGTAGTGGTTCACGGTCATCGGTAGGGTACTTGTCGCATCGCCGAGCGTAGTGGTACTCGTTTCTTCACCGAAGGTAGTCGTTCGGACGTCGAGCGTCGAGGTACTTGGCGGGTCGTCGTCTGACGTAGGGGTACACGAGGTCGTCGTGGAACTTGTTCATGTAGTAGTCGAACTTGACGGGTCCCGTGTGTAGTCGTACTCGGCGAATCCACGTAGTTGTACATGTCTGTGTACAGTGGCAACAGCAACAAACTTGGCGTACGGTCGACGTTGGGGAACCGAGGGAGGAAGATGCTGAGGAGCTCGGTGCTGGCGACCCACTCGGGGCCGAGCAGAGGAGGGAAGAGGAGGCATGGCCTCGGGCATGCTCGAGCAGGCAGGCGGGCGACGAGGCGCGCGGAGGGCGGCGGCCATGGGAGGAAGGCGCTCGGGGAGGCGAGGCGCAGGCCTTGGCGGCGGACGGCGCGGCTCCTGGCTGGCCGGGCTGCTCCGGCGCGGGAGGACGAGGTCCTCGCGACGGCGGGCTCGGGCAGGACGAGGGGAAAACGGCGGCTGCTGGCTGCGCGGCTCGAGGACGGGGAGGATGGGGCACGCCGCTGCGGCCTGGAGACGGAGGGGCGCGGGCGACGTGGCCTTGGCGCGCCGGGGGCCGGCGCGAGGCGCGGAGGAGGCCGGAGGGGAAGGGCGCAGGGGCCATGGCGCGGCGGCGCTCGGCCTGGCGATGCGGGGCGATGGAGGAGGAGTGGGTACGAGATGGGATGAAGGAGGCTGGGGATCGAGAGGAGATGTCGCTGGCGGCGCACGGGAGTGAGCGAGGGAACGAGCGAGGGGTCGGTCAGGCTTAGGGTTAGGAGGCGGTTGGGTCTGAGAGGGAATTGGGCCGGACTGGTGGCTAGGGCCAGGGGCCTTGATCCAGATGGGCTGCGGGGGGCGGAGGAGGCCCGCTGCGGCTGGGAGCCTGGCTGTTGGGCCACTCCTGCTGATTGTTCTTCTGCCATCTCCCAATTACAGAAAATAGCCATGAAGGAAAATGAGAAGAAAGGAAGGGTTTGAAACAGAATTTGGACATGGGTTTAATTTTCTCGGACTCATAAAAAAATGAGCACGATCCGAGAAAAATAGAAATGGCAAGATCGAGATATAATTCAAACTTATTTGAATTTAAATCAAATGGGTTCGAACTAAGACTTGATTTTTGAAGTGTCCAAAAATGTTCGAATTTTTGGAGGAACCTCGATACAACGGAAAAGAATTATAGACAAGGTTTTGATGGTGAAACTTGAAGCAAAAGAGGCCTGTGGAATATTTGCAAGTGTGTGTTGATGATTCCGAAGCAATGGAATAATTATATAGCTCCATATATTAGGAGGATATGTTATAAAAAGAAGTCATCCTTCCCTCGATTTAAATGGATCGAAGATCCACACGATTTATTTAAGTTGAGATGCAAAAGATTAAAGACATGATGGCATGATGACATGATGCAATGCAAAATAAATAACACAAGCACCAATGAAACACACGGGAGAACCCGGAACCTCTGGAATCTCCGGAATCTTCTGGGACGTCGGTCTTCGGGCGTCACAGCGGCCCCTGGTGGCGATCATGAAGATCCGCCCCGGAGGCAGCGCGGTGCGGAAGCGACGGCCGCGGCTAGGTTTTGGATCGGTTAGGCTGATACCATGTTAGAAGGGAGAGAGGGGTTTCATGGAATAGTCGTTGTATTGCTTGAGCCTCATGGGCATATATATAGAAGTACATGATCATCTTGGAGTACAAGGCAAGGTAGAATAATATCCTACGATATCCTAGTTTTCCTAATAATCACGATACTGAACATTTACCGAAAATGGATTGATCAGTTATTGCAAGATCCTATAGACGAGTGGCAGAGCGTGACTTGAAACTATGGACGGGCCAATTCAATATAGAGTGGGCCATGAGCTGGCCATTTGCTGCCAACAAGCCGAATCAATATCAAATCCAACAGATCCTATTTGGCACTTCAGGTGCCCTTCATAGGCCATTTTACAAACGGGCGCCTAAAGCACCCCCCCCCCCCGAGATCGGAGTTTCTCTCTAGCTAGGGTTTCACTTGTTCTCTCGGGGCGATTGCGTCGCCGCCGTCGAGGTCTTTTTCCCTCCTCCGATCTTGTCGCGGGATCGTATCAGGCTTTACGGGGTGTCTCCCGGGGGACACTGCCGGCCTGCACGTCCTTTTGCCACGAGAAGGGAGAGTTTAGGGAACCTTGCAACACCCGATCGATCTACGTCGGGTTAGGGTTTCCAGTGATGGCAGCAGATGGTGTGTCGGCGGCAAGGGCTCCAGGCGCAGACACCGCTGCAGGGCTAGAGAAGATGATGGCGGAGCTAGGGCTCCGTGAGGAGGATCTGGATGATGTCGTCTATGAGGAGAAAGAAGCACCTCCAGATGCAGCAAGATGGATGGCCGTTGTTCGGGTGCATATAGATAAGTCGTACAGTCAATATTGGCTCTTCAAGAACAAGCGCGCGGCGTGGGATCTCGCGCGTGACTGCAAATTCCATCCTCTGGAAGACAATCTTTACACAGTCCATTTTTTCTGCCTTGGGGATTGGGAGAGGGTTATGCAAGATGGACCATGGAACTTTCGGGGAAACGCTGTCATACTCAAGCCATATGATGGAGTCACTCAACCTTCGATGGTAGCACTAGACACTCTTGACATATGGACGCATGTTCATGATGTCCCTGATAAGTACGCCCATCTTGTGGAGGCCATGGCAGGAAAGATTGGAGAGGTCCTTTACGCTGAAAACATATCCCAGGATTTTGCTGGCAATTTTTATCGTGTATGGGTGAGGATCAATGTGTTCAAACCCCTAAAGAATGCAGTGAGTATGGTCAGGGATGGAAAGCGCCAGATCTACAGGGTGAGGTATGAAAAACTCCCAGATTGGTGCGCTGTTTGTGGGCATCTTGGCCATAACTATAAGGAGCATGGGGATGGTATTCATGCACCAACAGCCCTTGTTTTCAAGGATCTTCGTGCTTCATGGGCTATGCGTACGGGAGTAGGGCCTGGAGGAGGCCGCGGCCGTAGAGGAGGAAGAGGAGGCCATGGAGGCCGTCCAAATGCCAGAGATGACAGGCAGAGTGGCGCAGCAGTGAACACAAATTCTGTGGAAGAAGATGATCTAGATGCTAACACGGCTACTGATATTGAGATGCAAGAGACAAACCAGAAGAGGCTGGGAAGAGATGATAGACAAGTGAAAGAGTCGACGCTGGGTGGAGCAATGGTACCGTCAGCTGATGGGCGGTCATGTGGGGGAGGGGTTCTGGCTTTGCCGTCACCTCAGACACCACTGAGCCCGCCCCCAAAACAGGACCTGAAGCAGACCAAGATATTCCTTGCAGGAGAGAAGAGCACCCAGGACAAGGCAAACGGCAAGAAAGGAGGGAAAACCCCAGATGCATCATCGGCGGGCTTCCAGGCGGAGCACCGCCGGGCACAATGAGTCTCTTAAGCTGGAATTGTCGTGGTGCGGGCAAAGCCGCGACAATCCGAGAACTTCGCGAATTAGCGAGGAAATTTGCCCCTACTCTTCTTTGTATTGTTGAAACTCAGCTGGATAGAGTGAGAGTAGAAAGTGTAGCCAATTCCATTGGTTTTGATAACGCTTTTGTTGTTAGTAGTCAGGGTCGCAGTGGCGCCCTAGGTATTTTCTGGAACAATTCAATAAAGATTGAGATTCTTGGGTACTCGAAGTATCACATTGACTGTGAGATTGTTGAACCTGGCCAAGATCCTTGGAGATCTACTGTTTTCTATGGTGCAGCACAAACCAATCACCGTCAGTACACTTGGGACACAATGAAAGGAATTGCAAGTTTGAGCCAACTTCCTTGGGTTTGCATTGGAGACTTCAATGAAGTGCTACGTCCAGAAGAACAGGAAGGAATTGGTGAATGCAGTAACGCACAGATTCAGGGCTTTTGAGAAGCGGTTGATGTTTGTATGCTTGATGACTTAGGCTACGAAGGAAATTTTTGGACTTTTGAAAAAAAAAGGTCAGAGGGGGAACTTACACAAGGGTAAGGCTTGATAGAGCTTTGGCTTCAATGGCATGGCAAGCAAGGTTCCCTTTGGGTTCTGTAAAACACATCACGGCTATCACGTCGGACCACTCGCCGATTCTTTTTATGCTACAGGATGAACCATCGAGACCGGCTGTAAAACCTCCTTCAATTACGAGGTCATGTGGGAGACACATGACCAGTGGAAGGACACGATCACGCAATATTGGGGGCAGGAGCAACTGGCGTCTAGTCTGTAGGGTTTGAGAACGAAGCTCCAGGCAATTTCAAACGATCTCAGCAAGTGGAATAGAGACACTTTTGGCAGCGTACGTAAGGAAATAAGAAATCTCACAGCGGAGATGGAAAGGTTGAGGGGTGAACCGACAAGGGTAGGTCCATCTCATGTCGAACTCAAGATCAATGAAAAGTTGGTTGAGCTGTATTACCGAGAAGAGCTAATGTGGCGCCAACGATCGAGGCTGGAGTGGCTGTCTGCAGGGGACAAAAACACCAGATTTTTTCACATGCGGGCGAACATGGACGGAAGAAAAACATGATTAAAGCGCTAGCTAGTTCGCTTGGGGTTTCTGTCCGCGATCCGGCTGAGTTGAGGAAGATGGCAATCGAGTTTTATATGAGTCTCTACACGACGGAGGGAGTCAGTAACATGAATTAGGTACTCCAGCATGTACCCAGCAAAGTGACACAACAGATGAATGTGATGCTTCTGGCCCCATACACAAAAGAGGAAGTGAAGATAGCTTTATTCCAGATGTTTCCAACCAAGGCTCCGGGACCGGACGGTTTCCCGGCTCACTTCTATCAGAGGCACTCGGACATTTGTGGAGAGGAAGTCACTACCGCAGTGCTCAGAATAATTCGAGGGGAAGAAAGTGCAGAGTGTGTCAATGACACGGTCCTAGTGCTTATTCCTAAGGTGATAAATCCTACTCTCCTTACTCAATTTCGACCTATCAGCTTATGTAATGTCATATACAAGATTGCATCGAAAGTTATTGCAAACAGGCTGAAGGTAATCTTGCCAGACATTATATTTGAGGAGCAGACAACTTTTGTCCCAGGTAGGCTGATAACTGATAATATCATATGTGCGTATGAATGTCTTCACTTCATGAAAAGGATCAAGGCTAAGACGAATAGTCACTGTGCCCTGAAGCTGGATATGATGAAAGCATATGACAGATTGGAGTGGAGCTATCTCCGAGCAATAATGATTAAGTTGGGCTTCTCACAACAGTGGGTAAACATTATAATGGGTATGATCAGCTCCGTTTCTTTCTCTGTCTTATTTAATGGTGAGAAGCTTGAAAGTTTCAAACCATCCAGGGGCATCCGACATGGAGATTCGATCTCCCCCTATCTTTTCTTGATTGCAGCAGAGGGCCTTTCGTGCCTACTTAAAACCAGTTCTCAGTCATCGGTTCTTGGAGGAATCAATGTGGCACCCACAGCTCCGGCTGTAAACCATCTCCTTTTTGCTGATGATAGCCTGTTGTTATTCAAGTCTAGTAATGAGGGGGCAGTAGCAGTTTCAAACCTATTGGAGTTATATTGTAATGCATCAGGACTGCGAGTTAATCATGATAAGTCCTCTATTTTCTTCAGTAAAGGGTCTCCACAGCATCTGAGGGACAGCATTAAGAACATTTTGAATGTGCAAAATGAGTCACTGAGTGATCGCTACTTGGGTATGCCCACGGATGTTGGACAAAATAAGATGGGCACATTCAGATACCTCAAAGACCGAGTGTGGGAGAAGCTTAGAGGTTGGATGGAGAAGCTTATGTCGGCTGCAGGGAAGGAGATACTCATTGCACATGCCCTTCCGGTTTACTCCATGGCATGTCTTAGGCTTCCGAGAGGACTTTGCGAGAACATAACCTCGATAATCCGGCAGTTTTGGTGGGGCAGCAAATTCGGAAAACGGAAACCGGGCTGGGTGGCGTGGGATATCATGACAAGGCCGAAACATCTTGGAGGTCTTGGCTTCAGAGACATGGAGATATTTAATCTAGCGCTACTAGCTAGGCAGGCTTGGAGGCTTTTGTGCGACCCTTCTACTCTCAGTGCACGCATTTTGAAAGCGGCATACTTCCCAAATTCAACACTGCTTGAAGCCGAACTTGGAGGCCGGCCCTCTTCAGATATGGAAGGCGGTTATTGATGGTAGAGATATGCTCCGGCAAGGGATCATACGGAGGATTGGGAATGGAAGTACCACGGAAATATGGACTCATAACTGGCTACCTAGGCCCAGTATGATGAGGCCCATCACCTTGCTAATCACAAACCCTCTGAGGTATGTGTCAGAACTAATCAACACAGCATCAGCATCTTGGAATGAGCAGTTGGTGCATTCGCTCTTTGTCCCCATTGACGCTGAAGCCATTCTGTCTATACCGCTTTGCACAAGGAATATTGATGATTTTTGGGCTTGGAGTTGAGAGAAACGAGGATTTTTCTCAGTCAAGTCTGCGTATAAAATGATAATGCAAACCAAGATTACAAGGGAGAATTGGACTGAGGAAAATGATGGACCTTCTGGAGCGGATCAGGAGGGCAACATATGGACTTCACTCTGGAGAACGGAAATACCATCGAAGGTGAAAATGTTTTTGTGGCATCTAGCCCGGTGTTCCATTCCTACGGCAGATCTCCTCCAGCACAGGAAAATGGCAACATCAGGGGCATGCAGGTTATGTGGGGCAAGGGATTCTTGGAGACATGCTCTACTCAACTGTTCCATGGCCTGCAGCACTTGGGCTCTTTCTGATGAGGCTTTGGTCGAACAGGTGATTCAGTATGATAATGACAATGCGAAGGAGTGGGTTTTCAAGATGAAAGAGGTGCTGCCAGATGAACTTTTTGTACGTATGGTAATCACACTTTGGGCAATTTGGAGCGCCCGAAGGAAAGCTGTCTATGAGGATATTTTCCAAAGCCCCATGTCAACCCATATGTTCATCCAGGCACAGATAAATGATCTCCAGTTTTTGAAGAAACCGGCACACGGAAACACCTGTCCGAAAGCTCAAAGGCCTACTCAATGGATCCCACCGTTGGGAGAATGCGCCAAGGTGAACGTAGATGCTGCAACAAGAGTAACGGCAAGGGCAGGTTCTGCCGTTGCGATAAGTAGGGATAAAGATGGCATTTTCCTGGGGGCTTCAGCTCTGGTGGTGAAGGGCCTCCATGACCCTACTGAAGGAAATATGCCCTAGAGGCAATATCAAAGTTATTATTTATTTCCTTATATCATGATAAATGTTTATTATTCATGCTATAATTGTATTAACTGGAAACTTAGTACATGTGTGAATACATAGACAAAACAGAGTGTCCCTAGTATGCCTCTACTAGACTAGCTCATTGATCAAAGATGGTTATGTTTCCTAGCCATAGACATGAGTTGTCATTTGATCAATCGAATCACATCATTAGGAGAATGATGTGATGGACAGGACCCATCCGTTAGCTTAGCACTATGATCGTTTAGTTTTACTGCTATTGCTTTCTTCATGACTTATACATGTTCTTATGACTATGAGATTATGCAACTCCCGAATATCAGAGAAACACCTTGTGTGCTATCAAACGTCACAACGTAACGGGGTGATTATAAAGATGCTCTACAGGTGTCTCCAGAAGTGTACGTGGTGTTGGCATAGATCAAGAATAGGATTTGTCACTCCGAGTGTCGGAGAGGTATCTCTGGGCCCTCTCGGTAATACACATCATAATAAGCCTTGCAAGCAAATGAATAATGAGCTAGTCACGATATGATGTATTACGGAACGAGTAAAGAGACTTGCCAGTAAAGAGATTGAACTAGGTATGGTGATACCGACGATCGAATCTCGGGCAAGTAACATACCGATGACAAAGAGAACAACATATGTTGTTGTGCGGTTTGACCGAAAAAGATCTTCGTAGAATATGTAGGAGCCAATATGAGCATCTAGGTTCCGCTATTGGTTATTGGCCGGAGATGAGTCTTGGTCATGTCTACATAGTTCTCGAACCCGTAGGGTCCGCACGCTTAACATTTGATGATGATCGGTATTATGAGTTTATGTGTTTTGATGTACCGAAGATAGTTCAGAGTTCCGGATGAGATTGGGGACATGAAGAGGAGTCTCGAAATGGTCGAGACGTAAAGATCGATATATTGGACGACTATATTCGGACATCGGAAAGGTTCCGAGTGATTTGGGTATTTTTTGTAGTACCGGAGAGTTACGGGAATTCGCCGGGGAGTATATGGGCCTTATTGGGCTTTAGGGGAAAGAGAGAGAGGAGGCTGGGCCCCTCCCCCAAGGCTTAGTCCGAATTGTACAAGGGGGAGGGGTTGCGCCCCCTCCTTCCTCCTCTTCTCTTTCCCTTTCCTTCTCTCCTACTCCTACTATTTGGAAGGGCTCCTAGTTCTACTAGGAAAGGGGGAATCCTACTCCCGGTGGGAGTAGGACTCCCTAAGGCGCGCCATAGAGAGGGCCGGCCCTCCCCCTCCTCCACTCCTTTAAATACGGGGGTAGAGGCACCCCATAGACACACAAGTTGATCAAGTTGATCTCTCCCAACTCTGTGCGGTGCCCCCCTCCATAGAAACACACCTCGGTCATATCGTTGCAGCGCTTAGGCGAAGCCCTGCGACGGTAACTTCATCATCTCCGTCACCACAGCGTCGTGCTGACGAAACTCACCCACGAGGTTATACTGGATCAAGAGCTCGTGGGACGTCATCATGCTGAACGTGTGCTAAACTCGGAGGCTCCGTACGTTCGGTGCTTGATCGATTGGATCGCGAAGAAGTTCGACTACATCAACCATGTCACTAGACGCTTCCGCTTTCGGTCTACGAGGGTACATAGACACACTCTCCCCTCTCGTTGCTATGCATCTAGTAGATAGATCTTGCGTGATCGTAGGAAAATTTTGAAATACTATGTTCCCTAACAGTGGCATCAGAGCCAGGTGTATGCGTAGATGATATGCAAGAGTAGAACACAAGCGAGTTGTGGACGGTAGTAGTCATACTGCTTACCAGCATGTCATACTTTGATTCGGCGGTATTGCTGGATGAAGCGGCCCGGACCGACATTATGCGTACACTTACGCGAGACTGGTTCTACCGACGTGCTTCGCGCATAGGTGGCTGGCGGGTGTCAGTTTCTCCAACTTTAGTTGAATCGAGTGTGGCTACGCCCGGTCCTTGTGAAGGTTAAAACAGCACATACTTGACGAAAAATCATTGTGATTTTTGTATGCGTAGGTAAGAACGGTTCTTGCTAAGCCCGTAGCAGCCACGTAAAACTTGCAACAACAAAGTAGAGGACGTCTAACTTGTTTTTGCAGGGCATGTTGTGATGTGATATGGTCAAGACATGATGAGTGATACGTTGTTGTATGAGATGATCATGTTTTGTAAAGTTATCGGCAACTGGTAGGAGCCATATGGTTGTCGCTTTATTGTATGAAATGCAACCGCCATGTAATTGCTTTACTTTATCACTAAGCGGTAGCGATAGTCGTCGAAGCAATAGTTGGCGAGACGACAACGATGCTACGATGGAGATCAAGGTGTCGCGCCGGTGACGATGGTGATCATGACGGTGCCTTGGAGATGGAGATCAAAGGCACAAGATGATGATGGCCATATCATATCACTTATTTTGATTGCATGTGATGTTTATCTTTTATGCATCTTATTTTTCTTAGATCGACGGTAGCATTATAAGATGATCTCTCACTAAATTTCAAGGTATAAGTGTTCTCCCTGAGTATGCACCGTTGCGAAAGTTTGTCCTGCCGAGACACCACGTGATGATCGGGTGTGATAAGCTCTACGTTCACATACAACGGGTGTAAGCCAGTTTTGCACACGCACAATACTCAGGTTAAACTTGACGAGCCTAGTAGATGCAGATATGGCCTCGGAACACTGGAGACCGAAAGGTCGAGCGTGATCATATAGTAGATATGATCAACATAAGATGTTCACCATTGAAAACTACTCCATCTCACCTGATGATCGGACATGGTTTAGTTGATTTGGATCACGTGATCATTTAGATGACTAGAGGGATGTCTATCTAAGTGGGAGTTCTTTAATAATTTGATTAATTGAACTTCAATTTATCATGAACTTAGTCCTGGTAGTATTACCATATATATGTCGTAGATCAATAGCTCGCTTATAGCTCCCCTATGTTTTTAATATGTTCCTAGAGAAAACTAAGTTGAAAGATGTTAGTAGCAATGATGCGCACTAGGTCCATGATCTTAGGATTATCCTCATTGCTGCACAGAAGTATTATGTCCTTGATGCACCGCTAGGTTACAGACCTATTGCAGGAGCAGATGCAAACGTTATGAACGTTTGGACAAAAGCTCGGTATGATGACTACTTGATAGTTTAGTGCACCATGCTTTACGGCTTATAACCGGGACTTCAAAAACGTTTTGAACGCCATGGAGCATATGAGATGTTCCAAGAGTTGAAATTAATATTTCATACTCATGCCCGTGTCGAGAGGTATAAGACCTACAGTACTTTGCCTACAAGATGAAGGAGAATAGCTCAACCAGTGAGCATGTGCTCAGATTGTCTGGGTACTACAATTGCTTGAATTAAGTGGGAGTTAATCTTCCAGATAAGATAGTAATTGACAAAGTTCTCTAGACACTATCACCAAGTTAGTAGAACTTCGTGATGAACTATAATATGCAAGGGATGACAAAAGTAATTCCCGAGCTCTTCGCGATGCTGAAATTGGCGAAGGTAGAAATCAAGAAAGAGCATCAAGTGTTGATGGTTAACAAGACCACTTATTTCATGTAAAGGGAAAAGGGATAGAAGGGGAACTTCAAGAAGAATTACAAGCAAGTTGTCACTCCCGTGAAGAAACCCAACGGTAAACTCAAGCCTGAAACTAAGTGCTTCTACTGCAAAGGAAATGGTCACTAGAAGTGGAACTGCCTTAGATACTTGGTGGATAAGAAGGATGGCAAAGTGAACAAAGGTATATTTGATATACAGATTATTGATCTGTACTTTACTAGTGTTCATAGCAACCCCTGGGTATTTGATACCGGTTCAGTTGCTAAAATTAGTAACTCAAAACGGGAGTTGCAGAATGAACAGAGACTAGTTAAAGGTGAAGTGACGATGTGTGTTGGAAGTGGTTCCAAGATTGATATGATCATCATCGCACACTCCCTATATTTTCGGGATTAGTGTAGAACCTAAATAAATGTTATTTAGCATGTGCGTTAAGCTCGCGGCGGGTGTCGTGGTTTTTTCACGGCAGATGTCCTAGCAAAAGGACTTAGTCGTGAGGCCATCGCTACGGGTTAGCTTAAAGGGGTTAAAGCGAACAAGGACACAGGGATTTTTATACTAGTTCGGCCCCTTTGATGAAGGTAAAAGCCTACGTCTAGTTTGGTATGTATTGTTGGGGGTTTCGATGACCTAGGAGCTAATCCGCGTTGCCTGTGTCTCAAACTGTTGTTCTCCCTCTTGAACCGTCGTCGGGTCGTCCCTTTATACAAGAGGTGACGCCCGGTCCGGTTTACAGAGTCCCGAGGCCGGCTCATAAACGTGTCCGCCTCGGTCTCTATTCTTTCTATCTTACATCTCAAGTTACATAGTATGGCGATTTACAAACCATGGGCCCTAACACTTGGGCTCTAAACCCCTTGGGCTAAAGTCCTTTGCTTCATGCTCCGCTGGGCTTCAAAATAATCTTGATAACATAAATCGGCCCCTCCTGGGTGGTTTATACCTGGCAGTAATATCCCTGACATTAGGCCCCATATTGATTCGAACCTGTTCATGTCAATCTTCAAAGTCTTGTACAAATTTCCCTTTCCGCAGCTTCAGAATGCTTTATAAACCGGCGTGATGTCATCTCCTCAAATCACTTTAAACCATCGTGACGCCATCTGCGCATTTAATACTTGTACCTGTTTTTTATCTTTTATTCATTAAAACTCCGAAGATTGAGGCGACAGTATCCTCCATATCCGCTTTTTAGGCTCCTCGATTCCCGCGCCTGCCGTTTTATCCCTTCGGCTTATAAATAGGGCAGAGGGGCACCTCCTTTTCTCCCCTTGCCTCTTCTTCTTCCTCTATCCACTTGCGCTCGAGCTCCGCCGCCGTCCGTCGAACTCTGAATCTTCGTCGAGCCCAGCCGCTGCATCAACCTGAACGATTCCAGAGATTCGCCAGTGCTTCTCCGCACCCGTCGCCTCGAGTAAATCCTCTTCTTCCCTTTTCATAGATCTCAGTTCTAGGGTTTCCTCATGCGAACTCGTGGATAGGTCCTTGTTCTTCGCAGTTCTTCACCATAGCCAGTAGTTCGCCGTAGATCTCAAACTTTTAGTTAACAACCGTAAGAATGACTCTGCTCCATCGTTGCAGCTTTATCTCTCCCACTACGATTAGTTAGACTAAATCTGTTTAGAACCTTCATCGTGTCTGCTGAATATAACTTGAATTATTTCCGAGTTTTCCACATGCTGTAGATCCGTATTTCACTGTTGTTTGTGTGAAAGTTGTTTCCCCAAACTTCAGATCCGCGCCTTACCTGTCTGTGTTGGCGGTTTAGCTTTTTTCAAACTTCATAATCCAGTAGGTGTCATTGTTATAGTTGTTTCGGATATTTAACCCGATAGATACCATTAGGCCCCTGCTTAAACCGCCGTTCAGACCAGTACTTTCATAGAGCATGCCGGTTTAAATCTGCTTAGATTACAAACTGGCTCTTCATTGTATTTTCAGCCTTTCCCTTCCGAAAAGATGACTACTCAAGCCAAACAGTTTGTCTCCTGCAACTGGGTCCAATCCCGGATCACCGAGGATGATTTAGAGAAAATGGCCTCAATTGGCGCTTTAGGCCCGAAAGATGTCCTTCACTGGAGGGCTCCCGGATCAGAATGTCCTCCAGAGCCCAAGGAAGGAGAAATCGCCGTCTTCTTCGATCACTTGGCCCGGGGATTCAACCCTCCTGGGCCAAAGTTTTTCCGCGATGTGTTAGCCAACTTTCAGCTTCATCCACAAGACATTGGTCCCATCTCTGTATCAAACATTTGCAACTTCCAAGTCTTTTGTGAAGCGTATCTGCAAGAGGAGCCAACAGTGGAGCTATTCCGGGACTTCTTTCACTTAAACCGTCGTACTGAATTTCATGATGGCCCAAACACTGAACTTGGCGGGATGTCTATTCAGAAGAGGAAGGATTTAGTTTCCCTCACGCCACTCTCCACAGTCATCCAAAGGACTGGAATCAGACTTGGTTCTACTGCATAGATACTTCACCGAAAGGTGAAAATCCACTGTCGGGTTATCACTCCCACCGTCTTCCAGAGAACCACCCTTTTCCACAGCGTTTAAGTGCCCAGGAGCGAGCTCAATATGCCCCTCAGCTTTCAAAGCTCAGGGCCTTCGTAGCCAATGGATTGACAGGAGTTGACTTCGTCCACTGCTGGCTTTCTTGGAGTATTCTCCCGCTAAGTCGGCGTTCCGGTTTAATGTGCGAGTATACTGGGAATCCCAAGGACCCTTTGCGCCACACAGAGATGGTGCTACCAGAAGACGAGATTAATGAATCCGTCAAGAAGCTGTTGAATCTACCTCTAGAAACCTGCAGTCAAACCGGTCTAGCACCCTTCTGTGCGACCAACAAACCCCCATCGGTAAGAATCTCTGCTGTCATTTTGCTTTGTTTTTAATCCGTCTGCAGCATTTGTCTTGAAATGTCTTTATTTCTTTAAACAGGAAAAATGACCCTTTCTGGAAAAAGAAGACCCAGGATAAAACGGCGAAAGCAGCTCGCCAAAAGACCCTGGCTGTTAAGAGAAACAAGAAGAAGAGCACTGCCGCGTCGGGATCTAATGCGGAAGAAGATGATTCGGCCTCCAAGGTATCACCTGATTCTTTTGATTTCCTTGTCTTTTCTTTATCTGTATTTTTATTAACAATAACTGTTCCCAGGGACGAGTCGAGGGCAGTAAAGCGGACGATGTTGAGGTAATCACTCTTTCTTCGGATTCAGAACCGCTGCCACCACCAAAAATTCGTTGGACAGTCCGGAAATTTCAATTTTCTCATCCTTATGCTCATTTGGATCCAAACTGTCTTTTGAAGAAGCAGCAACATGAAGCGCGCCGTACTACTCGTCATAGCGGTCATGCTATAGAATCCACCGGATTAACGCACACTCCAGCTCGGAGGCGTCGTTCCGAGGTTTTACTCACTCCAACTGCTCTTTTCCCCCAAAGCAGGTCTTATTCGACAACCCCTTAATCCATCTGACTCAAATTATCAGGAAACTCCTCTCTCATCCTCTGGCGAATCAACAGCCACACAAATTCCTCCCCTCAAGACTGTTCCAGGGTAAGTTGTCTTTCACTTTTTCCGGTTTAACTTTTCATCTTTGATTTCCGATTTTCATTATTTCTAACTTGCACAGTAAGCCCAAGCCTAGCAAAAAGGCCAAACTGAGCAAAACGGCAGCTGACAATACTGCTCCTGAACCGGCAGAAGATCCTGAGCTTGCTGATCCTTTGGAAGACAACGTTGAGATTCCGCATGATGATCCTCCTCCTATGGACCAAGAAACCTTTGTTGATCAGGGGAACGATCCTATGGAGCGTGATCTTGAACCGGCCAGCCCTGCCCGGGCTAGCCCTGCTCCTGCTAGTCCTGCTCCTGTCAGTTCCCCTAAGAAAGCGGCCGCTTCACCTAGCGACGTTGAAATCACAGGGACTGGTTTCTCTACTCCAGGGGAGCCTGTCACTTTGACCAAACACACTGCCAAAGAGGAATTTCTCAATAAGGACAAAGGCAAATGGAGTACTTACTTGTCCAGCTACACTCAGCTCAGCGCCCAGGAGCTTCATTCTGGATACTTAAACCGGCATACCAGCCGCGATTATGAAGCTGGATTGGTAAACTTAATGAAGGAACATTATGAGGTAACTTGTTTTCCTTTGTCTTTTGTCCTCTATTTTTGCTTGTTTCTTGTAATTGTACCTTTACTCCATCGTAGCCCCCAAGTGTCGGTTTAGCCTTTTAGGGTGAACCGGTACTTCAGTAGATCTAGTAGATAGCTTTGTTTTGCACATGTGTAGCCCCCAAGGGCCGGTTTACTTTCTTTAGGGTGAACCAGGACTTCTCCTGATTCTAGAACAATGTCACATTAGCCCCCAAGTGCCAAGTATATAACTTGTTTATGTGGTTGGGACTTGTCTGAAAGAACTGCATGTTTTCACTGCAAATATACATTAGCCCCCAAGTGTCAAGTGCATAACTTGTTATGTACTTGGGACTTTGATTGAATTGCTCCATGAATATCTGATATACTTTCATTTTTGGCAGACTGACTTGAACCGGAGGGCCTTTGAAATAACCGAGCTCCGGGATAACTTAAAATTCCAAGAGACTGCTGCTGTTAAAGTCAAGGATGAGCTTATACTTGCTTTAGCCAATATGGAGAAGCTAAAAAAGGACTTTGAAACAGAGCGGTCAGCCTGGGAGGTTGAAAAGGCTGCTCTGGAGAAGAGAGCCAGTGATGCAGAGGCTGCTCTTAATCTGGTGACAGAGGAGCTCTCCGGATTGAGGCAGCAAATAAATGGCATGACGTCTGCTATCTTTGGTAAGTACTCTTAATATAACTTTATCCTTGCAATCCTGTACTGTTCTGGTTTAACTCATAATTTTAACGCAAGGTGGCGTATCACCCATCTTGGCGATGATGTGCGAAAGAAATTGAAAGTTGCGTACACTTTGGTGGAGCGGCTTTATTCCGGCGCTCAGAGGGCCATTAGTGCTATCTCTCACAACAAACCGGCTCCTACCACCATCCAAGGTACTTTGGAAAAGCTGTCAATTCTGCCTGCTCGCCTTATAGAAGTGAAGAAATCGTCTGCAAGGGCAGGTGCCTTAATGGCTCTGACTCGAGCGAAGGCTTGGGTCCCTGATTTTGATCCGGCGAAGGCGATGAACGGCTATCCAAGCATGAAGGAAGATGGATCAGCCTTTTCCAGTGATGATTTACGTGCCTTAACCAAGGATATGCGGCCTCTGGCTAGCAAAATTGCTGACGAAGCCGATTTATCTAGATATCATCCGGGCTATGATGCGGAGAACGTGCGGGCAGATCGTCCGTCTTATGATATTGAAAATCTTATTCCGCTCGTCCATAAGCACACCTTTGCTCCTAACATTGATCCGTCAGACCTCATAAATGACGAAGTTTATTTCCGAGCTCTGGCCAAGATTGACCGGACCACTATTGACTTCCAGCAGCTGGAAGAAACCGCCGAAGACCCGGAGCAAGCTGACCCTCAATCTTCACGGCGAGCTGATGCAGAATCTTAAACCAGCGCCGATTTAACTTTATGTCCCAGTAGTTTGAGAAAAAATTGATATTCTTTTGGGCCTTCCAGCACCTTGTAACAGGATAGCTGAGATACTCTGCGTTCGCCCTAGACTTATATTTTGTGAGATTGCTTTGATTGGCAACTTCTTGAATATATCCTGCTTTCAATGCTTTTGAAGGTTTATTTTACTTGTTTCTGCATAAAACAATGTTCAAAACTGTCCTGGCGGTTCATCGCCGGACGGGTCATAATGCCCAAGCACATGATCTAAGTTGATAACTTGAACTGTGTATAAAGTATAAGTATGTATCATACCTGTGATTAAGTGTATCACAATAAACCTTAATCCGGCAGGAAGAAATAATAATTCAAGGTGTAAGTGCCGATGACTCCCTTGATTATTTTGTCGGTTCATCATGAAAACCGAACCGGGTTATGATGAACTCCGGTTTTAGCTGTAGTTAGTACTGGTGTTTATAACCCAGACTAGAATTCTGTAAACACAGATGTAGTGGCAACTTATATTCATCCACTCCCTGAATCGATGGACTTGGTTAAAAACCAATGACCTTAAGGATAAAGATTTGATAAAACATAAAAAATAAAATAAAATTTTTGGGAAAATAAGACCATGTAGTCGAGGCTTTTTACGAGCTGCCAGGCTCCAAATCCGAGGCTTTTTATGAGCTGCCAGGCTACTGTCATTAACCATTTTGCAAAGCCTGTGAAGATGGTCCTCAATCCTTAACCAAATCATCAATGTCAAATTCTACCAAGTTCAAAAAATCTGTAAAGATTGACTTGTGTAATCACTTGATGATCGTCAATTTAACGTTGCCAAGTTCAGGGTCTGTACAGATTGACTTGTGTATACGTTCGACGGGTCGTACCAGGTTTACCTGGACGGAGTGACTTACTTGATGCAGGCAGGTTAATCCGGGGTTTTAGGTGTATACACCAAGCTTCCAAGCCGTGTTTACTACAAGGGTTGTCAACTCGTTGATGTCTTGCACCAGGAGCCCCCGGTAGCATTTGAGCATTGCTCGTCGGGGCCTATGTTTGAGTTCTGCTAGGCATCAAACTCTCTTTTGCCCCTTATCATCATGTGGAAATTGCCGAAGCCACCAGAGCTATGCTCTTATGATGGCCTTGATGTGGTCGCCGGTTTAAGAGGCCATAGGAACTCCCTTGCCCAAAGAAGCCCCCATGTGATACTCTTATGAAAAAAGGCGGCTGATACCCCGCTTTATCGAGGGCGCCGGTTTATTATATTGATCATAATATATACATTGTAAAGATATATACATAAATCGGAGCCTATGGCTCAAGCGTAGTAAGGTCGAAGATAAGCGATGTTCCACGGCCGTCTGGTCTCCTCCTCCGCCGTACGTGAGTCCTTATGTTCTCGAACATCGACGAGGTAGTATGATCCATTGTGCAGGTTCTTGCTGACCACAAAGGGTCCTTCCCAAGGTGGGGATAGCTTGTGAATGTCTGTCTGGTCTTGGATGAGTCGGAGCACCAGATCCCCTTCTTGAAACGTCCTGGTCTTAACCCGGCGATTGTGGTACCGGCGTAGATCTTGCAGATAAATCGCCGATCGAGCTGCTGCCGTGTCCCGTTCTTCATCCAGATGGTCCAATGCATCTTGACTTGCTTTTCTGTTATCTGCTTCAACGTAAGCCGCCACCCGCAGCGAGTCATGACGGATATCACTAGGGAGGACAGCTTCAGCTCCATATACCATGAAGAAGGGCGTGTACCCTGTGGATCTGTTAGGTGTAGTGTTGATGCTCCATAGTACAGAAGGTAACTCCTCCACCTAACAATCCGGTGTCCTCTGCAAAGGAACCATAAGCCGGGGTTTGATGCCTCTCAAGATCTCTTGATTGGCTCTATCAGCTTGGCCATTAGACTGAGGGTGAGCTACTGATGATACATCAAGGCGGATGTGCTCTCGTTGACAGAACTCCTCCATAGCCCCCTTGGATAAATTGGTACCATTATCAGTTATTATGTTGTGTGGAAAGCCAAACCGGAAAATCACCTTTTTGATGAATCAAACCGCCGTTGCTGCATCACACTTACTGACTGGTTCCGCTTCAACCCATTTGGTAAAATTTTCCACTGCCACAAAAAGGTGGGTCTTCTTATCTTGGGATCTCTTGAAGGGTCCAACCATATCAAGCCCCCAAGTCACAAATGGCTAAGTAATTGGAATCATCCTCAATTCCTATGCTGGTATATGAGCACGCCATGAGAATTTTTGGCAAGCATCACATTTTCTGACCAAGTCCTCTGCGTCGGCATGAGCCGTCAACTAGTAGAACCCATGACGAAAAGCTTTACCCACCAAAGATTTTGAACTGGCATGATGACCATGAAGGAAATATGCCCTAGAGGCAATAATAACATTATTATTTATTTCCTTATATCATGATAAATGTTTATTATTCATGCTAGAATTGTATTAACTGGAAACTTAGTACATGTGTGAATACATAGACAAAACAGTATGTCCCTTGTATGCCTCTACTAGACTAGCTCATTGATCAAAGATGGTTATGTTTCCTAGCCATAGACATGAGTTGTCATTTGATCAACGGGATCACATCATTAGGAGAATGATGTGATGGACAAGACCCATCCGTTAGCTTAGCACTATGATCGTTTAGTTTTACTGCTATTGCTTTCTTCATGACTTATACATGTTCCTATGACTATGATATTATGCAACTCCCGAATACCGGAGGAACACCTTGTGTGCTATCAAACGTCACAAAGTAACTGGGTGATTATAAAGATGCTCTATAGGTGTCTCCGAAGGTGTTTGTGGTGTTGGCGTAGATCAAGAATAGGATTTGTCACTCCGAGTGTCGGAGAGGTATCTCTGGGCCCTCTCGGTAATACACATCATAATAAGCCTTGCAAGCAAATGACTAATGATTTAGTCACGAGATGATGTATTACGGAACGAGTAAAGAGACTTGCGAGTAACGAGATTAACTAGGTATGCTGATACCGACGATCGAATCTCGGACAAGTAACATACCGATGACAAAAGGAACAACGTATGTTGTTATGCGGTTTGACCGATAAAGATTTTCGTAGAATATGTAGGAGCCAATATGAGCATCCAGGTTCCGCTATTGGTTATTGACCAAAGATGAGTCTCGGTCATGTCTACATAGTTCTCAAACCCGTAGGGTCCGCACGCTTAACGTTTGATGACGATCGGTATTATGAGTTTATGTGTTTGATGTACCGAAGGTAGTTCGGAGTCCCGGATGAGATCGAGGACATGACAAGGAGTCTCAAATGGTCGAGACGTAAAGATCGATATATTGGACGAATATATTTGGACATCGGAAAAGTTCCGAGTGATTCGGGTATTTTTCGGAGTAGCGGAGAGTTACGAGAATTCGCCGGGGAGTATATGGGCCTTATTGGGCTTTAGGGGAAAGGGAGAGAGGAGGTTGCTCCCCTCCCATGGCTTAGTCCGAATTGGACTAGGGAGAGGGGCTGCGCCCCCTCCTTCCTTCTCTTCTATTTCCCTTTCCTTCTCTCCTACTCCTACTACTTGGAAGGGCTCCTAGTTCTACTAGGAAAGGGGGAATCCTACTCCCGGTGGGAGTAGGACTCCCCTAGGGCGCGCCATAGAGAGGGCCGGCCCTCCCTCTCCTCCACTCCTTTATATACGGAGGTAGAGGCACCCCATAGACACACAAGTTGATCAGTTGATATCTCCCAACCGTGTGTGGTGCCCCCCTCCACAGTAACACACCTCGGTCATATCGTTGCAGCGATTAGGCGAAGCCCTGCGACGGTAACTTCATCATATCCGTCACCACACCGTCGTGCAGACGAAATTCTCCCGTGAGGCTCAATTGGATCAAGAGCTCGTGGGACGTCATCAAGCTGAACGTGTGCTGAACGCGGAGGTGCCGTACGTTCGGTACTTGATCGGTTGGATCGCAAAGAAATTCGACTACATCAACCGCGTCACTAGACGCTTCCGCTTCCGGTCTACGAGGGTACGTAGACACACTCTCCCCTCTCGTTGCTATGCATTTGGTAGATAGATCTTGCGTGATCGTAGGAAAATTTTGAAAATACTACGTTCCCCAACAGTGGCATCATGAGCCAGGTCTATGCGTAGATGATATGCACGAGTAGAACACAAGTGAGTTGTGGGCGATAATAGTCATACTGCTTACCAGCATGTCATACTTTGGTTCAGCGGTATTATGAGATGAAGCGGCCCGGACCGACATTACGCGTATGCTTACGCGAGACTGGTTTCACCGTTATGAGCACTCGTTGCTTAAAGGTGACTAGTGGTGTCTGTCTCTCTCACTTTAGCTAAATCGAGTGTGGCTACACTCGGTCCTTGTGAAGGTTAAAACAGCACATACTTGATGAAACATCGTTGTGCTTTTGTATGCGTAGGTAAGAACGGTTCTTGCTAAGCCCGTAGCAGCCACATAAAACTTGCAACAACAAAGTAGAGGACGTCTAACTTGTTTTTGCAGGGCATGTTGTGATGTGATATGGTCAAGACATGATGAGTTATACGGTTTTGTATGAGATGATCATGTTTTGTAAAGTTATCGGCAACTGGCAGGAGCCATATGGTTGTCGCTTTATTGTACGAAATGCAATCGCCATGTAATTTCTTTACTTTATCACTAAGCGGTAGCGATAGTCGTGGAAGCAATAGTTCGCGAGACGACAACGATGCTACGATGGAGATCAAGGTGTCGCGCCGGTGACGAAGGTGATCATGATGGCGCTTTGGAGATGGAGATCAAAAGCACAAGATGGTGATTGCCATATCATGTCAATATTTTGATTGCATGTGATGTTTATCTTATTATGCTTCTTATTTTTCTTAGTACGATGGTATCATTATAAGATGATCCCTTACAAAATTTCAAGGTACAAGTGTTCTCCCTGAGTATGCACCGTTGCGAAAGTTCTTCGTGCTGAGACACCACGTGATGATCGGGTGTGATAGGTTCTACGTTCACATACAATGGGTGCAAGCCAGTTTTGCACACGCAGAATACTCGGGTTAAACTTGACGAGCCTAGCATATGCAGATATGGCCTCGGAACACTGGAGACCGAAAGGTCGAGCGTGAATCATATAGTAGATATGATCAACATAAGATGTTCACCATTGAAAACTACTCCATCTCACGTGATGATCGGACATGGTTTAGTTGATTTGGATCATGTGATCATTTAGATGACCAGAGGGATGTCTATCTAAGTGGGAGCTCTTCAAGTAATATGATTAATTGAACTTTAATTTATCATGAACTTAGTCCTGGTAGTATGAGCATATCTGTGTTGTAGATCAATAGCTCGCGATATAGCTCCCCGTTTATTTTTTATATGTTCCTAGAGAAATATAAGTTGAAAGATGTTAGTAGCAATGATGCGGACTGGGTCCGTGATCTGAGGATTATCCTCATTGCTGCACAGAAGTATTATGTCCTTGATGCACCGCTAGGTGACGAACCTATTGCAGGAGCAGATACAGACGTTATGAACGTTTGACAAGCTCGGTATGATGACTATTTGATAGTTTAGTGCGCCATGCTTTACGGCTTATAACCGGGACCTCAAAAACGTTTTGAACGTCATGGAGCATATGAGATGTTCCAAGAGTTGAAATTATTATTTCATACTCATGCTCGTGTCGAGAGGTATAAGACCTCTGACAGTACATTGCCACAAGATGGAGAAGAATAGCTCAACCAGTGAGCATGTGCTCAGATTGTCTGGGTACTACAATTGCTTGAATCAAGTGGGAGTTAATCTTTCAGATAAGATAGTAATTGACAAAGTTCTCTAGACACTATCACCAAGTTAGAAGAACTTCGTGATGAACTATAATATGCAAGGGATGACAAAAGTAATTCCCGAGCTCTTCGCGATACTGAAATCGGCGAAGGTAGAAATCAAGAAAGAGCATCAAGTGTTGATGGTTAACAAGACCACTTCTTTCAAGTAAAGGGCAAAGGGATAGAAGGGGAACTTCAAGAAGAATGACAAGCAAGTTGTCACTCCCGTGAAGAAACCCAAAGCTAAACTCAAGCCTGAAACTAAGTGCTTCTACTACAAAGGAAATGGTCACTGGAAGTGGAACTGCCCTAGATACTTGGTGGATAAGAAGGATGGCAAAGTGAACAAAGGTATATTTGATATACATATTATTGATGTGTACTTTACTAGTGTTCATAGCAACCCCTGGGTATTTGATACAAGTTTAGTTGCTAAAATTAGTAACTCGAAACAAGAGTTGCAGAATGAACAAAGACTAGTTAAAGGTGAAGTGACGATGTGTGTTGGAAGTGGTTCCAAGATTGATATGATCATCATCGCACACTCCCTATATTTCCGGGATTAGTGTAGAACCTAAATAAATGTTATTTGGCATTTGTGTTAAGCATGAATATGATTTGATCATGTTTGTTGCAATACGGTTATTCATTTAAAGTCATAGGATAATTGTTATTCTGTTTACATGAATAAAACCTTCGATGGTCATACACCCAATGAAAATAGTTTGTTGGATCTCGATCGTAGTGATACACATATTCATAATATTGAAGCCAAAAGATGCAAGGTTAATAATGATAGTGCAACTTATTTGTGGCACTGTCGTTTAGGTCATATTGGTGTAAAGCGCATGAAGAAACTCCATAGTGATGGACTTTTGAAATCACTTGATTATGAATCACTTGGTGCTTGCGAACCATGCCTCATGGACAAGATGACTAAAACTCCGTTCTCCGGAACAATGGAGCGAGCAACAGATTTGTTGGAAATCATACATACTGATGTATGTGGACCGATGAGTGTTGAAGCTCGTGGCGAGTATCGTTATTTTCTGACCTTCACAGATGATTTGAGCAGATATGGGTATATCTACTTGATGAAGCACAAGTCTGAAACATTTGAAAAGTTCAAAGAATTTCAGAGTGAAGAATCATCGTAACAAGAAAATAAAGTTTCTACGATCTGATCATGGAGGTGAATATTTGAGTTACGAGTTTGGTCTTCATTTGAAACAATGTGGAATAGTTTCACAACTCACGCCACCCGGAACACCACAACGTAATGGTGTGTCCGAACGTCGTAACCGTACTTTATTAGATATGGTGCGATCCATGATGTCTCTTACCGATTTACCACTATAGTTTTGGGTTATGCATTAAAGACAGCTGCATTCACGTTAAATAGGGCACCATCTAAATCCGTTGAGACGACGCCTTATGAACTGTGGTTTGGCAAGAAACCAAAGTTGTCGTTTCTTAAAATTTGGGGCTGCGATGCTTATGTGAAAAAGCTTCAACCTGATAAACTCGAATCCAAGTCAGAGAAATGTGTCTTCATAGGATACCCAAAGGAGACAGTTGGGTACACCTTCTATCACAGATCCGAAGGCAAAATATTCGTTGCTAAGAATGGATCCTTTCTGGAGAAGGAGTTTCTCTCGAAAGAAGTGAGTGGGAGGAAAGTGGAACTTGATGAGGTAATTGTACCTTCTCCCGAATTGGATAGTAGTACATCACAGAAACTAGTTCTAGTGATTCCTACACCAATTAGTGAGGAATCTAATGATGATGATCATGAAACTTCAGATCAAGTTACTGTTGAACCTCGTAGGTCAACCAGAGTACGTTCCGCACCAGAGTGGTATGGTAACCCTATTCTGGAAGTCATGTTACTAGACTATGATGAACCTACGAACTATGAGGAAGCGATGATGAGCCAAAATTCCGCAAAATGGCTTGAGGCCATGAAATCTGAGATGGGATCCATGTATGAGAACAGAGTATGGACTTTGGTTGACTTGCCTGATGATCGGCAAGCCACTGAAAATAAATGGATCTTTAAGAGGAAGACTGACGTCGATGGTAATGTTACTATCTACAAAGCTCGACTTGTTGCGAAAGGTTTTTGACAAGTTCAAGGTGTTGACTACGATGAGATTTTCTCACCCGTAGCGATGCTTAAGTCTGTCCGAATCATGTTAGCAATTGCCACATTTTATAAAATTTGGTAAATGGATAATGAAATTGCGTTCTTTAATGGATTTATTAAAGAAGAGTTGTATATGATGCAACCAGAAGGTTTTGTCAATCCTAAAGGTGCTAGCAAATTGTGCAAGCTCCAGCGATCCATCTATGAACTGGTGCAAGCATTTCGGAGTTGGAATATACGCTCTGATAAGTTGATCAAAGCATATAGTTTTATACAGACTTGTGGTGAAGCCTGTATTTACAAGAAAGTGAGTGAGAGCACTACAGCCTTTCTGATAAGTATATGTGAATGACATATTGTGGATCGGAAATGATGTAGAATTTTCTGGAAAGCATGAAGGAGTGTTTGAAAGGAGTTTTTCAAAGAAAGACCTCGGTGAAGCTGCTTACATATTGAGTATCACGATCTATAGATAGATCAAGACTCTTGATAAGTTTTTTCAATGAGTACATACCTTGACAAGTTTTTGAAGTAGTTCAAAATGGATCAGTTAGAGAAGGAGTTCTTGCCTGAGTTGTAAGGTATGAAGTTGAGTAAGACTCAAAACCCGACCTCGGCAGAAGATAGAGAAAGAATGAAAGTCATTACCTATGCCTCAGCCATAGGTTCCATAAAGTATGCCATGTTGTGCACCAAACCTGTTGTGTACCTTACCATGAGTTTGGCAAGGAGGTACAAAAGTGATCCAGGAGTAGATCACTAGACAGCGGTCAAAATTATCCTTAGTTACTTGATAACTAAGGAAATGTTTTCTCGATTATGGAGGTGATAAAGAGTTCGTCGTAAAGAGTTACACCGATGCAAGCTTTACACTAATCCAGATGACTCTAAGTATCAATCTGGATGCATATTGGAAGTGGGAGCAATTAGCTAGAGTAGCTCCATGCAGAGCATTGTAGACACAGAAATTTGCGAAATACATACGGATCTGAATGTGTCAGACCCGTCGACTAAACTTCTCTCACAAGCAAAACATGATCACACCTTACTACTCTTGGGTGTTAATCACATAGCGATGTGAACTAGATTATTGACTCTAGTAAACCCTTTGGGTACTGGTCACATGGCGATGTGAACTATGGGTGTTATTCACATAACGATTTGAACTATCGGTATTAAATCACATGGAGATGTGAACTAGATTATTGACTCTAGTGCAAGTGGGAGACTGAATGAAACATGCCCTAGAGGCAATAATAACGTTATTATTTATTTCCTTATATCATGATAAATGTTTATTATTCAAGCTAGAACTGTATTAACCAGAAACTTAGTACATGTGTGAATACATAGACAAAACAATATGTCCCTAGTATGCCTCTACTAGACTAGCTCATTGATCAAAGATGGTTATGTTTCCTAGCCATAGACATGAGTTGTCATTTGATCAATGAGATCACATCATTAGGAGAATGATGTGATGGACAAGACCCATCCGTTAGCTTAGCACTATGATCGCTTAGTTTTACTGTTATTGCTTTCTTCATGACTTATACATGTTCCTATGACTATGAGATTATGCAACTCCCGAATACCGGAGGAACACCGTGTGTGCTATCAAACGTCACAACGTAACTGGGTGATTATAAAGATGCTCTACAGGTGTCTCCGAAGGTGTTCGTGGTGTTGGCATAGATCAAGAATAGGATTTGTCACTCCGAGTGCAAATGACTAATGATTTAGTCACGAGATGATGTATTACGGAACGAGTAAAGAGACTTGCTGGTAACGAGATTAACTAGGTATGGTGATACCGACGATCGAATCTCGGACAAGTAACATACCGATGACAAAAGGAACAATGTATGTTGTTATGCGGTTTGACCGATAAAGATCTTCGTAGAATATGTAGGAGCCAATATGAGCATCCATGTTCCGCTATTGGTTATTGACCGGAGATGAGTCTCGGTCATGTCTACATAGTTCTCGAACCCGTAGGGTCCGCACGCTTAACGTTTGATGACGATCGGTATTATGAGTTTATGTGTTTTGATGTACCGAAGGTAGTTCGGAGTCCCGGATGAGATCGGTGACATGACGAGGAGTCTCGAAATGGTCGAGACGTAAAGATCGATATATTGGACGACTATATTCGAACATCGGAAAGGTTCCGAGTGATTCGGGTATTTTTCGGAGTACCGGAGAGTTACGGAAATTCGCCGGGGAGTATGTGGGCCTTATTGGGCTTTAGGGGAAAGGGGGAGAGGAGGCTGCGCCCCTCCCATGGCTTAGTCCGAATTGGACTAGGGAGAGGGGCTGTGCTCCCTCCTTCCTTCTCTTCTCTTTCCCTTTCCTTCTCTCCTACTCCTACTACTTGGAAGGGCTCCTAGTTCTACTAGGAAAGGGGGGATCCTACTCCCGGTGGGAGTAGGACTCCCCTAGGGCGCGCCATAGAGAGGGCCGGCCCTCCCTCTCCTCCACTCCTTTATATACGGGGGTAGAGGCACCCCATAGACACACAAGTTGATCAGTTGATCTCTCCCAACCGTGTGCTTTGCCCCCCTCCACAGTAACACACCTCGGTCATATCGTTGCAGCGATTAGGCGAAGCCCTGCGACGGTAACTTCATCATATCCGTCACCACACCGTCGTGCTGACGAAACTCTCCCGTGAGGCTCAACTGGATCAAGAGCTCGTGGGACGTCATTAAGCTGACCGTGTGCTGAACGCGGAGGTGCCGTACGTTCGGTACTTGATCGGTTGGATCGCGAAGAAGTTTGACTACATCAACCGGGTCACTAGACGCTTCCGCTTCCGGTCTATGAGGGTACGTAGACACACTCTCCCCTCTCGTTGCTATGCATCTAGTAGATAGATCTTGCGTGATCGTAGGAAAAATTTGAAAATACTACGTTCCCCAACAGACCACAATCCCCTTCGTTGATTTATTTAAGAATATCACAGCCCTCCTCTGGTGACACACACCGCTGAAACGCCCCAGAGACGCTGCGATGATGAATTTCTCCATTGACAATAGTCACTGACTTGGATCGTCGGATTATCTGTCTAGCCAAGACTTCGTCCTCTGGTAACTCACCTCGGTTCATGTATGCCAAGTAGGGAAGCGTCCAATCCGGAATAACATGAAGCGCCGCGACTAATTGTGCCTCCGGATCAGGAACAGCCAAGTCCTCTTCTGAAGGTAACTGTACCGACGGATTGTGTAATACATCCAAGAAGGTATTGGGTGGAACCGGCTTACACTGAGAACCCAGTCGGCTTAACGCGTCAGCCGCTTCATTCTTTCGCCGGTCTATATGATCCACCTGATAACCCTTGAAGTGTCCAGCAACAGCGTCTACCTCTCGTCGATATGCTGCCATGAGTGGATCCTTAGAATCCCACTTGCCAGATACTTGCTGTGCCCCCAGGTCTGAATTGCCAAAGCATTTAACCCGGCTTAAGTTCATCTCCTTGGCCATCCGCAGACCATGGAGGAGAGCTTCATACTCAGCAGCATTGTTAGTACAAGGGAACATTAAACTGAGGACATAACAGAACTTATCACCTCGTGGGGAAGTTAACACGACTCCAGCCCCCGAGCCCTCCAATTGCCTGGATCCATCAAAGTGAATAGTCCAATATGTGTGATCCGACTTTTCCTCAGGTGCTTCCAACTATGTCCAATCGTTGATGAAATCCACTAATGCTTGGGATTTTATCGCAGTGCGGGGCACATACTTCAATCCGTGCGGGCTAAGCTCAATGGCCCACTTTGCAACCCCACCAGTAGCCTCTCTGTTCTGGATTATAACCCCCAACGGAGTTGAACTGACAACAGTGGTTGGATGGCCTTGAAAATAGTGTTTTAGCTTCCAGTTTGCCATGAAGACTCCATACACCAATTTCTGCCAATGCGGGTATCTCTGTTTTGATTCAATGAGCACCTCACTGATGTAGTAAACCGGCCGTTGAACCGGATATTCTTTGCCTGCCTCCTTACGCTCTACCACAATGGCAACGCTTACTGCACGGGCATTAGCAGCCACATACAACAACAGCGGCTCATTGTCAACTGGGGTAGCAAGGACTGGTGGCTCTCCTAATTGCTTCTTCAGGTCCTCAAACGCAGCATCAGCAGCATCACTCCAGACAAAGCGATCTGTCTTTTTCTTCATCTGATAAAGCGGGATAGCCTTCTCCCCCAAACGGCTGATAAACCAGCTGAGCGCCGCAATACGGACCGCCACGCGTTGGACATCGTTGATGCACGCCGGTTTAGCCAAGTATGTAATCGCCTTGATCTTCTCCGGATTAGCTTCGATTCCCCTGTTCGATACTAAAAACCCCAGGAGCTTGCCTGCCGGAACACCAAAAACACACTTCTCCAAATTAAGCATAATTTTATAAACCCGGAGATTGTCGAAGGTTTCTTGCAAATCTGTGATCAACATCTCCTCTTTCCTGGATTTCACCACAATGTGATCCACATATGCATGAACATTCCGCCCAATCTGTCCATGAAGGTAATTCTGCACACAACGCTGATAGGTTGCCTGGGCACTCTTAAGCCCAAATGGCATAGACACATAGCAGAAAGCTCCAAAGGGAGTTATAAAGGCCGTCTTCTCCTGGTCCTTAACTGTCATCTTGATCTGATGATAACCTAAATATGCATCCAAAAAACTTAGTCGCTCACAACCTGCCGTAGCATCAATGATCTGATCAATACAGGGGAGGGCAAAGGGATCAGTTGGGCAAGCTTTGTTCAGATCTGTGTAATCAACACACATTCGCCAAGTGCCATTTTTCTTAAGTACTAGCACCGGATTAGCCAACCACTCTGGATGAAAAACCTCAACTATAAAACCTACTGCCAAGAGCCTAGCCACTTCTTCTCCAATAGCCTTGCGCCTTTCTTCATTGAAGCAGCGCAGAAATTGCTTAACCGGTTTAAACTTAGGATCAATGTTGAGATTGTGCTCACCGAGTTCCCTCGATACACCTGGCATGTCAGAAGGTTTCCATGCAAAGATGTCCCGATTCTCACGGATGAACTCGATGAGCGTGCTTTCCTATTTCGGATCTAGGTTAACACTGATAGTAAGCTGCTTGGATGAATCGCCAGGAACGAAGTCAACCTATTTGGTCTCTTCGGCTGATTTGAACTTTAAAGCCGGATCATGCTTTGTGGTTGGTTTCTTCAGCGGAGACATATCTGTCGGATCAACATTGTCTTTATAAAACTTCAGCTCCTCAGTTGCACAAACCGCTTCCGCATAAGCTGCATCACCTTCCTCGCACTCCAACGCAATCTTGCGACTCCCATGGACCGTAATGGTTCCCTTGTGGCCCGGCATCTTGAGCTGTAGATAAACATAACACGACCTAGCCATGAACTTAGCGTAAACCGGCCGCCCGAACAGGGCGTGATACGGGCTCTTGATTTTTACCACTTCAAAGGTCAAGGTCTCCGACCTGGAATCATGTTCATCTCCAAAAGTGACCTCCAAATCTATTTTGCCAACTGGGTACGCCGATTTACCGGGCACCACCCCATGAAAAACCGTGTTGGACTGCTGAAGCTTCTTATCCGTCAACCCCATGCGCTGGAAAGTCTCATAGTATAAGATGTTGATGCTGCTGCCTCCGTCCATAAGCACCTTGGTAAACTTGTAGCCACCCACCTGAGGTCCCACAACTAGAGCCAGCTGACCCGGATTATCAACCCGGGGCGAATGATCCTCTCGGCTCCACACAATGGGTTGTTCTGACCAACGCAGGTAATGTGGCACCGCCGGTTCAACAAAATGTACTGCCCTCTTGTGAACTTTCTGGTCACGTTTACACAAGCTCGTGGTGAAGACATGATACTGCCCACTGCTCAACTCCTTCGGATTATTCTGGTATCCGGATTGTTGCTACTGTTGACGCTGTTGATTTCCCTGATTGTTATAACCACCCTGGTCGTGCTGTTGGTTATGCTGATTGTGCCCGCTGTGGTGGCCGTTACTTCCTTGGTATCCTGAACCAGATCCACTACCTTGATAACCCGGCCCTTGAAAACCGGGGCCTGATCCGCCGGATGGTCTGTGGTCGTATCGAGACCGGTTCATGAATTCCTGCATAATAAAACAGTCCTTCCAGAGGTGTGTAGCTGGCTTTTCTGTTGTACTGTGCTTTGGGCAAGGTATGTTCAACTGGCGTTCCGGATTAATAGGTGGCCTCCCATTCCGTGGGGGCCGTCTACCTTTGCGGCGCTGCCCGTCCTCCTGAGCATTGGTGTTGGCCATAAAGTCCGAATTACCATCCGCTTTACGCTTACCATTGTATCCTTGATTCGCCGGGTTAGGCTGCGGCGCCTTACCATTCTTGTTTACCTTCCCCGACTTATCACCGTCGGCGTCTGGATATTTGGTATTATCGGAGTCCGCATACTTCACTAAAGCGCCCATGAGAGTCCCCATGTCATCACAATTATGCTTAAGCTGTCCCAGCTTCAATTTCAAAGGTTCAAACCGGAAATTACCTTCCAAGGTTACCACTGTTGTGCTTGGGTTGATGCTATTGGAGGAATGCAGGATTTCTGACACTCGACGCACCCAACTGCTTGTAGAGTCATGCTCTCCTTGAATGCAGACAACTAGATCGACGACAGACATTGGCTGCTTGCACGTGTCCTTGAAGTTATTGTTAAACCGGCGGCGCAATTCGGCCCATGATCCGACGGAATTGGGTGGTAAGCCCTTCAGCCAAGTGCGAGTTGTGCCTTCTAGCACCATTGTGAAATACTTAGCGCACGCTGCATCATCCACATCCAGCCTCTTCATTGCCATCTCATAACTCTCAACCCATGCCTCTAGGGATAGATCCGCCGTGTAATTGGGCACCTTGCGCGGTCCTTTGAAATCTTTGGGCAGTTTCACATTCCGCAAAGCGGGGGTAAGACAAGGCACTCCTAGGGAGCTAGACATAACCCCCGGTTCAACTGTGGTAGAGGGACGAACCGGCATCGTCTGACGGGCTTCGTACTGTGTTGTTACTTCGGCCTCCCGACGTTGCCTGCCCTAATCCACCACGTTCTGAGCGTTCGCGTCTCCTCCTGCCGGATTATCCTGCTGTAGCGGATTACGTCTTCGTGGACTACTCGACACGGCCGGTTCACCCAGACGCCTAGTGTAACTCCGGCTTGGGCGAGGAGTTGAATGAATCCTCTCATGGCTGTGAGAATAAGCTTGCTATTGAGTTAGCGCCGTCTCCAAAAACTCCCTGGCCCGTCGTGCCTCCACTGCTATGGGGGACGTTCCTTCAATGGGAAGGGCGGCCAGTCGTGAAGCGGCGGCGACTATGTTATCCAACGGTTTAGAGTAATGACCAGGAGGGGTGGGCACATGCTGTGACGGTACAACCTGGCGGGTTGGCTCTGCGGCCGGCGGTTGACCTGACGCTCCCGTGCCCGGTGCCCCTCCCCGGTTCACCTCCGGCTGGTTACTGGTTCCTGCCCCTGGCGTGCTAAAGAGGTTCCTTGCCTCATAAACCGGTGGCACGCGAGATCGTTGCCTTCTCCTCATTACCTCATGTGAAGCGGTCTGATCCAACATGAGTCGATAGGCTTGAGCATCAAGCTCAGCCTGCTTTGGGCCATCCTGGTTCTTTCAGCAGCTAGGTCCAACTTGGCTTGATCAATCCGGCTCCTCACCTGAGCGACCTCCGCATCATGCTGCTCATTGTCGGCCTGGGCTACCTCTGCTGTTAATAGCGCTGTCAAAGTATCGACCAAAACGGATAAAGTTTCGGATGGTGATGGGGCAGGATCTCCAGCCCTAGCCCCCACCGCGTCTGATGTTAACGCCGTTGTTGTTGAGGGCTGCTGCACAGGTTGTGATCCGGCCATAAAGACAGCAACTCGGTTTGGCGGATCGAGGGGGCCCGGAATACTATCACCATCGGAACAGCCCTCAGGTCGGCCGTCCTGCAGCAGATATAAAGATTTTGTCTCTCCGGAGGACGATTCGCCGCCGGAATAGACAACTGTCTCGCCTCCAGCGTCCGATCCGTCCTCGGCTTGTACTCCATGCACTGCTCCAACGAAGACGTGCTTCATGACGGGCTGAATTCGGGCAGGTCTCGCACGCTGAGCCGGCTCGACGATGTTGGGGAAGATGTCCGGCTCAGGGCCCGGTTCGCCGATCTTGCCAATGAAGACGTGGATGCCGCCGAAGGGTACCCGGTATTCGTATTCGATTGAATCGGCCTCGGGGCCCTAGCCTGCATCGTCGATGTAGATCTTGCCGCGACGAATCTTGGTCATCCGGTCCACTGCGTAGCCCTTGAGTCCTTCAAAGCTACCCTTCAAGAACTCGAAACCATCGTGCGACAGCCCCACGGTGGGCGCCAACTGTCGTGGTTTTGTCACAGCAGATGTCCTAGCAAAAGGACTTAGTCGTGAGGCCATCGCTATGGGTTAGCTTGGGTTAAAGCGGACAAGGACACAGGGATTTTTATACTAGTTCGGCCCCTTCGATGAAGGTAAAAGCCTACGTCTAGTTTGGTGTGTATTGTTAGGGGTTCGTGTTGGGGAACGTAGTATTTTAAAATTTTCCTACGATCACGCAAGATCTATCTACCAGATGCATAGCAACGAGAGGGAAGAGTGTGTCTACGTACCCTCGTAGACCGGAAGCGGAAGCGTCAAGTGACGCGGTTGATGTTGTCGAACTTCTTCGCGATCCAACCGATCAAGCACCGAACGTACGGCACCTCCGCGTTCAGCACACGTTCAGCTTGATGACGTCCCACGAGCTCTTGATCCAGTTGAGCTTCACGAGAGAGTTTCGTCAGCACGACGGCGTGATGACGGATATGATGTGTTCACCGGCGCAGGGCTTCGCCTAAGCTCCGCGATGGTATGACCGAGGTGTGATTCTGTGGAGGGGGGCACCGCACACGGCTAAAACAATTCAACTTATGTGTCTTTGGGTGCCCCCCTGCCCCCGTATATAAAGGAGAAGGGGAGGGAGGCCGGCCGGCCCTTCCTGGTGCGGCTAGGGAAGGAGTCCTACTAGGAATAGGATTGCAATCCTATTCCTAGTAGGATTCACCGAAAGGAAGAAGGGGGAAAGGAATAGGAGAGGTGGCGCCCCCCCCCCCCCCAATCCTAGTCCAACTAGGAACCCTAGGTGGGGGCGCCGGCCAGCCCTATGGGCTGCCTCTCTCTTTCCCTTTAGGCCCACTATGGACCATCCCCTCTCGTAGGGGGGTTCCGGTAACCCCCTCCGGCATTCCCGATAAATCCGAAACTTTTCCGGTATACTTCTGGTGTCCGAATATAGCCGTCCAATATATCAATCTTTATGTCTCGGACATTCCGAGACTCCTCGTCATGTCCGTGATCTCATCCGGGACTCCGAACTACCTTCGGTACATCAATACTCATAAACTCATAATACTGATCGTCATCAAACGTTAAGCGTGCGGACCCTACGGGTTCGAGAACTATGTAGACATGACCGAGACTCATCTCCGGTCAATAACCAATAGCGGAACCTGGATGTTCATATTGGCTCCTACATATTCTACGAAGATCTTTTATCGGTCAGAACCGCATAACAACATACGTTGTTACTTTTGTCAAACGGTATGTTACTTGCCCGAGATTCGATCGTCGGTATCTTTATACCTAGTTCAATCTCGTTACCGGCAAGTCTCTTTACTCGTTCCGTAACACATCATCTCGTGACTAACTCATTAGTATTTTGCTTGCAAGGCTTATTGTGATGTGTGTTACCGAGAGGGCCCAGAGATACCTCTCCGACACTCGGAGTGACAAATCCTAATCTTGATCTATGCCAACACCACGAATACTTTCGGAGACACCTGTAGAGCATCTTTATGATCACCCAGTTACGTTGTGACGTTTGATAGCACACAAGGTGTTCCTACGGTATTCGGGAGTTGCATAATCTCATAGTCATAGGAACATGTATAAGTCATGAAGAAAGCAATAGCAGTTAAACTAAACGATCATTGTGCTATGCTAACAGATGGGTCTTGTCCATCACATCATTCTCCTAATGATGTGATCCCGTTGATCAAATGACAACTCATGTCTATGGCTAGGAAACATAACCATCTTTGATCAATGAGCTAGTCTAGTAGAGGCATACTAGGGACATACTGTTTTGTCTATGTATTCACACATGTACTAAGTTTCTGGTTAATACAATTCTAGCATGAATAAAAGACATTTATCATGATATAAGGAAATACAAATAACATCTTTATTATTGCCTCTAGGGCATATTTCCTTCAGTCTCCCACTTGAACTAGAGTCAATAATCTAGATTACAAAGTGATGATCCTCACACCCATGGAGTCTTGGTGCTGATCATGTTTTGCCCGTGGAAGAGGCTTAGTCAACGGGTCTGCAACATTCAGATCCGTATGTATTTTGCCAATCTCTATGTCTCCCTCCTTGACTAGATCGCGGATGGAATTGAAGCGTCTTTTGATGTGCTTTGTTCTCTTGTGAAACCTAGATTCCTTCGCCAAGGCTATGGCTCAAGTGTTGTCACAAAAGATTTTCATTGGACCCGATGCACTAGGTACTACACCTAGATCGGATATGAACTCCTTCATCCAGACTCCTTCATTTGCTGCTTCCGAAGCAGCTATGTATTCCGCTTCACACGTAGATCCTGCCACAACGCTCTACTTGGAACTGCACCAGCTGACAACTCCACCGTTCAATAAAAATACATATCCGGTTTGTGACTTTGAGTCATTCGGATCAGTGTCAAAGCTAGAATCGACGTAACCGTTTACGACGAGCTCTTTGTCACCTCCATATACGAGAAACATATCCTTTGTTCTTTTCAGATACTTTAGGATGTTTTTGACCGCTGTCCAGTGATCCATTCCTGGATTACTTTGGTACCTCCCTGCTAGACTTATAGCAAGGCACACATCAGGTCTGGTACACAGCATTGCATACATGATAGATCCTATGGCTGAGGCATAGGGAATGACTTTCATTTTCTCTCTATCTTCTGCAGTGGTCGGGCATTGAGTCTTACTCAACTTCATACCTTGTAAAACAGGCAAGAACCCTTTCTTTGACTGATCCATTTTGAACTTCTTCAAAATCTTATCAAGGTATGTGCTTTGTGAAAGTCCAATTAAGCGTCTTGATCTATCTCTATAGATCTTGATACCTAATATATAAGCAGCTTCACCGAGGTCTTTCATTGAAATTTTTTATTCAAATATCCTTTTATGCTATCCAGAAATTCTATATCATTTCCAATCAACAATATGTCATCTACATATAATATTAGAAATGCTACAGAGCTCCCACTCACTTTCTTGTAAATACAGGCTTCTCCAAAAGTCTGTATAAAACCATATGCTTTGATCACCTCATCAAAGCGTAAATTCCAACTTCGAGATGCTTGCACCAGTCCATAGATGGATCGCTGGAGCTTGCATACTTTGTTAGCACCTTTTGGATCGACAAAACCTTCTGGTTGCATCATATACAACTCTTCTTTGAGATATCCATTTAGGAATGCAGTTTTGACATCCATTTGCCAGATTTCATAATCATAAAATGCGGCAATTGCTAACATGATTCGGACAGACTTAAGCATCGCTACAGGTGAGAAAGTCTCATCGTAGTCAACTCCTTGAACTTGTCGAAAACCTTTCGCAACAAGTCAAGCTTTGTAAACAGTAATATTACCGTCTGCGTCGGTCTTCCTCTTGAAGATCCATTTATTTTCGATGGCTTGCCGATCATCGGGCAAGTCAACCAAAGTCCACACTTTGTTCTCATACATGGATCCCATCTCAGATTTCATGGCTTCAAGCCATTTTGCGGAATCTGGGCTCATCATCGCTTCCTCATAGTTCGTAGGTTCATCATGGTCT
Source organism: Secale cereale (assembly GCA_902687465.1). Lineage (NCBI taxonomy): Eukaryota > Viridiplantae > Streptophyta > Magnoliopsida > Poales > Poaceae > Secale > Secale cereale. The sequence continues at coordinate 77,717,251 of LR738713.1, forward strand.
AGTAACATGATTTCCAGAACTGGGTTGCCGTACCACTCTGGTGCGGAACGTACTCTGGTTGATCTACGACGTTCAGTAGAAACTTGATCTGAAGTTTCATGATCATTATCATCAACTTCCTCACTAATTGGTGTAGGAATCACTGGAACAATTTCCTGTGATGTACTACTTTCCAATATGGGAGAAGGTACAATTACCTCATCAAGTTCTACTTTCCTCCCACTCACTTCATTCGAGAGAAACTCTTTTTCTAGAAAGGATCCGTTCTTAGCAACGAATATTTTGCCTTCGGATCTGTGATAGAAGGTGTACCCAACAGTCTCTTTTGTGTATCCTATGAAGACACATTTTTCCGACTTGGGATCGAGCTTATCAGGTTGAAGTGTTTTCACATAAGCATCGCAGCCCCAAATTTTAAGAAACGACAACTTTGGTTTCTTGCCAAACCATAGTTCATAAGGTGTCGTATCAACGGATTTAGATGGTGCCCTATTTAACGTGAATGCAGCTGTCTCTAAAGCATAACCCCAAAACGATAGTGGTAAATCGGTAAGAGACATCATAGATCGCACCATATCCAATAAAGTACGGTTACGACGTTCGGACACACCATTACGCTGTGGTGTTCCAGGTGGCGTGAGTTGTGAAACTATTCCACATTGTTTCAAATGAAGACCAAACTCGTAACTCAAATATTCTCCTCCACGATCAGATCGTAGGAACTTTATTTTCTTGTTACGATGATTCTCTACTTCACTCTGAAATTCTTTGAACTTTTCAAATGTTTCAGACTTGTGTTTCATTAAGTAGATATACCCATATCTGCTCAAATCATCAGTGAAGGTCAGAAAATAACGATACCCGTCGCGAGCATCAACACTCATTGGTCCACATACATCAGTATGTATGATTTCCAACAAATCTGTTGCTCGCTCCATGGTTCCAGAGAACGGAGTTTTAGTCATCTTGCCCATGAGGCATGGTTCGCAAGCACCAAGTGATTCATAATCAAGTGATTCCAAAAGTCCATCTTTATGGAGTTTCTTCATGCGTTTTACACCAATATGACCTAAACGGCAGTGCCACAAATAAGTTGCACTATCATTATTAACCTTGCATCTTTTGGTTTCAATATTATGAATATGTGTATCACTACAATCGAGATCCAATAAGAATAGACCACTCTTCAAGGGTGCATGACCATAAAAGATATTATTCATAAAAATGGAACAACCATTATTCTCTGATTTAAATGAATAACCATCTCGCAATAAACAAGATCCAGATATAATGTTCATGCTTAACGCTGGCACCAAATAACAATTATTTAGGTCTAAAACTAATCCCGAAGGTAGATGTAGAGGTAGCGTGCCGACGGCGATCACATCGACTTTGGAACCGTTTCCCACGCGCATCGTCACCTCGTCCTTAGCTAATCTTCGTTTAATCCGTAGTCCCTGTTTCGAGTTACAAATATTAGCAACCGAACCGGTATCAAATACCCAGGTACTACTACGAGCATTAGTAAGGTACACATCAATAACATGTATATCACATATACCTTTGTTCATCTTGCCATCCTTCTTATCCGCCAAATACTTGGGGCAGTTCCGCTTCCAGTGTCCAGTTCCCTTGCAGTAGAAGCACTCAGTTTCAGGCTTGGCTCCAGATTTGGGTTTCTTCGTTGAAGTAGCAACTGACTTGCTATTCTTTTTGAGTTCCCTTTCTTTCCCTTGCCCTTTTTCTTGAAACTAGTGGTCTTGTTAACCATCAACACTTGATGCTCCTTTTTGATTTCTACCTCCGCAGCTTTGAGCATAGCGAAGAGCTCGGGAATTGTCTTTTGCATCCCTTGCATGTTATAGTTCATCACGAAGCCTTTATAGCTTGGTGGCAGTGATTGAAGAACTCTATCAATAACACTATCCTCGTCAACTTTGCAACCAAGTTGAGTCATATGATTGTAGTACCCAGACATTCTGAGCAAGTGTTCACTGATAGAACTATTCTCCTCCATTTTGCAGTTGTAGAACTTATTGGAAATCTCATATTTCTCAATTCGGGCATTTGCTTGAAATATTAACTTCAACTCCTGGAACATCTCATATGCTCCATGACGTTCAAAACGTCGTTGAAGTCCCGGTTCTAAGCCGTAAAGCATGGCACACTGAACTATCGTGTAGTCATCAGACCGCGACTGCCAGACGTTCAAAGCGTCTACATTAGCGGGAGGGGGCTTGTCACCTAGCGGTGCTTCAAGGACATAATTCTTCTGTGCAGCAATGAGGATAATCCTCAGGTTACGGACCCAGTCCGTGTAATTGCTACCATCATCTTTCAACTTAGCTTTCTCTAGGAATGCATTAAAATTCAAAGGAACGGTAGCACGGGCCATTGATCTACAACGACATAGATATGCAAAACTATCAGGACTAAGTTCATGATAAATTAAAGTTCAATTTAATCATATTAATTTAAAGAACTCCCACTTAGATAGACATCCCTCTGGTCATCTTAAATGATCACGTGATCCAAATCAACTAAACCATGTCCGATCATCACGTGAGATGGAGTAGTCTCAATGGTGAACATCTAATGTTGATCATATCTACTATATGATTCACGCTCGACCTTTCGGTCTCCAGTGTTCCGAGGCCATATCTGTATATGCTAGGCTCGTCAAGTTTAACCCGAGTATTCTGCGTGTGCAAAACTGGCTTACACCCGTTGTATTTGAACGTAGAGCTTATCACACCCGATCATCACGTGGTGTCTCGGCACGACGAACTTTCGCAACGGTGCATACTCAGGGAGAACACTTATACCTTGAAATTTAGCAAGGGATCATCTTATAATGCTACCGTCGTTCTAAGCAAAATAAGAAGCATAATAAGATAAACATCACATGCAATCAAAATATGTGACATGATATGGCCATCATCATCTTGTGCTTTTGATCTCCATCTCCAAAGCACCGTCATGATCACCTTCGTCACCGGCTTGACACCTTGATCTCCATCGTAGCATCGTTGTCGTCTCGCCAACTATTGCTTCTACGACTATCGCTACCGCTTAGTGATAAACTAAAGCAATTACATGGCGATTGCATTTCATACAATAAAGCGACAACCATATGGCTCCTGCCAGTTGCCGATAACTTTACAAAACATGATCATCTCATACAAAATCGTATAACTCATGTCTTGACCATATCACATCACAACATGCCCTGCAAAAACAAGTTAGACGTCCTCTACTTTGTTTGTTGCAAGTTTTACGTGGCTGCTACGGGCTTAGCAAGAACCGTTCTTACCTACGCATACAAAACCACAACGATGTTTCGTCAAGTATGTGATGTTTTAACCTTCACAAGGACCGGGCGTAGCCACACTTGATTCAGCTAAAGTGAGAGAGACAGACACCCGCCAGTCACCTTTAAGCAACGAGTGCTCGTAATGGTGAAACCAGTCTCGCGTAAGCGTACGCGTAATGTCGGTCCGGGCCGCTTCATCTCACAATACCGCCGAAGCAAAGTATGACATGCTGGTAAGCAGTATGACTAGTATCGTCCACAACTCATTGTGTTCTACTCGTGCATATCATCTACGCATAGACCTGGCTCATGATGCCACTGTTGGGGAACGTAGTATTTTAAAATTTTCCTACGATCACGCAAGATCTATCTACCAGATGCATAGCAACGAGAGGGAAGAGTGTGTCTACGTACCCTCGTAGACCGGAAGCGGAAGCGTCAAGTGACGCGGTTGATGTTGTCGAACTTCTTCGCGATCCAACCGATCAAGCACCGAACGTACGGCACCTCCGCGTTCAGCACATGTTCAGCTTGATGACGTCCCACGAGCTCTTGATCCAGTTGAGCTTCACGGGAGAGTTTCGTCAGCACGACGGCGTGATGACGGATATGATGTGTTCACCGGCGCAGGGCTTCGCCTAAGCTCCGCGATGGTATGACCGAGGTGTGATTCTATGGAGGGGGGCACCGCACACGGCTAAAACAATTCAACTTATGTGTCTTTGGGTGCCCCCCTGCCCCCGTATATAAAGGAGCAGGGGAGGGAGGCCGGCCGGCCCTTCCTGGTGCGGCTAGGGAAGGAGTCCTACTAGGAATAGGATTGCAATCCTATTCCTAATAGGATTCACCGAAAGGAAGAAGGGGTAAAGGAATAGGAGAGGTGGCGCCCCCCCCCCCCCAATCCTAGTCCAACTAGGAACCCTAGGTGGGGGCGCCGGCCAGCCCTATGGGCTGCCTCTCTCTTTCCCTTTAGGCCCACTATGGACCATCCCCTCTCGTAGGGGGTTCCGGTAACCCCCTCCGGCATTCCCGATAAATCCAAAACTTTTCCGGTATACTTCCGGTGTCCGAATATAGCCGTCCAATATATCAATCTTTATGTCTCGGACATTCCGAGACTCCTCGTCATGTCCATGATCTCATCCGGGACTCCGAACTACCTTCGGTACATCAATACTCATAAACTCATAATACCGATCGTCATCAAACGTTAAGCGTGCGGACCCTACGGGTTCGAGAACTATGTAGACATGACCGAGACTCATCTCCGGTCAATAACCAATAGCGGAACCTGGATGTTCATATTGGCTCCTACATATTCTACGAAGATCTTTTATCGGTCAGAACCGCATAACAACATACGTTGTTACTTTTGTCAAACGGTATGTTACTTGCCCGAGATTCGATCGTCGGTATCTTTATACCTAGTTCAATCTCGTTACCGGCAAGTCTCTTTACTCGTTCCGTAACACATCATCTCGTGACTAACTCATTAGTCTTTTGCTTGCAAGGCTTATTGTGATGTGTGTTACCGAGAGGGCCCAGAGATACCTCTCCGACACTCGGAGTGACAAATCCTAATCTTGATCTATGCCAACACCACGAATACTTTCGGAGACACCTGTAGAGCATCTTTATGATCACCCAGTTACGTTGTGACGTTTGATAGCACACAAGGTGTTCCTACGGTATTCGGGAGTTGCATAATCTCATAGTCATAGGAACATGTATAAGTCATGAAGAAAGCAATAGCAGTTAAACTAAACGATCATAGTGCTATGCTAACGGATGGGACTTGTCCATCACATCATTCTCCTAATGATGTGATCTCGTTGATCAAATGACAACTCATGTCTATGGCTAGGAAACATAACCATCTTTGATCAATGAGCTAGTCTAGTAGAGGCATACTAGGGACATACTGTTTTGTCTATGTATTCACACATGTACTAAGTTTCCGGTTAATACAATTCTAGCATGAATAAAAGACATTTATCATGATATAAGGAAATACAAATAACATCTTTATTATTGCCTCTAGGGCATATTTCCTTCAATTCGATGACCAGGGAGCGAATCCGCTTTGCATGTGTCTCGAACTGTTGTTCTCCCTCTTGAACCGTCGTCAGGTCGTCCCTTTATATAAGAGGTGACGCCCGGTCCGGTTTACAGAGTCCCGAGGCCGGCTCATAAAAGTGTCCGCATCGGTCTCTATTCTTTCTATCTTACATCTCAAGTTACATAGTATGGCGGTTTACAAACCATGGGCCCTAACACTTGGGCTCTAATCCCCTTGGGCTAAAGTCCTTTGCTTCATGCTCCGCTAGGCTTCAAAATAATCTTGATAACATAAACCGGCCCCTCCTGGGCGGTTTATACCTGGCAGTAATATCCCTGACAGCGGGTATCGTTATTTTCTGACCTTCACTGGTGATTTGAGCAGATATGGGTATATCTACTTGATGAGGCACAAGTCTGAAACATTTGAAAAGTTCAAAGAATTTCAGAGTGAAGTAGAGAATCATCGTAACAAGAAAATAAAAGTTTCCACGATCTGATCGCGAAGGCGAATATTTGAAGTTATGAGTTTGGCCTTCATAAAGAACAATGTGAAGTAGTTTCACGACTCACGCCACCCGGAACACCACAGCGTAATGGTGTGTCCGAACGTCGTAACCGTACTTTATTAGATATGGTACGATCTATGATGTCTCTTACCGATTTACCACTATCGTTTTGGGTTATGCATTAGAGACAGCTGCATTCATGTTAAATAAGGGCACCATCTAAATCCGTTGAGACGACGCCTTATGAATTGTGGTTTGGCAAGAAACCAAAGTTGTTGTTTCTTAAAGTTTGGGGTTGCGATGCTTATGTGAAAAAGCTTCAACCTGATAAGCTCGAACCCAAGTCGGAGAAATGTGTCTTCATATGATACCCAAAGAGATTGTTGGGTACACCTTCTATCACAGATCCGAAGGCAAGATATTCGTTGCTAAGAATGGATCCTTTCTAGAGAAGGAGTTTCTCTCGAAAGAAGTGAGTGGGAGGAAAGTGGAACTTGATGAGGTAATTGTACCTTCTCCCGAATTGGAAAGTAGTACATCATAGAAACTAGTTCCAGTGATTCCTACACCAATTAGTGAGGAAGCTAATGATGATGATCATGAAACTTCGGATCAAGTTACTGCTGAACTTTGTAGATCAACGAGAGTACGTTGCACGCCAGAGTGGTATGGCAACCCGGTTCTGAAAGTCATGTTACTAGACCATGATGAACCTACGAACTATGAGGAAGCGATGATGAGCCTAGATTCCGCAAAATGGCTTGAGGCCATGAAATTTGAGATGGGATCCATGTATGAGAACAAAGTGTGGACTTTGGTTGACTTGCCCGATGATCGGCAAGCCATTAAAAATAAATAGATCTTTAAGAGGAAGACTGACACCGATGGTAATGTTACTATCTACAAAGCTTGACTTGTTGCGAAAGGTTTTCGACAAGTTCAAGGTGTTGACTACGATGAGGTTTTCTCACTCATAGCGATGCTTAAGTCTGTCCGAATCATGTTAGCAATTGCCGCATTTTATGAAATCTGGCAAATGGATAACAAAACTGCATTCTTTAATGGATTTATTAAAGAAGAGTTGTATATGATGCAGCCAAAAGGCTTTGTCAATCCTAAAGGTGCTAAATAAGCAAGCTCCAGCGATCCATCTATGGACTGGTGCAAGCATCTCGGATTTGGAATATACGCTTTGATAAGTTGATCAAAGCATATAGTTTTATACAGACTTGCGGTGAAGCCTGTATTTACAAGAAAGTGAGTGGGGCACTACAACATTTCTGATAAGTATATGTGAATGACATATTGTTGATCAGAAATAATGTAGAATATTCTGGAAAGCATAAAGGAGTGTTTGAAAGGAATTTTTCAAAGAAAAACCTCGGTAAAGCTGCTTACATATTGAGCATCAAGATCTATAGAGATAGATCAAGACGCTTGATAAGTTTTTTCAATCAGTACATACCTTGAAAAGATTTTGAAGTAGTTCAAAATGGAACGGTCAAAGAAAGAGTTCTTGCCTGTGTTGTAAGGTATGAAGTTGAGTAAGACTCAAAACCCAACCACGGCAGAAGATAGAGAAAGAATGAAAGTCATTTCCTATGCCTCAGTCATAGGTTCTATAAAGTATGCCATGCGGTGTACCAAACATGTTGTGTACCTTGCCATGAGATTGACAAGGAGGTACAATAGTGATCCAGGAGTAGATCACTGGATAGCGGTCAAAATTATCCTTAGAGGACTAAGGAAATATTTCTCGGTTATGGAGGTGATAAAGAGTTCCTCGTAAAGAGTTACGTTGATGCAAGCTTTAACACCGATCTGGATGACTCTGAGTCTCGATCTGGATACATATTGAAAGTGGGAGCAATTAGCTAAAGTATCTCCGTGGAGAGCATTGTAGACATAGAAATTTGCAAAAATGCATACGGATCTGAATGTAACAGACCCGCTGACTAAACTTCTCTCACGAAGCAAAACATGATCACACCTTAGTACTCTTTGGGTTTTAATCACATGACGATGTGAACTAGATTGTTGACTCTAGTAAACCCTTTGGGTATTGGTCGCATGGCGATGAGAACTATGGGTGTTAGTCACATGGTGATGTGAAAACTATTGGTGTTGATCACATGGTGATGTGATCTAGATTATTGACTGTAGTGCAAGTGGGAGACTAAAGGAAATATGCCCTAGAGGCAATAATAAAGTTATTGTTTATTTCATTATATCATGATAAATGTTTATTATTCATCATAGAATTGTATTACTGGAAACTTAGTACATGTGTGAATACATAGACAAAACAGAGTGTACCTAGTATGCCTCTACTAGACTAGCTCATTGATCAAAGATGGTTATGTTTCCTAGCCATAGACATGAGTTGTCATTTGATCAATGGGGTCACATCATTAGGAGAATGATGTGATGGACAAGAACCATTCGTTAGCTTAGCACTATGATCGTTTAGTTTTACTGCTATTGCTTTCTTCATGACTTATACATGTTCCTATGACTATGAGATTATGCAACTCCCAAATACCGGAGGAACACCTTGTGTGCTATCAAACGTCACAACGTAACTGGGTGATTATAAAGATGCTCTACAGGTGTCTCCGAAAGTGTTCGCGGTGTTGGCATAGATCAAGAATAGGATTTGTCACTCCGAGTGTCGGAGAGGTATCTCTGGGCCCTCTCGGTAGTACACATCATAATAAGCCTTGCAAGCAAATGACTAATGAGCTAGTCACGAGATGATGTATTACGGAATAAGTAAAGAGACTTGCCGGTAACGAGATTGAACTAGGTATGGTGATACCGACGATCGAATCTCGGGAAAGTAACATACTCACGACAAAGGGAACAACATATGTTGTTATGCGGTTTGACCGATAAAGATCTTCCTAGAATATGTAGGAGCCAATATGAGCATCCAGGTTCCGCCATTGGTTATTGACCGAATATGAGTCTCGGTCATGTCTACATAGTTCTCGAACCCGTAGGGTCCGCACGCTTAACGTTTAATGACGATCGATATTATGAGTTTATGTGTTTTGATGTACCGAAGGTAGTTCGGAGTCCCGGATGAGATCGGGTACATGACGAGGAGTCTCGAAATGGTCGAGACGTAAAGATCGATATATTGGACGACTATATTCGGACATCGGAAAGGTTCCGAGTGATTCTGGTATTTTTCGGAGTACTGGAGAGTTACGGGAATTCGTCGGGGAGTATATGGGCCTTATTGGGCTTTAGGGGAAAGAGAGAGAGGAGGCTGCGCCCCCC
>LR738713.1:77734908-77749160 GCA_902687465.1 Secale cereale
GGGTGCGCGTGTGCGTGTGTGTGTGTGTGTGTGAGAGAGAGAGAGGGGAGGGAGGGAGAGGACTAGAACAAGAGGGAGTGAGGGTGGAAGAGAGATGGAGGGCGGTAGGGAGGGAGAGGACTAGAACGAGTGTGGAGTGAGGGTGGGAGAGAGATGGAGGGCGGTAGACAAAGTGGGGGAGCGAGAGACAGATATGCATTGTTTTCATAGGTGCAATTGGAGAAGCGATTTAAAAAGCTCGTGGCAGCGCATGGGCATTCTGTAGTGTATACATATATATTTTTACTTCAGTTTATTCAATAAACGTTTTTTTTGTATATACCATAAAAACAGAATTCAAAACGGTATGAAAAATTCATATCATACCGAAATCGTAAACCATAAAAATCATAAAATCAATTTAGTGTGGTTTATTTTCGGTATGGTTTTTCGGTTCGATTTTAAAATGCACAGGGTGACCCATATCTGACCATCCCCCACAAACGTGAAAAGCCCGTAAATTCAACACTGCCCGGCCAGTTTGAAAGGAGCTGAAACCTAGAAAAGTCCAAAATTTGAGTTGAAAACTCCGGGCCACCACTCTGGTCGGTGGCTAACCCACCACCACCAGCAACATGCATATGACACATGGCATTCATTCATTCGTTCGTTCATGTTTAGCGCACTTTGTTTTTTGCGGGAATCATGTTTTTTTTTGAAACTTCGGCCTCTTTATTAAATTAAATAACTGTTACATCATCCACTAACCATCTTATAATCGATGCCGGTGGTTCCTCAGCCCAAAACCCTGGTGGACTGAGTACCGCTAGCTTAGCTAATTCATGAGAGACTCGATTCGCCTCTCTTTGGCAATGGATGAAAGAAACCGAAGTGTAGCCTACTGATAGTGCCATACAATCTGCGTAGATCGCCGCTGCCCCTGTTGCCGTGAATCCACCCGAGTTCATCGTATCTATGACCTCCAAACAGTCCGCCTCCACCACCAGTCTGTTGACGCCGAATTGCTGTGCAAGGAGGAGACCATGCCGTAGGGCATAGGCTTCAGCTGTTGCTGCATCACTGACGTGCTCAAGTTTGTCGTTGGAGGCCGCTAAGAAGCCCCCTTTATCATCTCGAAGCACCGCTCCAACCGCTCCGTCTAGGTTCTGCACATAAAATGATGCATCGACATTAAGCTTAACAAAGCCCTCCCTTGGCTTGGACCATCCTTCCTTTTGAATCCCGCTATACTTCTTTCTGGCATTCATGTAGTTCATAGCTAGGGCAGAAATAGAGAGCGCTGATCGTGCTGGTTCTTGGACATCCTCTCCATGCTTCTTCTGCCTTCGTTCCCACCAAACATACCACACTCCTACTAGAATTAGGGTTTGCGCACTAACCTCCGGGAGAACACTCCCTCTCCGTGGTGCACATAAAATATAGTCTAGAACCGAAGAACCCGCTCTATCCGTCTCGCACGCCTCCTCCACAAAGCTGTCCATCCTCAAGCATCTCCATATCTCTGATGCTCTAGGGCAAGTAAACAAGATGTGCTTGATGTCCTCGCACCCTCCGGTACACATTGGGCAGTTTGTATCCGATGCGATATGACGATTGGCAAGGACTCTAGCGCACGGCAGAAAACCGTGCAGCACCTTCCATGCGTGGATCTTGATCTTTCCCGGCAGTGCGGACTCCCAAAGTTTTGTCCAAACTGGGTACTGCTGTGAAGGTTGTCCCTCTGTACGTTCAAACCAGCGCCCAAACTGATGCTCCCACTCCACATGATATGCTGATATGACCGAAAACAATTTGTTCTTCGTAAATCTCCATGCTACAAAGTCCTCCATCATCCCAGCCGGAGCCAAAGGTATAGCCAAGATCCTCTCCGCATCTACCTGCCAAAACATGTCCATGATCAAATCAACATCCCAGTGACCTGTCGTCGGGTTTATCAGATCCGACACTCTTGTTAACAGATTGGCCCCTCTTGGGGTGACCACACGGCCATCAGCACTTGCAGCTATCCAGGGGTCTTCCCAAATATTAACTTGGGTACCATCTCCTATCCTCCAGATAACCCCCCGCCTGAAAGTAGTAATGCCAGCACATATGCTCTGCCATGTAAAGGAGCATCCACTTCTCACCTTTGCTTCCAGCAGCTTTCCATCCGGGTAGTATTTAGATCGTAGGACCTGTGCACACAATGAGTCTGGGTTCTCCAGCAATCTCCAGACTTGCTTGGCTAATAGAGCTAGGTTGAAGGTGTGGAGATCCCTAAAACCCATCCCCCCTTTGTTCTTCGGAATGCAAAGTTTCCACCATGCAGCCCAGTGGATCCTTTTATGATTGTCATCATCACCCCACCAGTACTTAGATATGGCATCCGTCATCCCTTTGCAAACTTTTTTTGGGATATTAAACACCGACATCGCAAACACTGGCATGGCTTGAGCAACAGCCTTAATAAGCACATCCTTCCCTCCTATGGACAGCATCTTCTCCTTCCAACCAGTCAGTACCTGGTTGATACGGTCGATCAAGTACTCAAAAGATTCACTCCTATCCGCCCCCACCATCGCCGGTAGACCCAGGTATCTATCATTCATTGCTTCTGTGAAGATACGTAGTTTCTGGCAAATCACTGTTCTTTCTGCAACTGGCGTGTTCGGGCTGAAGTAAATACTGCATTTAGCATCGCTAACAAGTTGTCCCGAGCTCTCACAGTACCTGTCCAGGATATCCCGCAGGCAGTCCGCATTGTTCTCATCCGCTTTCATCAGTATAAGGGAATCATCAGCGAAAAGTAAGTGGGAGATTTGTGGAGCATCTCTGCATACTTTCACACCCACCAAAGATCCATTATTCTCTTCCCTTTGTAGAAGGCTAGACAGGGCTTCAGCGCATAGAAGGAACAAGTAAGGGGACAAGGGGTCTCCCTGCCTCAAGCCTCTAGATGGGGAGAATCCATCCGTGCAAGTGCCGTTGAAGCATATGTTATATGAGACCGAGGACACGCACGACATGATCATCTTGATCCACCGATCCTCAAAGCCCAATCTCTCCATCATCCTCTTCAAAAAACACCATTCCACCCTGTCATATGCCTTATGCATATCCAACTTAACAGCACAGAGCCCCGATTTGCCCTGCTTCCTTTTGATTGTGTTCATACACTCATACGCAATCAGTATGTTGTCTGTGATCAATCTTCCAGGGACGAACGCGCTTTGCGTCGGGCTAATAATCTCCGGAAGGAGTCCTTTCAGCCGATTTGCTAACATCTTGGAGATGATCTTATAAGCCACGTTACAAAGGCTGATCGGTCTGAATTGTGTGACACTCGTCGGGTTCTCTACCTTGGGAATGAGCACTATAGATGTGTTGTTCCACCCAACCGGGATCGAACCTGTATTGATGGCGTCGAGCACCTCCTTCACCAAATCGTCCTTCAGCATATGCCAGAACCTTTTGTAGAAAGCCGCATGCAAACCGTCCGGCCCTGGTGCCTTAAAGTCTCCAATACTGAACAAAGCTCGCCGCACATCATCTTCGTTGAATGGAGCTAGCAGGATCTCATTCATCTGAGCTGTCACTCTTGGTATCACATGCTGGATTACCTCCTCATTAGGGTTTTGCACCTGCGATGTAAACAAGTTAGTAAAATACTTCTGGACGATCTCCTCCATCTCCGACTGCCCTTCCTGCTGCACTCCATGTTCATCTTGTAGACTTTTAATGGTGTTCTTCTTCTTCCTAGCCGATGCATACATATGAAAAAAGTTAGTGTTCCTGTCTCCATGTTTTAGCCAATTTGCGCGGCCTCTTTGCACCCATAGAATCTCCTCTTGCTCCAGTAAGTTCTCAATGACGAGGAGTATCTCCTTTTGTCTGTCTATTGATGCGTCCGTCGCCGGCCCCCTTCTCAGGTCCTCAAGCTCCCTCTTTAAAGCATCCATCCTTTTTTGGGGTTTCTTCAGAACCTCCCTATCCCATCTATGCAGCTCCGTGTGGATACCATCCACTTTCTCCTTGAAAGGCCCTATGCCAAGTTGCTCCGCTCTTTGCCAAGCCGTGCGGACCACCTCCTCCACTGTTTCTTCTTTCAGCCATCTTCCTTCAAATCTCCGTTTCCCCCCCATCCTTGGTCTGTTCTGTTGTGCAAAGAACTCCGTATTTACCACTATAGGGCGATGGTCCGACTTTGTCATCTCTCCATTCAGCACCCCGGCATGCGGATACAAGGTATCCCACCTCTGGTTGCACACCGCTCTATCTAACCTCTCCTTAATCCGCCCTCTGCTCCATGTGAAACTATCTCCGGAAGCCCCCATGTCTTCTAGATTACACTCTTCCAAAGCATCCCGAAAACCTTGCATTTGCCTCTGCTCCCGAGTTGCCCCCCTTCCTTCTCGTGCGCAAAAAGGATCTCATTAAAATCTCCGAACACCAACCAGGGAGCATCCCTCCCTTGATGCAATGATCTCAGGTACTCCCAAGATTTATATTTGTTCTCCCTTGCTGGCTCTCCATAGAATCCAGTACATCTCCACTCGTTCCCATCATCAACCATGACATCAATAAAGTTGCTTGTAACTTCTATTTTTGTGACCTTCAACTCCTTTCTCCAAAACATCACCAATCCCCCCGCCCTTCCATCACTCGGGTCAACCAGCCTCTCCTGGAACCCTAACTTTGTCATGAGCTTCTCAGCCTCCGCGTCAGACAGGTGTGCTTCTGAGAGGAACAGCACATCTGGTTTATAGCACTTCTGGACGTCCCGAAGTGCACGAACTGCCCGGGACTGACGCATCCCGCGGCAGTTCCATCCTAGGAGAATCATTGGGCCTGGCGGTCCCCTGTGCCAGGGGCCGCCAATGTTGCCAAGTCCATTATCACCGCGTCATCCACCTTGTGTCTCTTGCTCCCCTGCGAGCTTGTGTCATCCTCCCCCTCCTCCTTCCCGTTGCAGCTTGCTTCCTTCTGCTCCACCATATCATCGCCTGTGCCGTCAGTTAACAAGAGCTGCGTACCTTTCCCATGAACCCTCTCTTCAAACTCCAGCCTTCTCTTTGATGATCCCATGGTTTGCCCAGCAGTCAGGGGTTTAGCCGGACTGCTGGCCGTGCTTTTAAGCTCCTCTTCTTCTCTTCTCTCTCCAGCCAAATCATTCCTCCAGTTTCCCCCTCCTCTACCTCCTCTTCCTCCCCTAATATTCCTAGAGTCCCTCGCCTCCTGCCCTAACTGCGCCCAGTGTTCATCTCTTCTAAATTCTGGAGCAATCAGAGAAACAGGATACACTATAGCAATATCCTCGTGTACCCCATTACCATGCTCCTTGGCGACATGACTGACCATGCCGCAGACACCACAGTATACAGGCATTTTCTCATACTCAAACTCAAAGAAAACCTTCTTCTGCCTGAGGGTAAGGCTGGCCCCTCTCATCAATGGCTTTCGAACATCCAACGTAACTCTTGCTCGGATCCCACCCCCTTGGCCTTTAACAGAGCGTTCATCTACCCGCACCACCTCCCCAGCTTTCCTCGCCAATTGTCTAGCGATATTTGCAGTTCTCATCTTCTCCTTCAGACCCATCACCCTCATCCACACCTGGTAGGTATTGAGCTCGACCTCCTTAACCTCCGACCACCCATCATACGGAGCCAGCAGCACAGGGTAGTTCCTGAAGATCCACGGTCCTTCATTCATCACCCGTTCCCAATCTCCCAGACAGGTCATCTGTACCGAGAACAAGTTATCTTCAATAGCCCTAAACTCCACCTCCTGCTCCAGGTTCCACGCCGATCGCATATTACCATAGAACGCCCCATGGCTGAATTTTTTGTTGGTATAAACCCTAGCCAGCGCCATGAACTCTGCATCTTTCTCTAGCTCTTCCAGATCTTCCTCCAGCACCACATCTTCCTCTTCCTCCTCCCTAAGATTCATAAACTTCAGTTTCTCATTCAAAGAATCTTCATGCGACTCCCTGCCGCCATCCCTCGATCCTTCCGAACCCGTGTCTCCCTTCGCCCTGCCCTTCTCTCCCTCCTGCTCCATTGACCGCCTCTCACGGGCCCTTGACGTTGAGGAGTCTTGCGGGAATCATGTTTAGCATACTCAGATTCAGAGCCTCCCGGTCAGAACGGATAGGATAGGCTGCTGCTGGTGCTGCTGTGCTGCGTGCACCTGATTCCATTTTACCGCGTCGTCGTCTTCCGCGAGTTTTACTGCGGCGACAGCAGGCGCCGTACTGCACTCACTTAATTACCGTGCAGATCCAAGTTTGGACGGTGGCGTTCCGGCGCTACTTTGCTACGTGTCCAGGTCCCGACAAATGCTACTGCTGTACTAGGAGTACTGTACTTGCAACCATGATTCGATTATAATCAATTTACTAGTTGTAGTACTAGTATCTCTTTAACTGAAATCTTTAGGTGTGGTTCTAGCTTAGCTTAGTTCTTGCGTGCTCAGTGCTCACAAGCGTCTCCAAATTAATTAGCTTGACCAAACTAATACTGCAAGTCTTTTAAATATCAAGCCTAGTGTACAACTTTCTTAGGCAGCCATGGCAAGCTGTGAGTGTAAAGTGACGTCGCCCGAATCTAAGGTGGTGTTTTCCTGGCGTGGCAGCAGAAATGTGTTCTTACCTAACTGGTCGTTGGCTCACGGAGAATAGATTCTACTAACCTTTCACTGTCACTCCTAGTCAATTACAGAGGACTTGCGCTACTACTATAGTCTTTTTCTGCGAGCTGAGCTAATAGATCTCAGACTGAAACCGGCAAAGTTAGGACACAAACTATTTTTTTTATTTCGGGTCGTCATCGACACACCTATACTCGTGTCATTCTCTTTGCATATGGATTAATTAACTTGCAATGATTTGGGCAAAGCGGTCACTTGAATGCGCTCCACAACCACAAGTCGTCTCTCATCACCATCTGTGCGTGAGCGGTGCGTGCGAGAGAAGAAAACAAAACAAGAACAAACAGGCGGCGCTGACACGTGAAACCATGTCCTCCGGCCACCCGTTTCCATAATAAACAGCAACCCGGAGTGTACTAAAATCATAATTGAGCTCCCCGAAGCCGCCTATAAATGGCCCCTGCCTCGCCACCTTCCACACTCCCCCACTCGCTCATTCATCACTCACTCACTCACTCACTCAGCTCCTCAAGAAGACGAGAAGAAGTCCGATCGTTCCTGCCATGGACTCCAGGATGTCCAAGAGCCCCCCGTCGTCTCCGCCGCCGGCGGCTGAGCACGACGAGGGGGACGGTGACGCGGCGGCGGCGGTGCGGGTGACGAGCCGGCTGTACCTGCACAGGCCCGGGCCAGGCGCGGGGCCGCTGGAGAAGGACGCCGTGCTCCGCCGCATCCGCCACCGGAGGCGCGCCAACCGCCTCCGGGACACGCTGCGCTCGCTCCTCGTCCTGCAGCAGCAGCAGCCCACCGCGCCGGAGCCGGAGGACGCGTTCACGTCTCCGTAGCCGCGGGACCTCCCCGGACCTTCTGGATCTCCCTCTCCGTGGTGCACACTCTGCCGCGTACCGCTGCTGCCTCACGCACGCACGTTCGACGGTGACGAGTCTGACGACGAGCATTGATGCGTCCCATGCTTTTCTTTATACGTATGTACACTGTACTAGTACTTGTGTTTGTGTGTTTGTGGTAGGAGACTAGGAGTACTACTAATTTAGTGTGTAAGTCACTTAATTATTGCATAGATGCAAGGAATAACCGAGTCTGTTTCTGTTCACATTATTTACCCAGGAGTAATAATGTCAGGTGCAATGGCAAGAATAAAAATCGGCTCATTTCTCGGAAGAAATCTTCCTTTAGTGTCCCAAACGAGGGCTCCATTTTGGTTTGGATTCCATTATCCAAGTTGCAACTTGCTTAAGAAATCCTGTGGGTGGGTATGTAGTGCACACAATACACTGATTAGAAAAACCACAGCCATTAAACTAAGCTTCTTCTAGACTGTTCCAATGGGCAACCGTTACTTCATCCGGGCCCAGCCATTATCTGGTAGCAGGAAATACTCTGCTTGTGACAATCAATCTTGTCTGCTTCACCCAATGTCCAATGATATGATAAACAAGATGAAATAATCATGTCTTTCTTGACAATGTGCTGTAGTGCAACTTACCAAACATTGAGATGAAGAAAACAAATACAATTCGCACCCATTGCGCTTGTGCATGAGCGCTAATTGTTGTACTGTTGCACAAGATGATTGCTGATGCATCTCAACAGTCGCAGGTTGAACAGAAACAAAAGGATAAAGCACCAGCCTGAGATTGTTGATATGCAGACCAGCTAAGTAGATAATCTTTGTAAAGGTGCCAAATCATATATTTTTTTGGTATCACTATCATTGTCTGGATTCAAGAGTGTTACATATGGCACATGTGCCAAAAACTTCATGTTGTGTGGAAATCTATGTTGTATAATTGGCCTTGAGCTCTAGAGATATTACGAGAAAGGACCTCATAAGGACTGCGCTATAAGATTGTTTCGAGTGTAGGGTCAGACTGTATGGCTGTTAGAATCCAGTAGCCTATCTGCTTCCGAAGGCAGCAGATCAGACGACATTTCAAAATTTTGCTTGGCTGTCATCTTGTTCCACTCATTCTCGACGCGGAAAAAGACCCACTGGAACCGCCTCACCATTTCCAAAGCTGTTATCGCAAACACTGTCAGGTAGTTGTGCCGAAGATGCGCCGAAAGCTTGTATGTCCACGTACACCGGAGAATGAGATTGCTACCTAAGACCCAATAAAATACCTGTAGAGCAATCATGAAAGTATTAGCTCAGAAAACTAACAAGGTGTACCAGCTAAAACCATGTATGTGTTTGTGTATACCCAGTTACGCCCGTAAAGAAGATTGCTCCATGCACTTGGGGTTTTGAACATAAATATCCTGGTTAAAATGCTGCAATTATAGAGGAAGTCTCATTAGCAACAATTGATACGCAAGGACAGAGTAGAAAAGTAACTTTTGTAGAGAACGGCACCTCAAATCCCAATCTCGCTTTATATCCCAGTAGAAGGAATACAGTGAATTCACAACACTGGAAATAAGCCAAAGGGGGCGGTAAAAACTAATCCATACGTCAGGAAATACATGATACTTGAGAGCTGATAAAAAGATCACAGGGACTGCTGTCGAGTACTTGAGTGCTGGATTTGGTACAAAGATGTTGGTAAGTGTCCAGAAATAGGTACAAAATATATGATCACAAGTTACAACTTGTTCTATTTCCAGGATTTTAAACATGTATGTCATCTTGAAAGAAATAAACAATTAGAGCTGCAATATTGTGGTGAGTAAATACCATTGAGAAGACAAGTTTTCTCCTTTGTATCCTTGTACTGTCGAAGACACTGGAAGAAACGACACAAATAAGGGAGTACCAGAACTAGAGGAATAGCTACAGAGTGGCTACCACAAATTGAATCTGCTTCAAACCAAGCAATTGTCGCGACCTATAAAATATCATAATAACGATTAGGTTTTGCAATACTTCGCAATCTTCAAGTAAACCAAGCAATATGGAGATGCTGAAGACAATATGTGCATAGAACAAGAGAAACAGAGAGATTAACCTGACGATGGACCATACGACAACCTGAACGTTCCAAATCTGAAAACACCTGCAAACAAATGCACCAATTGAGCAACATATTAGAAAGATCAAACTGAAAATGTCCACTCAGGACAGCCTAGAAGCTAGAAACAGTTCTCAACAAAACAAGAAAATAGTACATTGCAGATGCTCACGTAGTTACGAGATTATTTTTCTTACAGAAAGTACAGTATATACAGCCAACATGAGAACAGAAAATAATATAGTACCCATTAAACAAGAAAACCATGCCATACTATCTATAGCAGTAATTAGTTGAAACAAAACAATGGACAGCAAACACTTTAAATAAATGACTGCAAACTGTCTCCAATTGTTTACAAAAAATGACAGCATACCTTTGACATGGATGTAAAAATATCCGCCATAAAGAAGTCAGGGAATGTAATTGCCTGCGGAACAAGAGTATATTAAATCAATTCAAAATGTTATTTGATCAGATTTACTGGCTCCGCGAGCAAAGACAATCAGGTATATATAATAGCCACCACAGAGCAAAATATTTTGTTTTGTCTATAGCATAGCTAAAAGCAAAACCTATCTATCATTACTGATTTTTTTTTACAACTTACTTGTAATGGAAGTCCTATACGCCACATGGTCCTCAGAAAAAAAAAGCGTGATGATAAATAAAACATATCAAAAGGAGAAATGAGGATCATCAGAAGGATAGCATACAAAAGAACCTGCAGACAGGCAGAATGATATGTCAATTCATAACCCAGCATTTAAAAAGTAATACAAAGCGGGGCGAAAGCCTTTTTCGGTAAAAAGTAATAATGCATCGGAGTAGAATAACTTGCATGATTTATTGTTTCTAAGGGAAGCGGGAGTAAGTAGATTGTGCATCATGCAGAACTTTAGATCACTTCAGTGTTACAAAGAAACCATCCGTATTTATGTCTGCACGTACATCAATTGATGCTTAACATATAATAGTATCGTACTAAGATGCGCATTTCCACTTGTTCGATTACAAGAGAATAGGCATAACTTTAAGGTAAAAGTGGCAATTGCATTAACATTCATTGCTAGCAAAATGTATAATGAATATACTACAGTTCTGATCTTGCGACAGGATGTAAGTTTCAATTCATCAATTAAGATAACAGAGTCAGAGATACACAATGAGACATTCATTGTAGTATGTCAACAATTATCTTATCATTATACTGTTCCTTGGGAGAGCTCTGAGGATATTTATGTCCGAATTTGATTACTGATAACTGATAAGCACCACCACGAGTATAATCAAGCGTAATGTACACAACAAAAGGTCCCATGAGCAAATCATAGAATTAACAACTTAATGAGCTCAAGATATTACACTGGTTGAGATGCAGCAAGAGACACTTCACCATGTGAATACAGATATAGGTAAGCTGTCATACTTGTTGGAACAACTAAAGTCAGCCAAGTAGCACACTGCCAATGGAGGAAAATAAGTGTTACTTAAGCAGAATAATATGCCAGAGTACATGTAATATGAAAAATTATACAATATTATGTCAGCACAAAAGAAATGGACAGGACAAAAACACGATAGAGTTTAAAGAAAAGAGAGCCAAGTTCAAAACACCAGCCCAACAGTACTCGACTGTAGAAATAATTACCCTGGCAACGCATGTTCATCCAGACACTAAAGTAGGGATCATATATTACATACTCCCTCTGATCCTAATTTCTCTGCGCATAAGTTGAGGTGCAGATACCAAGGAGGCCCTGGCTATGTTTATTTCGGACTACCTTGCCCCTCTGCATGCACAGATTAGTTTAATTACAGCATGCAATGGTTTGGGTAGCCGCTTCAGTCCCCTTTTCTCTCCTCCATGCGCGCGTCAGAGGTCGTTTGCATGTTGCGGTGATTGGTTGGAGCGCCGCTGCCGCTGCCAAATTAATGCATGCGCAGGCGACAGACGCAGGGCATAGATGGAAACATGGGCAACGGAAAGGCAACGCACAGACTAATTAGGATAAAACGGGAAAAAGTTATACGCAGAGAAAAAAGAATCGGAGGGAGTACATATAAAAGCAAGATAAACACGGTTGCATTAGAAATGTTATGTACAGTTGTACTAGAAAAATATAATGGACTGGGAACTAAAAGAATTGTTGAGAGCTTTGCCACCATCGATAAAATTCAGGCTACCGTAACAATCATATGCCGCAGACATTGCATTGCAGTAATCCATAAAGCTTATAGGCTATGGATAGGCATGTCAGAGTAAATGTGTCCGAACAAGAGATCAAATGGATATCGCAAACAAGATAAATAGGCATACCCTCCATATTTCTCGGTGTGATAAATGTGTCTGTGAAAGATCAAACACCTTCGCATAATTTACTGATGATTGTGCGAAAACCCACAAATTTACTCCCCATAACCAAATCATCAGTGCCTACAATAGGAACACAAAGCACAATTACATGCATGCGTAAATTTTCTGCATAGGCGGTTACTAAGAGTTGAGTATGCCACATGTGCAACAACAAAAAGAAACTCACCACCAGAAGAAGAGGATTATAGTATAAGAAAGCCTCGTATAGAAATAAGTCTCGCAGATCAACACTCATTCTCATAACCGAGTCCCACCCTATCTGCGGTTCCAAGAGCATAATCGATTAACAAACCACATGAAGCTGAATTCATACATTACGAAAGCGATTAATAGAGCAACACTGACCTTGCAACAGCACAAGCCCCATAGGAGAAACAATATAACCTGGAAAAGGGACATACTCATAAGCAATTTGAGAAGTAAAATGTAGATCAGGCAGATGAGAAATCAAGAGAACAGGGTAATTTCAGTACAAGTGGTTAGTGGTTACAGAATAAAGGAGCAACAAAATACATAATGCCGCCACAGCATAGAATTTGATAATGACAGGTAAATATGTTAGTGTCTGTTGGTGGAAATTGAAGGGTAAATCAGTAAAAAAAAAAAACAAGCAGCAGCTCCAACTGAAAATGGCTATGCTAAAATGCCACTTCATCTTCTGTGACTAAGCTAGAAGGCTTTTCCAAGACATGTACAGTGAAAATATCGAGACATTAACACCATAGTAGTTTTGACGTGTTCTACTTACTATTTAAGTATCATGGAAAACAAAAGCATATCCTAAAGTAGCAGAGATTGACACATGGCCTGATTTTTGTCACCATTACAAAGTTTATGCAATGAGGGGGACATCAGATGCGTTGGCTTATCACTTAAATTTCCTTACAAACATGACATCGGCTGCAAACAATGCGCATAACGGCGGCCGCAGCACGCTTACTATATATACATCAGAAAGTAAATTAAGCATGGAGCGGCTGCGGAAATGCTGCGAAGGCTACCTTGACCCGCCAGAGGAAGAGCGGCGAAGGGATGATCGCCACAGCGGGGATGGCCGACACGCCCTTCATCTCGGCGCCGACCCTGACCCCCCGCGCGCGCACTCGGTCGCACAGGCGCCTGCGTCTTCGAACGAACCCTGCGCACGACAGCAGAGCAGAATCAGCCTCGCTGCTGCATCAGCGCGACAGCAGGCCGGCAGGCGACGGAATCCGCAAAAGCCGAAGCTGATCGGATCGAGCAGAGGCGCTCACCGAGGATCGACACCCCGTATCGCGGCCGGTCGGGGCAGCAGGGGAGGGAGGAGCCGTGCCGTGCCGTCCGTCGGATAGGCGCAGGCCCCTCCGGCTCTCCGGGGAGGCTGCGGGAGAGGTGGAGACTTTCCGCCGGTACGGGGCGGCAGGCGGCGTGGCAGGGAATGGCGAGATCTGCGAGGGGAGGCGAGGCAGGGGGTGGAGACTGAAGAGGGGGAGGAGAAGCCGTAGGAAGGGGAGAAAGGGGGAGGCGGAAGGTGGGGGAGGCGCCGACCTCGAGTTTGACGTGTAGACGAACCACGGACGAGCTGTGAATTTTTTATCAACTTTAGAGGAGTGCTTTATTCCGTGATGATCTGTTGGTGTTCTTTGCCTTCGATTCGAAGATGGAAGGAACATGGGAGTTGACACGTCCGGCGTCCTGCAGTGTAGGGCATATGGGCATGGTACTTTCAGCGGATCTAGAGTCCGCCGCGAACGGGTGCTTGACAGGGACGTGCTGGGTGCTGACCTTTTTCTCTCTCGAGTTTTTGTAGTATGGCACAGAAGAAATGAGAAATTTCCAATGAGCTTTATGAAAACGAGATATGTAACGTCCGAACGTTCGTATCTTGGGGACGGTAACTGCCTTTTTTCGCTATATCTTTGGAAATTCCCGTGATTTTCTCCCTATATTCGGTAACTATCTTTTTCTCTCTCTAAATCTTTAAAAATTCCCGTGATTTTCTCTCTATATTCGCTAACTATCTTTTTTCGCTCTAAAAAAGTTATTGCGCCCAGCTGCAAGCGTACATGGGTCTGCTAGCTTTTGTATGATGCCAATGACCAACTCACCTAATACCACTTTCATGTCTAATAATTGGAAAAAAAAATACCAAGATGCCAGTTTTTCAACCCCATCGCAGCAAAAGAAAAGTTGTTCCTAGCTGCATTTTTCCACGCAAACCCTAAACCCTCGGGCGACTAGGGAGGCGGTGGACTTGGCGGCGCCCGTGGATCTGATCGGCGGGGCGCAACGGA
>LR738713.1:77749252-77760243 GCA_902687465.1 Secale cereale
GGGGGGGGGGGGGGACGATGGCAACGTCCAACCCTCCCGGCAACCAGCATGTAGGCGGCTCCTCCCAAGATCGCTCGGCCAGGACGGCGATGGAGGAGGCGCTGGGCAAACTTGACATCTCGGAGGAAGAGACAACCCCTCTTGTGATCAACGATCTGGACGATGATGGTGCGCCACCGAAGTGGCTGCTGGCTGGCAAGGTGCTGCACCGAAATCTATTCCACATACAGACGATCTCCAATGCCCTCCGCCCAGCATGGGGAAACCCTAGAGGCTTATCCATACGGCCCTTGGGGGAAAATATGTTTGTGGCGGAATGCGAATCAAAACGGGATCGCGATCGAGTCTGGGATGGTTCGCCTTGGCACATTAACAAGCATGTGATAATCCTTGAGAGCTTCCAACCCCATATGCAGCCGTCAAAACTTCGCTTCGACCGGCTACAGCTTTGGGCTAGGGTAGTGAATTTGCCCTACAACATGAGGAATGGTAAGTGGGGTTTAGCTATTGCCAGGCAGATTGATGCTCAAGCAACTGCTGTGCAGATAGATCCGGTGGGTGGCTTCCTTAGAGCTCGAGTATCAATCAACGTACAGAAGCCTCTCCGCATCGATCGAGTCGGCCAGAAGGAACAAGACTGATTGGTATGACATCCAGTACGAACAAGTGCCCCACTTCTGCTTCTCATGTGGCCGGCTTGGACATTCAGACCTCCTGTGCCCAACCCCGGGGAAAAGAGATGAGAAGGGTGATCTGCCTTTCAAATCTTCACTTAGGGCACCGGAAGAGAAGAAGAAACCTAATTCTGGAGATAGCTCGACGAAGGGAAGTTTGAGCGGCAAAACAGCACTAGGGAATCTCGGACGTCGATGCCTCAACAGAGATCTACTGCACATGAGGTCACCTCTCCAAAGAAACATGTTCAGAATAAGAAGAAAGGAGGACTGCATACTCAGGTGTACAGACCGGTGGTTCCGACGCCGGTATTGGCTATTACTCAGCAAGGGGAACTAGGAACTAAGACTGCAGCAATGGATCTTGTCATAGGTACATCAACCTCTGAGGGGGAGGAGGGAGATGGAGCTTTGGCGGCCGATAGACATCCAAAGAAAAAGAAACCCACCCCACCCACGTCAGAAAATTCGGCGGCGGCTGCTAGTCAGCGCTGCCCGTCCAAATGAGTGTGTTAAGCTGGAACTGCCGAGGGCTTGGGAACCCTCGGACAGTTCGTGAGCTTCGCAAGATTGTGAAGCAAGAAGGACCCGCCCTTTTGTTCTTAATGGAAACCAAAATAAAGGGCAAAAGAGTGGAAGACTTAAAGTTTTCTTTGAGTTTTTCTGGTTGTTTTGCCGTTGATAGCAACGGCCTTAGCGGTGGTGTTGGCCTTTTTTGGTCCAAAGATGTTGATGTCAAGCTCGAAAATTATAGTCCATCACACATTGATGTTTCTGTGAAGCATGGCAATAAAGCTTGGCGTTTTACTGGTTTCTACGGAGAGCCACGGGTGGAAAGTAGACACCATAGTTGGCGTTTTCTTCGTATGTTATTTGTTGTCCCGCATCAGGCATGGTTGTGCATGGGCGATTTTAATGAGACGATGCATGCGGACGAGCACTTCAGTTCTAACCCCAGACCGGAATACCATATGCGGGCATTCCAGGATGTGGTAGCGGATTGTTCTCTTCAAGACTTGGGATGGAGAGGGGTTCCCTTTACATGGGATAACAGACAGGCCGGGACATCGAATGTGAAAGCTCGCATCGATCGTGCCATGGCTAATTGTAATGCCCGGTATGAGACTATACCTCCTACGTGTCGAGGCACGACTTAAATGCATAATATCATACTAGAATGATCTCAAGTATGGTATCTTTGCACGACTCATGTAAAAGAGGGATGAAAATGTAAAAGAGTAGTTGGCTTACACTCGCCACGTCACACAATGCATTACATAAACATTCATCATCCAAATAACATCACAGTCCGACTACGGACGAAGATCCAAATGAAAGATACCATAAATAAAACAACACAAGGTCCCGATCATCCTAGTAAGAGCCCTACTGATCCTCTGGGTAAGACACGTAGTATCGTCCACGTTCTTCGTCGAACTCCCAGTACAACTCTGAACCACCAGCTCTGTAGTTCTCAAAGGTACCTGCATCTGGTGTGGTGTAGAATCTGTGAGCCACAGAGGACTCAGCAATCCCGTTCCCGGGTAGCAATACTATCAAAGCCTTGGGTGTGGAACAAGGCTGGAAACAAGGTTGCAGTTGCACTAGCACTAGCTTACGTGTTTAGAGCGAGAAGAGAAGTGCCAACGATTGTCAAAGTGGTCACGAAGTGATCCTATCTAAGCACGTCAAACATAACCCCACCGTGTTCACTTCCCGAACCCCTTCGAAAAGCGACCGTCACGGTTACTCACGCTGGTAGTGTATTATGAACATAGTGTCAAGTTTTCTACAACCGGATATTAACAAATTCCCATCTGCCACATAACCGCGGGCACGGCTTTCGAAAGATCAAAACCCTGCAGGGGTGTCCCAACTTAGCCCATCACAAGCTCACGATCTGCGGAGTCGCAACTCCAAGGTGGGAAGACCCGAGTATTCTCGGAATCCCGTGCTCAAGATATTCCGACAAAGGTAAAACTAATCCAGCAAGACCTCCCGGCATGCCGACACCCCGATAGTAGCCGCGCGTATCTCGTCTCAGGCCATGACCGGATGGGACAAGCTACAGGTTTTTACCAGCCCTTGAGTTTCCTCAAGGTGGCCCCGCAGGTTGCCCAGTTTGGACCAACACTCATGTGGAGCACTGGCCCGGGTTTTTGATTAAGAAAAGGGTTTATAACTCCCTATGCAAGTTTTAGTTATTAGGCAAATGTAAAACCAAAGTTGGGCCTTGCTGGAAAAGTTTTAGCGCTAAGCGGGTTATCGAGGGGGGCCCATAAACCCCAACCATGTTAGGGACGCAAAATCAAGGAACATAACACCGGTTTAAACGGTTCCTAGGGAGGCATGAGTGGAACAAAACACCAAGCAAAGGCTTGGCCTTCCACCCATTGCCAAATACATAGATGATTTAGTTTAAAAGATTATATATTGTGATATCCCAACAATAACTTCATCATGAAGCAAGAATCTTCAAATCTTCTCCTGCAACTAACAATGCTATAAGAGGGGCTGAGCGAAGCTTACGTAGCCAATCAAAGGTTTGGTAGGTTGGGTGGTTAGAGAGGTTCATGGCAACAATAGGAGGCTGACAAACAGACATAGGCATCGAGGCAATAAGCTAAAGAGCGAGACATCTAGCATAGGCAAATATAGTAGTGATATCTGGGTAAGGTCATCTTGCCTGTTGAATCCTCGGAGGGAACGTAACCTTGCTCCTCACACTCAACCTCAGTAGAAACCTCGTACTTAGTATCGTCACAGGGCTCTAACCAAACACAATAATGCAACAATGGAACAAAATCAATCAACATGCAGTGCTCAACCACATGATGCATGCACATGAAGCATATGAACATGGAAGAAATGATGCATGGCCTAGGGGTCACAAGAGTGCAACAACATCAAAAACAACAAGATCATACTCAAGTCATGAGACCAGCAAAGGAACAACTTAACAAGTTTATTTAGTTTATTCTTACAAGCAACCAACAAGTTTTTAGGAGTTGGATAACATGGCAAGGGTGCAACTAACATAACAACAACATGCTAGCACATTTAAATGGGCTGGAATTAATAACAACACTATCCAGAAACTCCCATTTTAAATTAAATGCATTTGGGACAGATCTGAAAAACTTCTGTGATAGAGTTGTCAAACATGTTAAATAACAGCACCAAAATATTCTACATATTTTTCCACCCCAAATGCATATAAAGTTTGTTAAATTTGGAGTTGTAGATATTTAGTTATGATTTTTACAAGTTTAAGCATATTTAAAACAAGTTTCAATTTAAACAACATTTTAAATGTTTTTAAACATGGCAGCAAATAGCATATTCATAATCTACATAAAATTCTAAGCTTTTTTCATATAGGACTCATATTCATCAGAAACATATATATGCAGATATTAAATAAACAAGAAAAACAGAAAAGAAAAAGAAAAACAGAAAAAGAAAACAAAACAATATAGGCGCCAGGGTCCAGATCGACCCAGGGCTGCGCTAGCCACGCCCACTGACAAGGGGGCCCGGCGGGGCTGAGCTGGCGACGTGGGTGTGCGCGGGGCTGGGAAGCCGCTGTGAGACTGGCAGGTGGGGCCTACCTGTCAGCCTTAGGCGAAAAGCAAAAATGGGCGAATATCACTGCGCCCGCGAGGGATCGAACCCACGCCCTCTCGCTGAAACTGATGGAGACAAACCACTGCGCTACTGAACTGAACTCGACAGATAGCAGATGCAAACTCTGAAGACTAAATAGCAACAGGCAGGAACAGGGAAGGCACTGGCCTCGTCGGAGCCACTCCGGCGACCAAATAGCACGGCGGAGGGGTGCGAGAGGCTCCTGGAGGAGTTCCGCATCCAACCCGCACGCTAGCAGTGTTGGGTAACGTAGCAGAATTCAAAAAAATTCTACGCCTACACCAAGATCCAACTAAGGAGACATCTAGCAACGAGCAAATAAGAGTGCATCTACATACCGTTATGTAGATCGCGAGCGGAAGCTTTCGAAGAAGCGTGGATGAAGTAGTCGTACTCTTCGCGTTCTTCGTCACCGATGATCTAGCGCCGAACGGACGGCACCTCCGCGTTCAACACACGTCTGGTACAGCAACGTCACCTCCTTCTTGATCCAGCAAGGGGGGAGGAGAGGTCGTCGGAGATCCAGCAGCACGATGGCGTGGTGGTGGATGCAGTGGAGATTCCTGCAGGGCTTCGCCGGCGCCCTGCGGAGGGAGTATGGAGGTGTGACGGGAGGGGGAGAGGCGCCAGGGGCAAGGGTGCGGCTGCCCTCTCCCCCCCACATATATATAGGGGGCCAGGGGGGGTGCGCCGGCCCTGCAGATGGGATCTGCAGGGTGGGGCGGCGGCCAGGGGGGAATCCTTGCCCCCCAAGGCAAGGTGGCGCCCCCTCCCCCCTAGGGTTTCAACCCTAGGCGCATGGGGAGGAGGGCCCATGTGGTGCGCCAGCCCATTAGGGCTGGCCACTTCCCCCTTGCGGCCTAGGGGCCCCACCGGGATGGGTGGCCCCACCCGGTGGACCCTCGGGGCCCCTCCGGTGGTCCCGGGACACTCCCGGTGACCCCCGGAGATCACCCGATGGCCGAAACTGGACTTCCTATATATCATTCTTTACCTCCGGACCATTCCGGAACTCCTCGTGACGTCCGGGATCTCATCCGGGACTCCGAACAACTTTCGGGTTTCCACGTGCATCTATCTCTACGACCCTAGCGTTACCGAACCTTAAGTGTGTAGACCCTACGGGTTCGGGAGACACGCAGACATGACCGAGACGACTCTCCGGTCAATAACCAACAGCGGGATCTGGATACCCATGTTGGTTCCCACGTGTTCCTCGATGATCTTCATCGGATGAACCACCGTGTCAAGGATTCACTTAATCCCGTAGTTATTCCCTTTGTCCATCGGTATGGTACTTGCCCGAGATTCGATCGTCGGTATTCCCGATACCTTGTTCAATCTCGTCATGGCAAGTCTCTTTACTCGATCCGTAATCCATCATCCCGTGACTAACTCCTTAGTCACTTTGAGCTCATTATGATGATGTATTACCGAGTGGGCCCAGAGGTACCTCTCCGTCATACGGAGTGACAATATCCCAGTCTCGGTTCGTACCAACCCAACAGATACTTTCGGTGATACCCGATGCGTACCTTTATAGCCACCCAGTTACGTTGTGACGTTTGGCACACCCAAAGTATTCCTACGGCATCCGGGAGTTGTACAACCTCATGGTCTAAGGAATAAATACTTGACACCGAAAAGCTTATGCATTACGAACTAAACGATCTCGTGCTATGCTCAGGATTGGGTCTTGTCCATCACATCATTCTCTTAATGATGTGACCCCGTTATCACTGACATCCTATGTCCATGGTCAGGAAACCGTGACCATCTGTTGATCAACGAGCTGGTAACTAGAGGCCTACCAGGGACTCATTGTGGTCTATATATTCACACATGTATCACTGTTTCCATACAATACAATTCAAGCATGAATAACAGACAATTATCATGAACAAGGAAATATAATAATAATACTTTTATTATTGCCTCTAGGGCATATTTCCAACAGTCTCCCACTTGCACTAGAGTCAATAATCTAGTTACATTGTGATGAATCGAACACCCATAGAGTTCTGGTGTTGATCATGTTTTGCCCGTGGAAGAGGTTTAGTCAACGGGTCTGCAACATTCAGATCCGTATGCACTTTACAAATATCTATGTCTCCATCCTGAACATAATTCCGGATGGAGTTGAAACGGCGCTTGATGTTCTTGGTCTTCTTGTGAAACCTGGGCTCCTTGGTAATGGCAATAGCTCCAGTGTTGTCACAGAAGAGAGTCATCGGGCTTGACGCGCTTGGAATGACTCCTAGGTCGGTGATGAACTCCTTCATCCAGACTCCTTCCTGTGCCGCTTCGCAAGCAGCTATGTACTCCGCTTCACATGTAGAATGCGCCACAACGCTCTGCTTGCAACTGCACCAGCTGATTGCTCCACCATTCAAAATATACACGTATCCGGTTTGAGACTTAGAGTCATCCAGATCTGTGTTGAAGCTAGCATCGACGTAACCCTTTACGACGAGCTCTTCGTCACCTCCATAAACGAGAAACATATCCTTAGTCCTTTTCAGGTACTTCAGGATGTTCTTGACCGCTGTCCAGTGTTCCATACCGGGATCACTTTGGTACCTCCCTACCAAACTTATGGCAAGGTTCACATCAGGTCTGGTACACAGCATGGCATACATGATAGAACCTATGGCCGAGGCATAGGGAATGACACTCATCTTTTCTCTATCTTCTGCCGTGGTCGGCGACTGAGCCTTGCTCAATCTCATACCTTGTAAAACAGGCAAGAACCCTTTCTTGGACTGATCCATATTGAACTTCTTCAATATCTTGTCAAGGTATGTACTTTGTGAAAGACCAATGAGGCGTCTTGATCTATCTCTATAGATTTTGATGCCTAATATGTAAGCAGCTTCTCCAAGGTCCTTCATTGAAAAACTTTTATTCAAGTAGGCCTTTACATTTTCCAAGAATTCTATATCATTTCCCATCAGCAATATGTCATCCACATATAATATGAGAAATGCCACAGAGCTCCCACTCACTTTCTTGTAGATACACGCTTCTCCATAAGTCTGTATAAATCCAAATGCTTTGCTCACATCATTAAAGCGAATATTCCAACTCCGAGATGCTTGCACCAGCCCGTAAATCGAGCGCTGGAGCTTGCATACCTTGTTAGCGTTCTCTGGATCGACAAAACCTTCCGGCTGCATCATATACAACTCTTCCTTGAGGAAGCCATTAAGGAATGCTGTTTTGACGTCCATTTGCCATATCTCATAATCATAGAATGCGGCAATAGCTAACATGATTCTGACTGACTTCAGCATCGCTACGGGAGAGAAAGTCTCGTCGTAGTCAATCCCTTGAACTTGTCGATAACCCTTAGCGACAAGCCGAGCCTTATAGATGGTGACATTACCATCCGCGTCTGTCTTCTTCTTAAATATCCATTTGTTTTCTATGGCGTGCCTATCATTAGGCAAGTCCACCAAAGTCCATACTTTGTTTTCATACATGGATTCTATCTCGGATTTCATGGCTCCAAGCCATTTATTGGAATCCGGGCCCGCCATCGCTTCTTCATAGTTCGAAGGTTCACCGTTGTCTAACAACATGATTTCCAGGACAGGGTTGCCGTACCACTCTGGTGCGGAACGTGCCCTTGTGGATCTTCGAAGTTCAGTAGTAACTTGATCTGTTTCTTCATGATCATCATCATTAGCTTCCTCCCTTGTCGGTGCAGGCACCTCAGGAACAATTTTCTGCGCTGCGCTACTTTCCGGTTCAGGAGGGGTGACTGCCACCTCATCAAGTTCTACTTTCCTCCCACTCACTTCTTTCGAGAGAAACTCTTTCTCCAGAAAGCATCCATTCTTGGCAACAAAGACTTTGCCTTCGGATTTGTGGTAGACGGTGTACCCAATCGTTTCCTTTGGGTATCCTATGAAGACACATTTCTCCGATTTGGGTTCGAGCTTTTCAGGTTGAAGTTTCTTGACATAAGCATCGCAACCCCAAACTTTTAGAAACGACAGCTTCGGTTTCTTGCCAAACCAAAGTTCATACGGAGTCGTCTCAACGGATTTCGACGGAGCCCTATTTAAAGTGAATGCGGCAGTCTCTAAAGCATAACCCCAAAAAGATAGCGGTAAATCGGTGAGGGACATCATAGATCGCACCATGTCCAACAGAGTACGATTTCGACGTTTGGACACACCGTTACGTTGAGGTGTTCCGGGCGGTGTCAATTGTGAAACAATTCCACATTTCCTTAGGTGCGTGCCAAATTCATGACTTAAATATTCACCCCCACGATCTGATCGTAAGAACTTTATTTTTCTGTCACATTGATTCTCAACCTCATTCTGAATTTCCTTGAACTTTTCAAAGGTCTCAGACTTGTGTTTCATCAAATAGATATACCCGTATCTACTCAAGTCATCTGTGAGGGTGAGAACATAACGATAGCCTCCGCGAGCCTCAACACTCATTGGACCGCACACATCGGTATGTATGATTTCCAATAAGTTGGTTGCTCGCTCCATTGTTCCGGAGAACGGAGTCTTGGTCATCTTGCCCAATAGGCATGGTTCGCACGTGTCAAATGATTCATAATCAAGAGACTCTAGAAGTCCATCTGAATGGAGCTTCTTCATACGTTTGACACCAATATGACCAAGGCGGCAATGCCACAAGTATGTGGGACTATCATTATCAACTTTACATCTTTTGGCATCTACACTATGAATATGTGTATCATCACATTCGAGATTCATCAAAAATAAACCATTGACCAGCGGGGCATGACCATAAAACATATCTCTCAAATAAATAGAACAACCATTATTCTCTGATTTGAAAGAGTAGCCATCTCGCATAAGACGAGATCCAGATACAATGATCATGCTCAAAGCTGGTACCAAATAACAATTATTATGGTTTAAAACTAATCCCGAGGGTAGATGTAGAGGTAGCGTGCCGACGGCGATCACATCGACCTTGGAACCATTCCCGACGCGCATCGTCACCTCATCCTTCGCCAGTCTCCGCTTATTCCGCAGCTCCTGCTTAGAGTTACAAATATGAGTAACTGCACCGGTATCAAATACCCAGGAGCTACTACAAGCGCTGGTAAGGTACACATCAATAACAAGTATATCAAATATACCTTTGACGTTCTCGGCCTTCTTGTCTGCTAAGTATTTGGGGCAGTTCCGCTTCCAGTGACCCGTTCCCTTGCAATAAAAGCACTCTGTTTCAGGCTTGGGTCCATGCTTTGGCTTCTTCCCGGCAACAAGCTTACCGGGCGCGGCAACTCCCTTGCCGTCCTTCTTGAAGTTCTTCTTACCCTTGCCTTTCTTGAACTTAGTGGTTTTATTGACCATCAACACTTGATGTTCTTTCTTGATGTCCACCTCCGCTGATTTCAGCATCGAATACACCTCGGGAATGGACTTCTCCATCCCCTGCATATTGAAGTTTAACACGAAGCTCTTGAAGCTTGGTGGGAGCGACTGGAGGATTCTGTCAACGACCGCTTCATCTGGGAGATTCATTCCCAGCTGAGACAAGCGGTTGTGCAATCCAGAAATCTTGAGGATGTGCTCACTGACAGAACTATTCTCCTCCATCTTACAGCTGTAGAATGCATCGGAGACATCTTATCTCTCGACTCGGGCATGAGCTTGGAAAACCATTTTCAGCTCTTCGAACATCTCATATGCTCCGTGGTTCTCAAAACGTTTTTGGAGCCCCGACTCTAAGCTGTAAAGCATGCCGCACTGAACCAGGGAGTAATCATCACTACCCGACTGCCAGACGTTCAAAACGTTCCTAGCGGTGCTTCAAGGACATATGATCTCTTGGCAGCTATGAGGATAATCCTCAGGTTACGGACCCAATCCGTATAGTTGCTACCATCGTCTTTCAGCTTAGTTTTCTCTAGGAACGCGTTGAAGTTGAGGGAAACTTGAGCGTGGGCCATTTGATCTACAAGAGATATTGTAAAGAATTTAGACTAAGTTCATGATAATTAAGTTCATCTTAATCAAATTTTAATGAACTCCCACTCAGAATGACATCTCTCTAGTCATCTAAGTGATACACGATCCGAATCGACTATCCCATGTCCGATCATCACGTGAGACGGACTAGTCATCAACGGTGAACATCTTCATGTTGATCGTATCTTCTATACGACTCGTGTTCGACCTTTCGGTCTTCCGTGTTCCGAGGCCATGTCTGTACATGCTAGGCTCGTCAAGTGAACCGTAAGTGTATTGCGTGTGTAAATCTGTCTTACACCCGTTGTATGCGAACGTTAGAACCTATCACACCCGATCATCACGTGGTGCTTCGGAACAACGAACTTTAGCAACGGCGCACAGTTAGGGGAAACACAATTCTTGAAATTTTAGTGAGAGATCATCTTATTTACTACCGTCGTTCTAAGTAAACAAGATGCATAAACATGATAAACATCACATGCAATCAATTAAAGTGACATGATATGGCCAATATCATCTTGCTCCTTCGATCTCCATCTTCGGGGCACCATGATCATCTTGTCACCGGCTCGACACCATGATCTTCATCATCATGATCTCCATCATCGTGTCTTGAAGAAGTCGTCACGCCAACTATTACTTCTACTACTATGGCTAACGTTTAGCAATAAAGTAAAGTAATTACATAGCGTTTATT
>LR738713.1:77760606-77787085 GCA_902687465.1 Secale cereale
GTGGCGCCCCCTCCCCCCTAGGGTTTCAACCCTAGGCGCATGGGGAGGAGGGCCCATGTGGTGCGCCAGCCCATTAGGGCTGGCCACTCCCCCCTTGCGGCCTAGGGGCCCCACCGGGATGGGTGGCCCCACCCGGTGGACCCCCGGGGCCCCTCCGGTGGTCCCGGGACACTCCCGGTGACCCCCGGAGATCACCCGATGGCCGAAACTGGACTTCCTATATATCATTCTTTACCTCCGGACCATTCCGGAACTCCTCGTGACGTCCGGGATCTCATCCGGGACTCCGAACAACTTTCGGGTTTCCACGTGCATGTATCTCTACGACCCTAGCGTTACCGAACCTTAAGTGTGTAGACCCTACGGGTTCGGGAGACACGCAGACATGACCGAGATGACTCTCCGGTCAATAACCAACAGCGGGATCTGGATACCCATGTTGGTTCCCACATGTTCCTCGATGATCTTCATCGGATGAACCACCGTGTCAAGGATTCACTTAATCCCGTAGTTATTCCCTTTGTCCATCGGTATGGTACTTGCCCGAGATTCGATCGACGGTATTCCCGATACCTTGTTCAATCTCGTCATGGCAAGTCTCTTTACTCGATCCATAATCCATCATCCCGTGACTAACTCCTTAGTCACTTTGAGCTCATTATGATGATGTATTACCGAGTGGGCCCAGAGGTACCTCTCCGTCATACAGAGTGACAATATCCCAGTCTCGGTTCGTACCAACCCAACAGATACTTTCGGTGATACCCGATGCGTACCTTTATAGCCACCCAGTTACGTTGTGACGTTTGGCACACCCAAAGTATTCCTACGGCATCCGGGAGTTGTACAACCTCATGGTCTAAGGAATAAATACTTGACACCGAAAAGCTTATGCATTACGAACTAAACGATCTCGTGCTATGCTCAGGATTGGGTCTTGTCCATCACATCATTCTCTTAATGATGTGATCCCGTTATCACTGACATCCTATGTCCATGGCCAGGAAACCGTGACCATCTGTTGATCAACGAGCTGGTAACTAGAGGCCTACCAGGGACTCATTGTGGTCTATATATTCACACATGTATCATTGTTTCCATACAATACAATTCAAGCATGAATAATAGACAATTATCATGAACAAGGAAATATAATAATAATACTTTTATTATTGCCTCTAGGGCATATTTCCAACAAGCAGCACCTACGTGGCACTACAGCACCGGAGGCGAGCAACGACAGCACAACGGCGAGGCGAAGCAAAGCTCTAGGCGGCACGACGACTGCACAGGGAGATCCTACGCGACTAGACGAAGCGAACGGACGGCACCGCATGACCTAGAGGGGTCGGAACACTCGCCGGCGACGAGGCCCGATGGCGACGCGATCGGGCGCTGGGAGAACTAGGACCTAGAAGGCACGCAGAAAGGGGAAAAGGGCACGGAGAGAGAGAGGAGCTCACCACGAGCACGGCGGTGTGCTTGGCTGGCCCAGTCGTGGACGAAGTCGACGACGGCGCGCCTCGAACACCTACGGCCACCGGAGAGCAAGAAGAGGAAGAAGAGCTCGACGAGGAGGCGATCGGGTCCACATAGTCGACGTAGGCGAAGGAGTCGACGTAGAGGAAGCAGACGAACAACTTTGGCGAGGCTGAGAACGACGAGGAGCTCGCCGGTGATGAGGGGCTGCTCTCAGATGCGCTCGGGTGTCGATGGGAATGGCGGATCTAGAGGATCTCGGCTCCCCAGACGGCGAGAGGGGGGAGAGGAAACCTAGAGAGGAGGGAGAACAAGGTTTGGGTTTAAAAGGGGGGCTCGGGGCACGAGGCCTCGACGTCCGTGAATTCACGGCGTGACGGTGAGCGCGGGCGCTGCTCTGCTTTGCTGACGAAGGAAGACGGTGATGCGCACTGTGCCACAGACAGGTGGGACCGGGGGGGAAGGCCACGGCGCGACGGCGACGCTGTTGGCTGGGCCTGCGGTGGAGTTGGGCTGCGCAGAGAAAAGAAGATGGGCCTGGGGGGAGAGAGAGAAGGAGGAGGAGGCCCAGGTGCCTGCGCTAGCTGCTGCCTTTTCTTTTTTCCTTTTATTTCTTCAGGCAGAAAAAGAAAAAGAAAAGGACTAAAATAGATAAGAAGAGTTAGGGGAAAAGAAAAATATCCCCGTGCTTAGTGATTAGTGCCCTATTTAAATAAATTGACTTGGACATTTTTAGAGGCAAAAAAAATAAAAGGAGTTTGAATATGGTTCAAACTCTTGATATTTTAAAACCCAACCAAATCATTTTCAAATAGGTTGATATTTGGTGGAGAGGTTGCTCACATGGTGCAAGATTTAAAGGAGAAGAAAGAAACATAAGGCACTTGGCTAGGTGGCTTGCACAATAGAGCAAAGAAAAAGCCAGAAGAGAAGAAAGAAAGAAGAAGAAGAATAAGAAGAAGGGAGAAGGGGGGGGGGGGTAGGTTAGCTAGGCATAGCTAGACCTCACACACAACAACATCATAAGGTCTCACACATGCACAAAATAAAGTAAACTATGATGCCATGATGATATGATGATGAGCAATGCAAGGATGCAAAATAATAAAAGATATGGCAATGCAATGATTTTGGATGATATTATAGGGGAAGAGCAGAGTGCATTTGTACTGGGTCGCTTAATTACAGACAATGTACTTGTGGCTTACGAGACTATTCACGCTATCAAGCGGAGGAAAAAGGGGAAGAATTGTTGCTGTGCTGTCAAATTGGACATGCTTAAGGCTTATGACAGAGTGGAATGGCACTATCTCGAAGCGATGCTCACGAGGCTGGGCTTTGGAGATGCTTTTGTACGGTTGGTTATGAAATGTGTCACTTCTGTTCGGTTCACGATTAAAGTGAATGGCGAGCTCCTACCGTACTTCACCCCCTCACGAGGTTTACGGCAAGGATGCCCCATTTCGCCATACCTCTTCCTGATATGCGCTCAAGGCCTTACCTACCTCCTGAATAACTTTGGAGGAGCACACATTGATCGAGGAATTAGGGTGAATATCCATGCACCTTGGGTTAATCATTTGCTTTTTGCTAACGACTGCCTTATCTTCTTACATGCACAAGCCCAGAGTGCGGATAGACTGAATGATATTCTCCGGATTTACGCTGATTGTTCTGGACAAGCAGTGAACAGGGAGAAAAGTTCTATATTTTTTAGTGCCAATACACAACAACCCACACGACGGGCGCTCAAGCAGTCGCTCGACATTCATGTTGAAGCCTTCTGGGAACGCTACTTGGGTCTGCCTACAGCTATTGGCAAGATAACTAGTGGGACGTTTGATCACATTGTGGATCGATGTCGAACCAAACTGCACAGCTACTCCGAACGGAATATGGCTTGTGCGGCTCGTGAGGTATTGCTCAAAACAGTGGTTCAGGCTATTCCTACCTTCAGTATGAGCTGTTTTCTGCTTACAAAAAAGGTGTGCAAGAGCATTATTTCATGCATGGCCAAATATTGGTGGGGAAGCTCCATAGATAAACGTACACTCCACTGGCTCTCTTGGGATAATCTTGCGACACCCAAAGTGAAGGGCGGCATGGGGTTCCGTGACATGCTGGTGTTCAACATTGCAATGCTCGGGAAACATGGCTGGCATCTTCTTACTAAACCGGAGTCTTTATGCGCGCGAGTGTTGAAGGGCAAATATTATCCGCACACTGACTTCCTTAATGCGAGTGCTCCTACTCGAGCCTATGCTACGTGGAAGGCCATTATCGCGGGGAGAAAGGCTCTAGACATTGGGCTTATCAAAAGAGTAGGAGACGGTTCTTCTATCTCCACCTGGACAGATCCCTGGATCCCTGGCAACCTCTTTCTGAAACCGATGGGGCGCATTGGCTCCTCCCCACTGGCCACGGTTTCAGAGTTGATAGATGATTACACAGGCAACTGGAATGTGGAAGTCATTCAAGCAAATTTCTTGCAACCGGATGTTGAAGCTATTCTAAATATACCCTTAAATAGCAATGGTGGCGAAGACTTTTTGTCTTGGGCCTTAGAGAAATCTGGCAACTACTCTGTAAAATCCGCGTATCGCTCTCTTGTGACTCAGAACGAGCACCGTGCTCTAGAGGAAGGGACGATTTGTAATGCCCAGGATGGGACTATACCTCCTACGTGTCGAGGCACGACTTAAAGGTATAAGCCCATTCTGGAATGATCTCAAGTTTGGTATCTTTGCACGACTCATGTAAAAATGGGGATGAAATTGCAAAAGGAGATAGTTGGCTTACACTCGCCACTTCACACAATACATTACATAAGCAAAACATCATTCAAAACATCACAACCCGACTACGAGCGAAGATCCAAAAGAAAGATACCAAAACACAAAGCCACAGGTCCGAATCGCCCCTAGTAGAAACCACTACTGATCGTCGAAAACGTCACAAGCATACGGCCACGCTCTTCATCGAGCTCCCAGTGAAGTACTTGAACCATCTCCTGCTTCAAACTCGGCTGAACCTGCATCTGGTGTTGTAGTATCTGTGAGCCACGAGGACTCAGCAATCTCATAACCATGGGTATCAAGACTAGCAAAGCTTTATGGGTAGGAATAGGTAAAGTGATGAGGTTGCAGCAGCGGCTAAGCAAATATGGTGGCTAACTTACGAGTACAAGAATAAGATGAGCATCTACGCAAACGGTCGCAACTAGTAGTGATCGCTAAAGATCCTGAACTACTACGAGTCAAACATAACCCCACCGTGTTCTCTTCTCAAAGTGAAAAGAGACAGTCACGGTTACTCACACAGTTGTGTGTTTTACTTCGGATCCTCTCTCAAGTTCTCTACAACCGGACATTAACAAATTCCAATCTGCCACATAACCGCGGGCACGGCTTTCGAAAGATCATAACCCTGCAGGGGTATCCCAACTTAGCCCATCACAAGCTCTCATGATTAGCTGAAGTGATAAATATAATATCATCACCCCTTATCTTAGGGAAAACCGATCAGGCTCGGCATCCCGGTGCACAAGACATTTCGATGATGGTAAAACAAGTCCAGCAAGACCTCCCGGCGTGCCGACACCCTGATAGTAGCCGCGCGTATCTCGTCTCAGGCCACGTCCGGATGAGCAGTACGTACAGTAACCGAAGACCCCAGATAACTGGGTGGCACCGCAAGTGGCTCTAGTTTGGGACCAACACCATCAGCACTGGCCCCCCCTGTTATGTAGAATTAAGAACCCGGGGACATGACCCCCTATGCAATTAATTAATTAATTAAGTTGTTATTATGAGCAAATTAAAACCAACGTTGGGCATTGCTGGAGGAGTTTTATTCAAAGTCGAATTATCAAGGGGTCCCCATCCACCCATCGTGTAAGGAACGCAAAATCAAGGAACATAATGCCGGTTTATCGGCGCCTAAGGTGGCATGAGTGGAACAAAACACCGAGCAAAAGGCCAAGCCTTCCACCCATGCCTAGTATATAGGTGTGTTAATAATAATAATAATAGATATTGTGATATTCCAACAACAAGTTCCCACCTGGAACGATCTTCATCTTCACCTGCAACTAACAATGCTATAAGAGGGGCTGAGCAAGCGGGTAACATAGCCAAACAATGGTTTTGCTAGGAAGGTTTCAAAGGTTAGAGGTTTCATGGCAACAAGGAGAGGCTGACAATAATGATGGGTAGCGCGACATGTAACGATAGCATCGAGACACTAAGCATGGCAATGATAGTAAAGGTATCCAAGGGTATGATCATCTTGCCTGGGATTCCGCAAGGGAGAAGAACGGGTCCACGAAGTAGACGGAGCAACATAGTCGAGCGAATCCTCACAACTCCGGAATGAAACCGAAGCTAACAAGAGAAGCAACCGGAAAGAAAAAAGCAACACGGTAAACACACAAGCATAAACATGGCATACGATGCACCTCCAAGTATGATGCATGTCCGGTTTAATTATGCATGGCATGGCAATGTGCACAAACAAAACTACAAGTTAAGTGGAGCACAATATGCAACGAGTTGCATATTGACGAAACACCACATTTTAATTATTTAATTGACTCTCGTTTATTTACAAGACAAGATTAAATGTTTGTTAACATGGCAAGAGGTGAAGCATAATAAAACTACACTATTTAGACATTTTAAATGAGGCCGGGAATAACAACAACAATTCCGGGAAAAATCCCCATATGCATGTTTAGCAATTTTAAGCAACAACAATTCACACATTTTAATGTTGTTAACATGATGCGGATGACATGATCAAGTTTATGCAATTTTAGTAAAAGTTAACATGAAGGGATATGAAGTATTGTCATCGTGGTGGAAGGAAAGGGTGCCACGGCAACGATTCGAAAATGATGCAACGGCAACATCTCGGTTCCGGTAACTCGTTGAGAGTCCGGTGCAAAAGCAAGGTGGCGTGATCAAGCCGAACAAGATGAAAGGTGGGGTGATCCCGTCACCGGGTTCCCACGGGTCGGCGACGAGGCAATCGAGGAGCATGACAAAAGAGGGGCACAACGGGCACGGAGCACACAAGGGAAACATCTCATACAACACATGCATTCCACGGGTCATCGGCTCGGGGTTATACCTTTGAAGCGTTCGTTCTCGAAGCGGTTCGAGTCGTCGAGGGACGTAGTGGAAGTAGTGGAAGTAGACGTTCTCGCGAGTCGTGGTACACGTTCGTAGAGGGAAGTAGTCGTTCCGTAGAGGTACACGTTATGTAGCCGTTCACGTTTCGTAGAGGTACTTGTCGCGGCATCGGACGTCTTCGGGGCGACGGTAGTCGAACTTGGAGGGGGTAACGGTAGTCGTTCACGATCGTCTTGCCATTTGGCGCCATCTTGGTCTTGGCGGCGGTATTGGTACACGGCGACGGTAGTCGTTCACGGAGCTCGTTTTTCTGTAGATGTTTGGGTCGTCGTGGTACTTGTCGGTCTCGGTCTTGTCGATCTTGCCGGTCTTGGCGAAACCAGGGGTCGTCGTGGTACTTGAATCGAAACGCCAACACACAACGCGAGTGTAACAAGCAACAGATTGGTGTGGTACTGGCCACACAAGATGGTCTCAGCCGCCGGATATGTGTACGTGCAGCACATGGCTCGGGCTCGAGCAAGAGGCGAATGCAAGGCAGCGCGGTGACGAAGCAGAGGTGGGCCGCGGCGCTGGAGATCGATGGGGAGGCTGGGCGCAGGGCGACGCGGAGGTCGTGACGGGCGGCTGATACGTCCAAAACGTATCTATAATTTCTGCTTGCTCCATGCCTCTTTTGTGTGATATTGCTATGATATTTATGCACTTCCATACACTTTTGATCATATTTGGACTAACCTATTAACTCAGTGCACCACAGTGCCAGTTCCTGTTTTCTGCTGTTTTTCTATTTCAGGTTTCCCGCATATTAAAAGTGCCCTAAAAATTCCGGGAAAAATACAGGAAAAATCAGCGTATCGGGAGCTTCCAGAAAAACCAAGGCAGGGCCAGAGGGGAGCCTGGGGTGGCCCAGGCGGCCACCCGGCGCGGCCCCACCCCTGGCCGCGCCAGGGGGGCGCCTGGGGCCCCACCTCCGCCTCTGGTGACCCCCTTTTGCATATATATTGCTCGCGTCCCGAAACCCTCAAGGACGGAACCCTTTTTCGCGATCTCATCTCTGTTCAGCCGCCGCCGCGCTTCCAAGATCGGGAGCACCAGGAGAACTCTTCCCGGCACCCTGCCGGAGGGGATAACCACCACCGGGAGCTTCTCCACCACCATGGACGCTTCCCGGATGAGTTGTGAGTAGTCCCCCTTGGACCATGGGTCCATGACCAGTAGCTATGTGATGTTCTCCTCCCCTCTTTGTTCTTCATGGATTAGACCTCGTGAGCTGCCCTACATGATCGAGGCACATATGTAATCTTTATGCTGTTGCTCTGCTGAGTTTGCTGGGATCCGATGGATTATGAGATTATGTTCAGATTGTGTGTGAGTAATATATTTGATTCACCTCTTTTATATTTATGTTCTTGAGTAATTCTTGCATGTTCTCCATTGCTATTTATTGCTTTGGCCGAGTAGTAGGTAGTAACTCTAAGAGGGAACGTTATGCTTGATTGTGGGTTCATGCCCCTCGATGACTAGCTTGAGTGACAGAAACATGAGTCTAGGGGATGTGCTGTTGCCACAAGGGGGAAAACAACGGTGCTTGTACTTGCGGGTGCAAGGATTGTTTACTTTACGCAAAGTTCTTTTAATGCAGTTGTCTGTTGTTTTGAGTCTACACTTTGGGTGGGATTCGCAACTTAATACCAGCGAGATGTTCTGGATAGATATCTCAAGGTGGATGATTAGTAGTAGATGTAGATGGATTTCGGTCTACTTGCCTTGGCGTACCGCCCATGCTTTTGAGCCTCTACCTTTCTTTACAGCATAGTTAGCATTGGTTTGCGCACATAATCCAATCAATTGCCCAGCTGTAATTTGTTTACCTCGCTTAGCTGTTTTATCGTCTTTTGGGAGAGAGACATCACTAGTGAACATCATGGGACCCCGGTCCATATTACCATCACTGATCACACCCGCTATTTAATTCCTGTTCTTATTTCCTAGTTGCAGTCATACCTATCACTATTATCTCTTGCGTTTGATCCTTTGTAAACGACAATGCCGGAGGGATTGACAACCTCTCTGTACTCGTTGGGAGCAAAGTTATTTGTATCTGTGTGCAGGTCCTGTCAAGCAAAAGTTTCTGGCGCCATTAACACCTTCTTGTTGACCCTCGGAGTCTCACGGGATTCGATCCTTGGTATCTTGCCAAGGGAAACTTGCCGTTACGCTACATCTCAAACCTTCCACTTGGGGTAACCAACGAGGGGCGAGAAGCCATCAAGCAAAGTTTCTGGCGCCGTTGCCGGGGACTCCACTCTTCAAGATAGGGGAGTTGCACGCTATCTTTTATCTTTGCTTTTTAGTCTTGTTAGTTTACCTTTCAGTTTTTGCTTTAGTGTCCCTTACCAAAAATCACAAAAATAGTTATCTTGCTTGCTGCTGCTATGGGTTCCACCGAGAACACCAAGTTGTGTGACTTCACTAGTCATAACAACGATGACTTTAT
The DNA here is from genome assembly GCA_902687465.1 of Secale cereale. Classification (NCBI taxonomy): domain Eukaryota; kingdom Viridiplantae; phylum Streptophyta; class Magnoliopsida; order Poales; family Poaceae; genus Secale; species Secale cereale. Next base: position 77,769,718 of record LR738713.1, read on the forward strand.
CTGCACGCCTATTACTACACCTGCCACTTCAGCACCTTCTTATGAAATTAAACCTGCTTTACTGAACCTAGTTATGAAAGATCAATTCTCCGGTGCTGGAGATGATGCTGCTTTGCACTTAAATAATTTTGTTGAGCTCTATGATATGCAAAAGTACCAAGAAATAGATGGTGATATTGTTAAGCTTAAGCTTTTTCCTTTCTCCTTGAGAGGAGGAGCTAAAATCTCGTTTCAATCCTTGCCTAGGAATAGCATAGATTCTTGGGACAAGTGCAAGGATGCCTTTATTGGGAAGTACTATCCCCCTGCTAAAATTATCCAACTAAGGAGTAACATAATGAATTTTAAACAATTGGATAATGAACACGTTGCCCAAGCTTGGGAACGCATGAAATCTCTTGTCAAGAACTGCCCTACTCATGGTTTGACTACTTGGATGGTTATCCAAACTTTTTATGCAGGCTTGAACTTTACCTCGCGGAACTTGTTGGATTCGGCCGCGGGAGGAACCTTTATGTCAACTACACTTGGTGCTGCCACGAAGCTTCTCGATGAGATGATGACCAACTATTCCCAATGGCACACCGAACGCGCTCCAACAGGTAGGAAGGTAAACTCTGTCGAGGAGATTTCCTCCCTAAATGAAAAAGTTGACTTGATCATGTCTCTACTTTCCAAGCAATCTTCTATTGATCCTCATGATGTTCCTTTAAATTCTTTGATTGCTCAAGATCAAGTAGATGTGAACTTTATCTCTAGAAACAATTTCAATAACAATGCTTATAGGAGTAATTTTGGTAGCAACCCTAGACCGTTCCCCTCTAATTCCTATGGGAACAACAATGCTTATCCTAGCACCAAGAACTCCACTTCTGAACTAGAGATTATGCTTAAAGACTTCATCACTACCCAAAAAGCCTTCAATAAGAGTGTAGAAGAAAAACTAAACAAACTAGATAATCTCTCTTCGAAGGTAGACAATTTAGCCCATGAGGTAGAGTTGCTTAAAATTAGAACTTCTCCTCTTGAGAAGAGGAAGACCACTCCTATGAATGCTATTCAAGTGCAAATTAATGAAAACATTAGGATGATGGCCAAACTTAAAGAGAGATGGGCTAGAGAAAAGGAGGAAGAAGATAGAATTAAGAGCCTTCCTACCCACCACACTGTTGCTACTATCCAAGTTGTTGAGGATATCCAAACTCTTAGCACCCAATGCACTCCTAGTCCCATTGGACCTATTAATGGTGATGCTATGACCTCAACTGTAGAAACTCCTATGACCATAGAAGCTACCAAACAAGTGAGCCTAAAGGACACCACTACCACTTTACTTGATAGTAGTGACCTTGATTTTGATAATTGCACCCTTTCTGAAGTTATTGATTTTCTTCACAAAATGTCTAGAGATCCCCACACTAGCACACTTAATCTTGCCTTCATAGAGCATATCACTAATGCTCTCATCAAAGCTAGGGAGGAGAAGCTTAGGGTAGAAAGCCTCCATACCTAGAAAGCTAGAAGATGGTTGGGATCCTATGATTAAAATTAAGTTGAATAACTTCTCTTGCTATGCTTTATGTGATGTTGGAGCTAGTACCGCCGTTATGCCCAAAAGAATATATGATATGTTTAAATTGAAATCTTTTGATCCTTGTTCTTTTGGTGATCATCCTGTTGATTCTTCCGTAAAGAAACCTTTGGGGAAGATCGACGATGTTCTTATCATTGTCAATGACAATTACATTCCCGTTGATTTTACTATTATGGATATTGAATGTGAACGTTCTTGTCCAATCATTTTGGGACGTCCTTTTCTTCGCATCGTTGGTGCTATCATTGACATGAAAGAGGGAAATATAAAATTCCAATTCCCTCTCAAGAAAGGAATGGAACACTTCCCTAGAAAGAAGTTTAAGTTGCCTTTTGAGTCCGTTACATGGGCTAGCTATTCTTTTACTCTTGATAAAACTTGATCTTCTCTCTTTGCATTATGCCTAGCTTAAAGGCATAAAAGAAAGCGCTTTTGGGAGGCAGCCCACAACGAATAAAGTTTTATTTTGCTTTTTTTGAGTCTTTATGTTTGTTACTACAGTAGCATCATCATTGTATCTTTTCTTTTCAGCTTTGTGCCAAGTTTAGCCTCCGATTGCAAGAAAGCTCAAAAGTTGTGACGTGCAGTCCAGAAAACAGATTCTGTCCTTGGACAGAAAAATTCATATAAAATCACCAGATCATCTTTTTGATCTGAATTTTTTTGACAGCGTGCTCTATACAATTGGCTTTCGGGCGTATGTTCTGAGTTTTTTGATTGGAGTTGCAGAAGTGCCCCGAAAAAATTATTTACTACCTGCTGGTCTGTTTTTCACAGATTCTGTCCTGTTTTGCCTTTTCTTCATTTTGCAAACCTTGAGCTTGCTTTTTCTTTGCAAAAACCTTTTGGCAATCTTGAGAAACAGTAGCTCTTCAAGATTATCTTTATTTCCAGCAAGGAAAAATTATTTTATTATGGGTACTAACCTCGCTAAACAGATTATGATGAGTTATGTATGAAGGGAGTTTTCAAGTGTGCGAGGGAAGATGATAAAAAGATTCAGGAGGGTCCAACGCTCAAGCTTGGGGATTCCCCCGTGCACCCCCAAGAAATATTCAAGAAGACTCAAGCATCTAAGCTTGGGGATGCCCCCGTGCATCCCCTTCTCCATCAACAATTATCAGTTCGTCTTTCGTTCCACTATATTTTAATCACTTCATGCGTTATGTGCTATGCTTGGAGCGTCTTGCTTTTAGTTTCCTTTTTAGTTTTCTTTAGCTTTGCTTGCTGTTCATAACGAGTTAGAACCCAGCTTTCTTTGTGTGGGAGAGAAACACGCTCCACTTCAACCTAGAACACAACATAGGATTTTCATGCTTATGTTTGCTGTGTGTGTTCTTTGTCTTTCCATAGCTGCTGTCATGTTTAGCTCTTAGTTTTCATGCTTTTCTTTTTAAAGAGCTTTTGTTTAGTTGGTTGTTGAACTCTCTTGAGTTTTCACGTTTATCTTGTTAAGAGAGTTTGCCTGTTGCACTGAGTTGTGTGTCTTAACTTAAAGTAGGTAATTGAGGTTGCTATTTAATTTTAGTAGTAACTTGCAATAGTTTTGAGGTATTGCCATGAGTAATGTTTGAACTTTTGGTGTCAAGAGCTTTAGCCTATTAGTGATAGATGTCGTATTTTGGGCAATCCGTGTTTATTTTCGAAAACCTACAAAATAGTTGAGAACTTTAGCTACTAAATGGATCACTAATCTTTGGAGGGATCGAATATTAGAGTACACTCACGTATCATGAGTCGAGGATGCGCAAGGGTAACCAAACCCCCATACACTCCTCCTCGGGGTACTTGTCTCTTTGAGAACCTCCTAATTAGATTGAGAGTTACCGATAATAAGTGCATGAGTTCTTCGGACTAATGTGAGTATTCGAAAGTTGACACTTCCACCTATCCATATTTTTCTAGCCTCTTCGGTACCGTGCATTGCCCTTTCTCACCTCGAGAGTTGGCGCATACTTCGCCGGTGCATCCAAATCCTTGGCACGATACGCTCTGTCATCATAAGCCTCATTATATCCTTCCTCAAAACAGCCACATACCTACCTATTATGGCATTTCCATAGCCTTTCCGAGATACATTGCCATGCAACATCCATCTTCTCATGACTTGATCTTCATGTCATACATGCTTTTTGCTTGATCGATGAGCCGCATGCTAGTTGGGCCTTGCCCTAATCATTGCTACATGACGCGCTAGTATCACTGCATATCCTGCTACACTGGCAGAGGCATACATTTGCATACATCATGATAGTTTCATTTTCTTTATGTTGGGTACTTTTGTAAAGTGTGAAAGATCTTCTATACTTCTTGTAATACATAGAGTGTTGCCCCTAAAGTGAGGAAAAGATCCCAAAGAGGACAAATCAAAAGATCCCAAAGAGGACAAAATCAAAAGATCCCAAAGAGGAAAAATGAGAGATAAATAGAAAGAGCCATTGAGGCCACGAAAATAAAATAAAAAAAAAATAGAAAAAAGAGAAAAAGAAATAAAAAGAGAGAAGGGGGCACACTACTATTTCCTTTTGAGAGATCCACACTCGTACTCCATCTTATACCTTGTACTCCATAGAGATTATCATTCATGCATATAGCTATGTGGGGACCTTTACACTATAGAACTTGGCTTGTATATTCCAATGATGAGCCTCCTCAAAAGAGCTCTAGGTCTTCTTGAGCAAGCAAGTTGGATGCACCCCCACTAGTTCCATTGGAGAGCTTACCTTAGCTCATATGTGCATCCGTTGGATGGCAATCCCTACTCCTCACATCATATCTGTCATTTGGCTTTCTCTCGCCGATGATTGTCCTCATTGATGTGAGCCTTTCACACCTTTTTTTTGTCTTCCCCCTCTATCATTTTTCTCTCTTTGCCATCCTAAGTGTCGACTTTCTTGCTTACGCTCATCCATTGCATGAGTGCTCAAAATATCGAAAGGGAGTGGATCATTTTGACTTGTACCTGGCTGACGGTCTGGGGATGAGTCAAGATAAGATTCCAAAGAAGACCAAGTGTGAAACTTTAGTAGATTAAGTTCTCAATAATATAAAAACTATGTTTTACTCTCTCATATATCCCTATCCCCTTTCTTGCACGCAAACACCATTTGGAGACATTCGAGTCACGGACAGCGAGAGCTCTTGCACCTTTATGTTCTTATGTTGCTTGTTACAATGCTAATATACACTCTTGCTTGTTATGACTTGAATTGGATTACATGCCTTGATTAATTTACTTAAAAGTTCTTATATGGTTGATAGCATGTCACCACAGAAATTATGCTTGTTATCATTTACCTACTCGAGGACGAGCAGGAATTAAGCTTGGGGATGTTGATACGTCCAAAACGTATATATAATTTCTGCTTGCTCCATGCCTCTTTTGTGTGATATTGCTATGATATTTATGCACTTCCATACACTTTTGATCATATTTGGATTAACCTATTAACTCAGTGCACCACAGTGCCAGTTCCTGTTTTCTGCTTTTTTTTCTATTTCAGGTTTCCCCCATATTAAAAGTGCCCTAAAAATTCCGGGAAAAATACAGGAAAAATCAGCGTATCGGGAGCTTCCAGAAAAACCAAGGCAGGGCCAGAGGGGAGCCTGGGGTGGCCCAGGCAGCCACCCGGCGCGGCCCCACCCCTGGCCGCGCCAGGGGGGCGCCTGGGGCCCCACCTCCGCCTCTGGTGACCCCCTTTTGCATATATATTGCTCGCGTCCCGAAACCCTCGAGGACGGAACCCTTTTTCGCGATCTCATCTCTGTTCCGCCGCCGCCGCGCTTCCAAGATCGGGAGCACCAGGAGAACTCTTCCCGGCACCCTGCCGGAGGGGAGAACCACCACCGGGAGCTTCTCCACCACCATGGACGCTTCCCGGATGAGTTGTGAGTAGTCCCCCTTGGACCATGGGTCCATGACCAGTAGCTATGTAATGTTCTCCTCCCCTCTTTGTTCTTCATGGATTAGACCTCGTGAGCTGCCCTACATGATCGAGGCACATATGTAATCTTTATGCTGTTGCTCTGCTGAGTTTGCTGGGATCCGATGGATTATGAGATTATGTTCAGATTGTGTGTGAGTAATATATTTGATTCACCTCTTTTATATTTATGTTCTTGAGTAATTCTTGCATGTTCTCCGTTGCTATTTATTGCTTTGGCCGAGTAGTAGGTAGTAACTCCAAGAGGGAACGTTATGCTTGATTGTGGGTTCATGCCCCTCGATGACTAGCTTGAGTGACAGAAACATGAGTCTAGGGGATGTGCTGTTGCCACAAGGGGGAAAACAACGGTGCTTGTACTTGCGGGTGCAAGGATTGTTTACTTTACGCAAAGTTCTTTTAATGCAGTTGTCTGTTGTTTTGAGTCTACACTTTGGGTGGGATTCGCAACTTAATACTAGCGAGATGTTCTGGATAGATATCTCAAGGTGGATGATTAGTAGTCGATGCAGATGGATTTCGGTCTACTTGCCTTGGCGTACCGCCCATGCTTTTGAGCCTCTACCTTTCTTTACAGCATAGTTAGCATTGGTTTGCGCACATAATCCTGTCAATTGCCCAGCTGTAATTTGTTTACCTCGCTTAGTTGTTTTATCGTCTTTTGGGAGAGAGACATCACTAGTGAACATCATGGGACCCCGATCCATATTACCATCACTGATCACACCCTCTATTTACTTCCTTTTCTTATTTCCTAGTTGCAGTCATACCTATCACTATTATCTCTTGCATTTGATCCTTTGTAAACGACAAGGCCGGAGGGATTGACAACCTCTCTGTACTCGTTGGGAGTAAAGTTATTTGTATCTCTGTGCAGGTCCTGTCAAGCAAAAGTTTCTGGCGCCATTGACACCTTCTTGTCGACCCTCGGAGTCTCACGGGATTCGATCCTTGGTATCTTGCCAAGGGAAACTTGCCGTTATGCTACATCTCAAACCTTCCACTTGGGGTAACCAACGAGGGGCGAGAAGCCATCAGCGACAGGGTGGCCGAGCTTGAGGTGGCGCTGGACGGCGGATCCTGGCCCTGCCTACGGGTCGGCAGGCGCGACGCTGAAGATGGAGGCGCGTCGGGGCTCGGCCTTGGCGTGTCGGTGGCCGGCGCGAGGCGCGAAGGGGGAGAAGGACGGTGCTCGGAGAGGCGAGGCGTAGGACCCTGGCGGCGGGCGGCGCGGCTCCTGGCTGGCCGGGCTGCTCCGGCACGGGAGGACGAGGCACTCGCGACGGCGGGCTCGGGCTCCCACAGGCGAGGCGGCTGGAGCACGGAGGGGTCGCGGCGACGGAGCAGTGGCAGCGGGGCGCTGGCTCGCCGGCGAAAGGGCTCCAGGCGGCGGGGATTGGAGCTGCGGGGCGAGCGAGGACTGGAGGAGAAGGACGAGATCGAGGGAGGTCGAGGGGAGAGGGTGATCGGGCGCTGGGGCGAGCGAGGGGAGAGCGAGGGGGTTCGGGCGAGAGGAGGGAGATGCTGGCGGCGCGAGGGGGAGAGATCGAGAGGATGGGGGTACTGGCATCGCTAGGGTTACGAGGGGAGATCGGGCCAGCCTGGAGGCTGATGGGCCTAGGAGGGATGGGCCGGTGCGGCTTGGGCCAGAAGGACCTGATGGACTGGGTCCTCTCCTAATAAAAAGAGAGAAAAGAAGAAGAAAAAGAAAATAGAGACAAAATAAAGGAAAAGAAAGAGGGGGGTTAGGAGTAGAGTTTGGGCAAGAGGTTATTTTACCCGGACTCGCAAAAATGTCCACGGTCCACGAAAATAGGAGAGGCAAGAATGCAAGAGTAAAATTCGAACTCATTTGAATTTAATTCAAATGGCTTGAATTAGGGCAAGGTTTGAGGCAAGGAAAGAGAAAGAGAAAGAGAAGGCATGGGGAAAATATGCAAGTGTGTTGGGTTAATTCCAAACAAATGGAATATTTATTTATAATAGCTCCATAATATTAGGAGGATATGTTATAAAGAGAAGTCATTCTTCCCTCGATTTAAATAGATCAAAAGATCTATGCAATTTATTTGGTTGAGATGCAAAAGAAATATGACATGATGGCATGATGACAAGATGCAATGCAAAAATAAATAACACAAGCACAAAAGAAAACACACGGGAGAACCCGGAACATCTGGAATCTTCTGGGACGTCGGTCTTCGGGCGTCACAACTCTCCCACACTAACAGAGTATCTCGACCCGAGATCCTGGAGATGGCACCGGATAAAAAACGGGAGAGGAAGAGGTAAAACAGAGTTGCTTCTTTGACAAACGAGTGAAACCACGAACCTGTGAGGTTGACCAAATTGAAAGAGGAATACAACGGAGGTGAACGAATATGAAAACACTCCGTTAGAAAAGAGGAACATGGAGCATTACGAGAACCTTGCAGGTTGAAAGACATGAAACAAGAGCTCACGGATGACGAAAGAATTTCAAAACCACTCCGGTTAACCAAGATTGAGAAGGAATAAGAACGAAATAATTTGGACAGCACTCCGTCTGAAAATGGAAGGAATTAACATGAGCTTGAGAAGATGGGATGATACTTGATGAAAACAACAACACACAGCCTCCGGAACATTGAAAGAATGGCACAAGGGTAAGAAGGATTTCAGGCAGCACTCCGGTTGAAAAGAGAGGCAAACTTGATAAGATGAGGGAACTAGAATGGAGGTCACGACACTCCTGTTAAATGATAAGCAAGGGAAAGAACATGATCTCGATAAAACGAGATGATGGTTTGGAGAGAGCAACATAACAATGCCTCCGGAATGAAAGAATAGCATATAAATCAATGAAAGACTTGAACGGAGAAGAAAAAGACAGCTTCTCCGACAAATGAGTTTGAAAGAGCATCCTTACAACGATAGATTGAATATAGTTGTTGGAAATTCAACAACGAAAAGAATAAGCTTCATGTGGGCTTATGGAAAACATCTCAAAATTAAGAGGTGACAACCAGCCACTAACGGAAACGATTGATTGCATTGAGATCAACAAGGAGACGATAAACTTATTTCGTCGGGATGATAAATGAAGAATTTGGGTCATTTGTAAGCACCATAATTAGCAACAATTCTCAGGAAAGCTTTTAGGTGAATTATAACCCAAGATAACTCGAATGAAAAAAATGAAGGGTTGAAAGATTTCATGAACGAAGAATAAGATGGTTTCATTCTTGATAACTCGTGAATGAAGAAACATGAAGGAAATTGTCAAGAATGACATAACACCATCTGAAAAGATAAGGTAGAAAGGATTGCAATTGGAATGCATGACGAAGAATGCTTGAGCTCCAACAAGAATCTTGATGAAAACTTCGAGGATGAATTAAAACATGATGAAGCACCATGATAACTCCGGTAATGAAAGCAAGAGAAGTGAAAGATGAAAAGAATAAGATTCAAGGCCCGCGGTGAATTAGATGGAGCTTTGAAATGATATAATTGAAATAACTTGGAGCTCCGGAAACAAGATGAACAACTTAGAACCGAGAATATTATATGATGAACAAGCTCCGAAGGAAGGGATTAATCACCTCGAGGAAAATAAGAATAAGATTTACAGTATGCTTATCCTTCATCAAATTAAATTGATGACAAGCAATGGAATTGGCCTACTACTTATTCTCGTTGCAAAGAATTAAAGAGAGATCTAGTACAACCTTGGATAAATATTCAACAAAGCACCGGTAGGATTATGAAAAGAACAAATGAATTAAAACGATAACAATGGAAGGGTAATCTCGAAAGAACCACCGTAAGAATGTTGAGACGAACGAAGAGGCATCATTGAAGAATATTTGGAGAACGAAGTTGAAAACTAAGAACGAGGAAATCTTCTGAAATGATGGCCTTCGGAGGATCACAATGGAAAGAATTCATGAAATGCTTCGGATGGGTATAAAAAGAATTCCTCACAATCGGAACAATAATGAGGATGGCATGAAGCTAGAGCCACGAATCTTGGAAGAACGGATAAGGATTCAAGAGGAACTCATCTTCGAGTCTTCAAAATCTGAGAAGACGATGAGATACACAACCATGAATTGTATAGACACTCCGTAATGAAGAATTAAAAGGTTGAACCAATGATGAGAAGAATTTGAAAGCGATCTTGGAGAAGGCATGTGACTGATGGGAATCATTCTTACGTCACACTTTGAAAAGAGTTTGAGTATAACTCCAGAAAAATTGGAAGAGTCAGGTAAGATCCTGGAAAAAGACCTGTGGGTTAGGGCCCACTCAAAGAAATCACCGTTGAAAAAGATTGCTTAAGAGATATTGCACCGGTTGGATGAATGGCTTGAATAAGATGATAATCCTCAAAATATCTTGAAAGGATTAAGAATGGAAACGCGGATCTTCTAAGATATCTTGAGCACTCCGGATATGAACATAGAGAGAGTTGAATAAAATAAGAGAGCTTTGGATAATAAATTTCAACATGGGAAAACATGTGAAACAAGAGGCACAAATATGATCAATATGGAAGCTTGGATTTATACCACCGGAGAAGAAACGAGAACAAAGAATGAAAAACTTGAAGCTCTTGAGCATCTTCCTGAGAATCACCGGATAAGAACATTGAAGGAAATGAATGAAGAAATATCACATGAATAAAATGGATACTTCATTTGAGAATTGCTGGCTCATAAAGAAAAAGGGTGGGAGGGTGGGGAAAACAAAGACAACTTGAGACGAACAAAATGGACACCGGTTGAAAAGAATTTAACATGACCATCTTGATGATTAAGAAGGACTAGCACTCCCATATCAATATGAGAACACCGATTAGGAAAGGAATGGAATCAACACTTGACATCGAAGCAACTCGAATACCAGAATCAAAACAAGAACAAAGGATAGATATGTTGTAACATAATCTTCACAATATCATTCGAACAGAGAATTGAACGAATGAATTCCGCAGGTACATCAACTTGTCGAGAAGCCAATTGGAAGAACAAAAGATAAATAAAAACAACAAGGCGCAGATGGAACAAATACAAGATAGAAGTTTCATTCGACATATTCGTGCTGAAAGCTAATGGAACGTGTTACAAAAGGGTTTTGCAATCCCCGGATCAGCATAGCCAAGGACCCTTTAAGATGCAACTCCCGATCGAAACAACGCCCATAAACCACTTCACTCAATGTAGAACCCCGAACTTCATATCATGCATTCGTTGGAAGAATGTCTACGAGCTACTAGATGAACCCACCTATTAATTTCCGAAAGTTTCCAGTTATGCAATCAGGTGTTGGGGATACAGGGGAAGCACCACACACTCAACTCTAATCCTACATCCAGCTGTATCCATCCTTCAACACATAACCAGTTATTTCCGGAAACCGTTTACCTCGGACCTTCGAAACGCATCTACTATACAAGCTATGGCAATACTCCCGAACTACCTCCCCAGTACTGGGTGATGTCGGGGTTATCTTGCCACTAACCGCATAGGAGAGTTTTCGATGTCAGCCGTCTTAAGTATTCCAGAACTGATGCGATATATTTGTGACGACAACACCTCGGAGCTCAACTCCCCGGAACACTGCCACAACCCCTAAATGACAGGAGGCATCGAGAACAATGTTCTCGTCACAAAGACACCGGAACAATCCAAACAATACTCGCGTGATCCTAGAAAAATTAGGTGCATTTTTGAGAGTGGAAGAGACAAGAGTAATCGTCAGGAGTCCTCACCAGAGTGAAAAGGGATGAGGAGCAAAAGAAATCCTACTCTCCGATATATATATAGGACTCAAAACATTTTAAGTGTGTGTCTAGACTCAACCGTCAGCGATTCGATCAATCAGTGGGGGCTTCTAGGTCGAAGAAGGCTCTGAATACCAACTTGTAATGCCCAGGATGGGACTATACTTCCTACGTGTCGAGGCACGACTTAAAGGTATAAGCCCATTCTGGAATGATCTCAAGTTTGGTATCTTTGCACGAGTCATGTAAAAATGGGGATGAAATTGCAAAAGGAGATAGTTGGCTTACACTCGCCACTTCACACAATACATTACATAAGAAAAACATCATTCAAAACATCACAACCCGACTACGGGCGAAGATCCAAAAGAAAGATACCAAAACACAAAGCCACAGGTCCGAATCGCCCCTAGTAGAAACCACTACTGATCGTCGAAAACGTCACAAGCATACGGCCACGCTCTTCATCGAGCTCCCAGTGAAGTACTTGAACCATCTCCTGCTTCAAACTCGGCTGAACCTGCATCTGGTGTTGTAGTATCTGTGAGCCACGAGGACTCAGCAATCCCATAACCATGGGTATCAAGACTAGCAAAGCTTTATGTGTTGGAAGAGGTAAAGTGGTGAGGTTGCAGCAGCGGCTAAGCAAATATGGTGGCTAACTTACGAGTACAAGAATAAGATGAGCATCTACGCAAACGGTCGCAACTAGTAGTGATCGCTAAAGATCCTGAACTACTACGAGTCAAACATAACCCCACCATGTTCTCTTCTCAAAGTGAAAAGAGACAGTCACGGTTACTCACACAGTTGTGTGTTTTACTTCGGATCCTCTGTCAAGTTTTCTACAACCGGACATTAACAAATTCCAATCTGCCACATAACCGCGGGCACGGCTTTCAAAAGATCATAACCCTGCACGGGTATCCCAACTTAGCCCATCACAAGCTCTCACGATTAGCTGAAGTGATAAATATAATATCATCACCCCTTATCTTAGGGAAAACCGATCAGGCTCGGCATCCCGGTGCACAAGACATTTCGACGATGGTAAAACAAGTCCAGCAAGACCTCCCGGCGTGCCGACACCCTGATAGTAGCCGCGCGTATCTCGTCTCAGGCCACGTCCGGATGAGCAGCACGTACAGTAACCGAAGACCCCAGATAACTGGGTGGCACCGCAAGTGGCTCTAGTTTGGGACCAACACCATCAGCACTGGCCCCCCCTGTTATGTAGAATTAAGAACCCGGGGACATGACCCCCTATGCAATTAATTAATTAATTAAGTTGTTATTATGAGCAAATTAAAACCAATGTTGGACCTTGCTGGAGGAGTTTTATTCAAAGTCGAACTGTCAAGGGGTCCCCATCCACCCATCGTGTAAGGAACGCAAAATCAAGGAACATAATGCCGGTTTATTGGCGCCTAAGGTGGCATGAGTGGAACAAAACACCAAGCAAAAGGCCAAGCCTTCCACCCATGCCCAGTATATAGGTGTGTTAATAATAATAATAATAGATATTGTGATATTCCAACAACAAGTTCCCACCTGGAACGATCTTCATCTTCACCTGCAACTAACAACGCTATAAGAGGGGCTGAGCAAGCGGGTAACATAGCCAAACAATGGTTTTGCTAGGAAGGTTTCAAAGGTTAGAGGTTTCATGGCAACAAGGAGAGGCTGGCAATAATGATGGGTAGCGCGACATGTAACGATAGCATCGAGACACTAAGCATGGCAATGATAGTAAAGGTATCCAAGGGTATGATCATCTTGCCTGGGATTCCGCAAGGGAGAAGAACGGGTCCACGAAGTAGACGGAGCAACATAGTCGAGCGAATCCTCACAACTCCGAAATGAAACCGAAGCTAACAAGAGAAGCAACCGGAAAGAAACAAGCAACACGGTAAACACACAAGCATAAACATGGCATACGATGCACCTCCAAGTATGATGCATGTCCGGTTTAATTATGCATGGCATGGCAATGTGCACAAACAAAACTACAAGTTAAGTGGAGCTCAATATGCAACGAGTTGCATATTGACGAAACACCACATTTTAATTATTTAATTAACTCTCGTTTATTTACAAGACAAGATTAAATGTTTGTTAACATGGCAAGAGGTGAAGCATAATAAAACTACACTATTTAGACATTTTAAATGAGGCCGGGAATAACAACAACAATTCCGGGAAAATCCCCATATGCATGTTTAGCAATTTTAAGCAACAACAATTCACACATTTTAATGTTGTTAACATGATGCGGATGACATGATCAAGTTTATGCAATTTTAGTAAAAGTTAACATGAAGGGATATGAAGTATTGTCATCGTGGTGGAAGGAAAGGGTGCCACGGCAACGATTCGAAATGATGCAACGGCAACATCTCGGTTCCGGTAACTCGTTGAGAGTCCGGTGCAAAAGCAAGGTGGCGTGAGCAAGCCGAACAAGATGAAAGGTGGGGTGATCCCGTCACCGGGTTCCCACGGGTCGGCGACGAGGCAACCGAGGAGCATGACAAAAGAGGGGCACAACGGGCACGGAGCACACAAGGGAAACATCTCATACAACACATGCATTCCATGGGTCATCGGCTCGGGGTTATACCTTCGAAGCATTCGTTCTCGAAGCGGTTCGAGTCGTCGAGGGACGTAGTGGAAGTAGTGGAAGTAGACGTTCTCGCGAGTCGTGGTACACATTCGTAGAGGGAAGTAGTCGTTCCGTAGAGGTACATGTTATGTAGCCGTTCACGTTCCGTAGAGGTACTTGTCGCGGCATCGGACGTCTTCGGGGCGACGGTAGTCGAACTTGGAGGGGGTAACGGTAGTCGTTCACGATCGTCTTGCCATTTGGCGCCATCTTGGTCTTGGCGGCGGTAGTGGTACACGGCGACGGTAGTCGTTCACGGAGCTCGTTTTTCTGTAGATGTTCGGGTCATCGTGGTACTTGTCGGTCTCGGTCTTGTCGATCTTGCCTGTCTTGGCGAAACCAGGGGTCGTCGTGGTACTTTAATCGAAACGGCAACACACAACGCGAGTGTAACAAGCAACAGATTGGTGTGGTACTGGCCACACAAGGTGGTCTCAGCCGCCGGATATGTGTACATGCATCACATGGCTCGGGCTTGAGCAAGAGGCGAATGCAAGGCAGCGCAGTGATGAAGCAGAGGTGGGCCGCGGCGCTGGAGATCGATGGGGAGGCTGGGCGCGGGGCGACGCGGAGGTCGTGACGGGCGGTAGGGTGGCCGAGCTTGAGGTGGCGCTGGACGGCGGATCCTGGCCCTGCCTGCGGGTCGGCAGGCGCGGCGCTGAAGATGGAGGCGCGTCGGGGCTCGGCCTTGGCGCGCCGGTGGCCGGCGCGAGGCGCGGAGGTGGAGAAGGACGGCGCTCGGAGAGGCGAGGCGCAGGACCCTGGCGGCGGGCGGCGCGGCTCCTGGCCGGCCGGACTGCTCCGGCGCGGGAGGACGAGGCACTCGCGACGGCGAGCTCGGGCTCCCACAGGCGAGGCGGCTGGAGCACGGAGGGGTCGCGGTGACGGAGCAGTGGCAGCGGGGCGCTGGCTCGCCGGCGAAAGGGCTCCAGGCGGCGGGGATTGGAGATGCGGGGCGAGCGAGGACTGGGGGAGAAGGACGGGATCGAGGGAGGTCGAGGGGAGAGGGAGATCGGGCGCTGGGGCGAGCGAGGGGAGAGCGAGGGGGTTCGGGCGAGAGGAGGGAGATGCTGGCGGCGCGAGAAGGAGAGATCGAGAGGATGGGGGTACTGGCATCGCTAGGGTTACGAGGGGAGATCGGGCCAGCCTGGAGGCTGATGGGCCTAGGAGGGATGGGCCGGTGCGGCTTGGGCCAGAAGGACCTGATGGACTGGGTCCTCTCCTAATAAAAAGAGAGAAAAGAAGAAGAAAAAGAAAATAGAGACAAAATAAAGGAAAAGAAAGAGAGGGGTTAGGAGTAGAGTTTGGGCAAGAGGTTATTTTACCCAGACTCGCAAAAATGTCCACGGTCCACGAAAATAGGAGAGGCAAGAATGCAAGAGTAAAATTCGAACTCATTTGAATTAAATTCAAATGGCTTGAATTAGGGCAAGGTTTGAGGCAAGGAAAGAGAAAGAGAAAGAGAAGGCATGGGGAAAATATGCAAGTGTGTTGGGTTAATTCCAAACAAATGGAATATTTATTTATAATAGCTCCATAATATTAGGAGGATATGTTATAAAGAGAAGTCATTCTTCCCTCGATTTAAATAGATCAAAAGATCTATGCAATTTATTTGGTTGAGATGCAAAAGAAATATAACATGATGGCATGATGACAAGATGCAATGCAAAAATAAATAACACAAGCACAAAAGAAAACACACGGGAGAACCCGGAACATCTGGAATCTTCTCGGACGTCGGTCTTCGGGCGTCACACGATTACAGAAACTTCATCAACTAACAAACAGAAGTGGAATGCTCTATGGAAATTACATGTGGTTCCAAAAGTTCGTGTATTCTGGTGGAGAGTACTTCGGGGAATCCCACCAGATTCTGTCACTCTGCAATATCAACACATTAAACCCTTGGGCCGGTGTGATATTTGCAAAGCTATGGATGAAATCTTGTTCCATGCATTAGTTTGATGCTCGCATGCAAGGCAATTCTGGATCGCAGCTGTAGATAGATTCCAGCTTCGTCTACCTCGGTTGCATCCGGATACTTGGGCGCATGATATTCTTATGGATCCCTAGTTCGCAGAAGAAGATCGCTGCAGAATTATTACGATCATGCATATCATATGGTCATCGCGCAACTGTTGGACTAATGATCGCGATGGTTACGACCCAGTTCAGGCCCTAAAGTGGATTCATGAAACCTTGGCTATACTGGATCTTCCGTCGGCACGTAAGGTGAGCTCGGCAGCTCAGTGTTGGCGCCTGCCCGAGGCTGGTTGGGTTACTATAAACACGGATGCTGCTATCAGATATGAAGACATGAAGGCTGGAGCGGGAGGGGTGGCGCGTTCGCACCTTTCCTTTCTTGGAGCTTGGAGTAAACCTCTACCGGGTGTCACTGACCCGTTCATTGCTGAGGTCCTAGCTTTCCGGGAGGGGATGATCTTTGCTCAACTTCGTGGCTTCTCACACGTGATAATGGAGATTGACTGCTTGGAGCTAGTCAACATCTGGAAATCGCGCAACAATTCTCGCTCAATTGTTGCGCCTATCTTGGAGGAATTAGAGGAGATTAGTGCTAGTTTTGCTTCTTTGACGGTTACTCATGTTAGTAGATCTTGCAATGTACCAGCCCACCAGTGTGCTCGTCTCGCTTGCTCACTGGATGGCACTGAAAGCTGGATTGGTTCCAGCCCTGAGTTCTTACGTTCTTACCTAAGAACAGATTGTAACCTCATGCTACTTGTTCAATAAAGCTCCTAAATTCGTTGCAAAAAAGTTGTTTCTTTATTGCTTGTTGGCCTTCTCTAGTATATCATTTCGTACAAGAGTATACGTTGTGGAATTAGGCATACATACACACATTTTTTTTGGTAACTTTGACCCGAGAAATAACAAGTTGTTGAAAGCATGCCCCCGGTAAGTTTTATTTAAATATCATGGTATTTTACGCACAGCAGGCCTTGATAACTTACGTAAAAACACTATGGTAACTTTGACTCGGGATGAAAATTTGTTTTGGAACATCACACAGCCCCCCGATCCTGGTAACTTTGGCGCCGGGGGAGGAGGGGTGGTTGATGAAATATCCTCTTGATAACTTTTATGTGAATAGCATGATAACTCACACATCGCGAATCTGATAACTTATGTACCTCGATCCTGATAACTTTGGCATGGGGGGTGACGAAATATCCTCCGATAACTTTTTTTGTGAGCAACATGGTAATTCACACATCGCAGACCTGATAACTTATGTGCCTCGGTCGTGATAACTTTGGTGAGGGGAGTGATCAAATATACCCACAGTAACTTTAATATTAATAGAATGGTAACTCACACATCCCATACCTGATAAGTTATGTACACTGGTCCTGATAACTTTGGCACCGGGTGGGGGGGGG
>LR738713.1:77787159-77825707 GCA_902687465.1 Secale cereale
AACTTTTATGCGAATAACATGGTAACTGACATATCATAGACCTGATACCTTATGTACGTCGGTCTTGATAACTTTAGTAGGGGGAGGAGTTGATGAAATATCTCCCCGGTAACTTTTTGTGTAAATAGCTTGGTAACTCACACATCGCAGACCGATAACTTATGAGCCTCTGTCCTGATAACTTTGGCGAGGGGGTTGTTAGAAACATACACTCAAAAACTTCCGTGTAAATAGTTTGATACTATATCCATCGTATACGTGATAACTCACGCACAAACACCGCGGTAACTTTAACCCTTAGATGATAACAAGGTAAGAGAAACCAAGTTTATACGTGATAACTTACTTGGCCTAGAAGTCATAACTTTTGATCCGACAAAAGCCGTCCGAACATATCAACATGTGATCCAGTTTCGAAGCTCTCGTCGTGGCAGATTATTATGTGAAAATGATTTTCCGATCAGACCGATGATTTGACCTAACATTTGGAAGTTTTGAAATAGGGGGAAATCTAGGATTACATCAGCTATTATGTATTCTACTTCATTTGCATGTGGAGAGAAGGTTGTAGGACCATTTTTATGCCCAGGTAATTTATATATAACAAGATGTAACTTAGTTATCACAGACGTGATAACTTACTTAGCCTGGGCCTGATAACTTTTGACCCCCCAAAAAAGTAATATGAGATCTAGTTTTGAAGTTCTCGTCGCGACAAATCTTTCATGTGAAAATATTTTTTCAATCGGATCGACGGTTTGAGATACAAAACATTTTGAAGTTTTGAAATAGGGGGGAATTTAGGATGACATCAGCTATTATGTCAGGTTGGTTAAACTTTTTTATTCTCCGGTAATTTCTATATAAACAAGATGGTAACTTATGAACCAAAGACGTGATAACTTACTTAGCATGGGCCTGATAACTTTTGACTCAGAAAAGAAGTCGTTCGAACATATCAATATGAGATCTAGTTTCGAAGGTCTCCTCGCGATGATTTTTTTATGTGAAAAATGATTTTTCAATCGGAGTGACGGTTTGAGCTAGAAAACATTTTGAAGTTTGAAAAAAGGATGAATCTAAGATGACATCAACTTTTCATCCTCTAATGCATATATGCATGTAATTAGAGAAAGAAGTGCACGTGAAAACAAGATTAGTCATTTTAATGCATGTATGCATGTAATCAGAGTGAAATAAGGATCGTTCTTGCCTATTGCTAAAATTCGAACGTTTGATAGTTATAAAAGTCCTTAAGAAAACGGAGGCTCAATGTGTTGGGCGCATGTTTTCCATTCGAAATTTGCGTCATTTGCTATGTTCATTTTTTTGATATTATTTGTGAGTTGTAGAAGTAACACCCAGGAAGTATTTGGTTGCAACGAGTGTAATGGTAGTAATGGTTCTTGAATACATTGTCAATGGAAATGGGATGGAGGTGGAAACTGATTTTGTTTGGTTCACGAATGTAACGCTATGTAAATACATTTCGCACAAAAAGGTTATATGAAAATACAGTACAATGTTTGGTCCAGAGAATATGATGCAAATGCACTGTCCCACGCCAATCCAGCCGCCAGGCGATGTTGTACGCAAAACTATTCCCTCAAGACATCTGTGGCGCTACATGCGGCTTTCGTGAGCAGCTTCTTCTCCTCGACGGTGCCCCTTTCCCTCTCGCTTGCCTCCACAACCGCCACTGCAAGTCGACTCGACAAAGAAGACCAAAGTAGGAGAGGATCGTGGGCAGTCGGTTCGTTAGTCTATTGGAGCCGCAGTTGGTAAGGCAAAAAGAATTGAACAACTCGCCATCCCTAATAGAGCTTAGAGGTAAGAAATTATTGGTTGATTGTATCCTTAAACCGTTTTTTACACGAGGAACTACTCATCATGAATCCACTAATTGCTGTTGTTTCTGTTATTACCATGGCGTCTTCAGGTTGTGTTGTGGCTTACGAATCAGGTGTGATAATGAGCAACGATGAACCGTGGCCGAGTAAGGAGCGACACGTGTCGTACGTACAGTCCCGTCTAAATCGTGCATGCATACGTACAACTGAAGGAAATATGCCCTAGAGGCAATAATAAAGTTGTTATTTATATTTCCTTATATCATGATAA
Organism: Secale cereale; assembly: GCA_902687465.1. Classification (NCBI taxonomy): domain Eukaryota; kingdom Viridiplantae; phylum Streptophyta; class Magnoliopsida; order Poales; family Poaceae; genus Secale; species Secale cereale. Next base: position 77,789,281 of record LR738713.1, read on the forward strand.
ATGTTTATTATTCATGCTAGAATTGTATTAACCGGAAACTTAGTACATGTGTGGATACATAGACAAAACAGTATGTCCCTAGTATGCCTCTACTAGACTAGCTCATTGATCAAAGATGGTTATGTTTCCTAGCCATAGACATGAGTTGTCATTTGATCAACGGGATCACATCATTAGGAGAATGATGTGATGGACAAGACCCATCCGTTAGCATAGCACTATGATCGTTTAGTTTTACTGCTATTGCTTTCTTCATGACTTATACATGTTCCTATGACTATGAGATTATGCAACTCCCGAATACCGTAGGAACACCTTGTGTGCTATCAAACATCACAACGTAACTGGGTGATCATAAAGATGCTCTACAGGTGTCTCCAAAAGTATTCGTGGTGTTGGCATAGATCAAGATTAGGATTTGTCACTCCGAGTGTCGGAGAGGTATCTCTGGGCCCTCTCGGTAACACACATCATAATAAGCCTTGCAAGCAAAAGACTAATGAGTTAGTCACGAGATGATGTGTTACGGAACGAGTAAAGAGACTTGCCGGTAACGAGATTGAACTAGGTATAGAGATACCGATGATCGAATCTCGGGCAAGTAACATACCGATGACAAAAGGAACAACGTATGTTGTTATGCGGTTTGACCGATAAAGATCTTCGTAGAATATGTAGGAACCAATATGAACATCCAGGTTCCGCTATTGGTTATTGACCGGAGATGAGTCTCGGTCATGTCTACATAGTTCTCGAACCCGTAGGGTCCGCACGCTTAACGTTTGATGACGATCGGTATTATGAGTTTATGAGTTTTGATGTACCGAAGGTAGTTCGGAGTCCCGGATGAGATCACGGACATGACGAGGAGTCTCGGAATGTCCGAGACATAAAGATTGATATATTGGACGACTATATTCGGACACCGGAAGTGTTCCGGAAAAGTTTCGGATTTAACTGGATTGCCGGAGGGGGTTACCGGAACCCCCTACGAGGGGGGATGGTCCATAGTGGGCCTTGAGGAAAGGAGAGAGGCAGCCCATAGAGGCTGGCCGGCGCCCCACCAGGGGATCCTAGTTGGACTAGGATTGGGGGGGGCGCCACCTCTCCCTCTTTTCCTTTCCCTCTCTTCCTTCTTTGGTGGTTCCTACTAGGAATAGGATTGCAATCCTATTCCTAGTAGGATTGCACCCCTAGCCGCACCAAACAAGGGCCGGCCGGCCTCCCCCCTTGCTCCTTTATATACGGGGGCAGGGGGCACCCAAAGACACACAAGTTGAATTGTTCCAGCCGTGTGCGGTGCCCCCCTCCACAGAAACACACCTCGGTCATACCGTCGCGGTACTTAGGCGAAGCCCTGCGCCGGTGAATACATCATATCCGTCACCACGCCGTCGTGCTGACGAAACTCTCCCGTGAAGCTCAACTGGATCAAGAGCTCGTGGGACGTCATCAAGCTGAACGTGTGCTGAACGCGGAGGTGCCGTACGTTCGGTGCTTGATCGGTTGAATCGCGAAGAAGTTCGACTACATCAACCGCGTCACTTGACGCTTCCGCTTCCGGTCTACAAGGGTACGTAGACACACTCTTCCCTCTCGTTGCTATGCATCTGGTAGATAGATCTTGCGTGATCGTAGGAAAATTTTAAAATACTACGTTCCCCAACAACAACCATAGGGCAAAAGATATGGCTATGTACATACATACGGGCGGGGTCTCGAATGCGTACTCGCGCATACGTACAGCCAGGGCTGGTGTACATGGTGAGACAGCGGACAGCAGCAACAACGTCGTGTTCATCGGCAGCCAACTGGCGGGGTCGGAACGAAAAAACAGTGTCGTGTTCATCGGGAGGCAACATAATGCGTCGTGTTTATCGGGAGCCAACCGGCTTGGACAGAACAGTCAAAACCCGGTGTGGCGTACCGCAAAACGAAGGGAAACGACCTTCTGCTGGAGCGTGTACGGTCGAAACAGTGTCATGTTCCTCGGGAAGGGTTTGGCGTACCGCGAAACAAAGGAAACAACCTTCTGCTCGACCGGCTACGGTCAAAACGAGATCCTATTCATCAGGAGGGGTCTGCCATACCGCAAAACGGAGAAAAGGGATTTGTGTTGGAGCGCTACGGTTGAAACGGGGTCCTATTCATCGGGAGGGGTGTGGCGTACCGCAAAACGGGACTCCACGGGCTACTGTACATCCACCGTCGACTTCCTCCAACCTCCACCTCCACTATTCATCCAGTGTGTTTTCCACTGCCTCCACCTGCTACTGTTCAACCAGCCCTCCACTCGCTACTGTTCAACCAGCCCTCCACGGGCGTAATGCCCCGAGAATCATGCTACAGTAACTCCACGCTAATGATGCCATGTCATCGTCATTATTTTTGCTAAACCTCACTTTCTTTCAAGCCAAAATCAAATTCAAATGCAAATGATAGGTCAAATTATAATTTAATAAAACATTAAATTAAAATTGTTCCTTAGGTTGAAAATATTCATTAGATAATTTTCATGCATTAACAAACTTTTTATAGATGTTTAAAATGCCTCTAAGTATTAAAAGAGTACCAAAACAACCCCATTCAAGTCATTTCCATTTAAACAAAATACAAACAAATTCAAATAAACTTCAAACTTTCGGTGGCAGTACAAAATAATGCATAGTAATTGTATGGCAAAGTTCCACAATTTACAAAAGCCATGTGATGCTAAAAGGTAATGCCAAAGCTGTAAAGAAAGTCAAAAACATAAATATAAAAATAAGAAATAGAAAAAAGCCTGGGGCCACTGTGCATCTGGGCTCTAGTTGCACAGTGCCCTGGCCCAGCCCACCTGGGGTCTCCCCTTTCCTCTTTTCACAGAATAGAGGCGTGGCACACATTCATGGCGCCCTGGCCATGGATGGCCACCACGTCGCCCCACTAGTTGTATAAACACGCCCCCGCGAAATCCTAGACTCACCTCATCCACTCCCCCTCGATCCCCCATCAGCCTCCTCCTCTTCCGTTCGATTTTGAGCTCAAAATGCGCCGCGGTCACCACTACCTCGCCCTCTTGCCGCGGCCACCGTCATCGCCGTCGCTCGGGAACACGTCCTGGAGGATCGCCACGCTCGGCTTCGTCCTTTCCGGGGACCAGCTCGAGTCGGGGAGCTGCGTAGCCGATGCCATCGCCGTCTTCTTCGATTGGTCGTCACCAAATCGCTGTCGATGTCGTCGTTCCGGTCTACCCTGGCCCTCCACGAGCACGCCAACGGACTCACCGTGAGTCCCTCCCTCGGATCCCCTTACCCTCCCTTTGATTTGTACACCGTAGGCCACCATCACCATCATGACCGAGCTCCTCTCTACGTGCCACAGCTGCTTCTGCGATTTGTGTGTGCTGCATGCCCGCCTCCCCGCATCGGGCCTCTGCCAGGCCGCATCCCCTCACCACGTTCGGCCATGAGCCACTGCCCCTGCTCGTGCCCGCCACTGCTGCACGCCCACATGCTTGTTGCGCTGGCCCGCGCCCCTCCCGCTTGCGAGCCGCTGCTTGTCGCCTGGAGCACCCGCACCGCGCTGCCGCTGCTATGCACCACTGCCGACCACCCCTGATGCATGCCCTGTCCATCGCCTCGCCGCGCCCCTGCACCGCCATGACTGCAGCCCCCCTCGCTCGCGCGCTGCTGACTGGTTGTCGATCCCGCCTCTGCCTCTCGCTCCCCTCGCCGAACCCCGCGCTTGCCCCGCGCCCAGCCCCGCCAGAGCATGCCTGCACCGCGCCCGAGCACCACCGAGCTTCGGCCACCGTCGCCGTCGCCGCAACGCGCCACCTCCGGCAGCCCCGCGAGCATCATCAGGTGCGCCGCATCACTAGCTCGCCAACGCACACATCCGCCCGTCCTGTCGTCACCGGAACCTGCCGGCCGGAGTCCCTCCACCGCGCCGGATTAGCGCCGGCGTTAGGGCACTGATGTGGCGCCCAATTAACTGCAATTGCCCTGTGTGAACCACTGACAGTGGGCCCGGTTAGATACCATTAGGGGCTAACCAAAAATAAAAATAGACTACCCCCCCTAAACAACCACTGACATATGGGTCCCATGTTCACTTTTCACCCTTTGACTAGTCTGCGTTGACCATTGGCTGGGTGGTCAACTAGGACCACTGACCCCACTTGTAAGCCACTATGGCTATCTCACAGTGTCAGACCCAAAATGCAGTTCTATCCCGACCACGTGACACACTCGTGATTGGGGCACAATCGCATTTGGGGCGCTTAGCAAGATGGATATCATTACATCGTACCATTACATAAATACATGGGGATACAAAAATTCATACAAGTCACATGAATACAACAATATCAATACAAGACATCCGACTACGGATGCAAACATGAAAAGCACAACGACATCCATCTGCTATCCCAGGCTGCCGACCAGGAACCTAGCCCAAGACTAACGAAGAAGAAGAAGAAGAAAGAACTCCAACACAATTAAGATCGCTCTCACGTCAAGTCATCGGAAATCTGCACCTGCAACTGTTGTTGTAGAATCTGTGAGCCACAAGGACTCAGCAATCCCATAACCATGGGTATCAAGACTAGCAAAGCTTTATTGGGTATGGAAAGGGTAGCGGTGAGGTTGCAGCAGCGGCTAAGAAAAAGTATGGTGGCTAACGTACGAGTACAAGAATAAGATGAGCATCTACGCAAACGGTCGCATACTAGTAATGATCGCTAAAGATCCTAAACTACTTACGAGTCAAACATAACCCCACCGTGTTCTCTTCTCAAAATGAAAAGAGACAGTCACGGTTACTCACGTGGTTGTGTGTTTTATCTCGGATGCTCTGTCAAGTTTTCTACAACCGGACATTAACAAATTCCCATCTGCCACATAACCGTGGGCACGACTTTCGAAAGATCAAACCCATGCAGGGGTGTCCCAACTTAGCCCATCACAAGCTCACGATCTGCGGAGTCGCAACTCCAAAGTGAGAAGACCCGAGTATTCTTGGAATCCCATGCTCAAGATATTCCTACAAAGGTAAAACTAATCCATCAAGACCTCCCGACGTGTCGGCACCTTGATAAGAGCCGCGCGTATCTCGTCTTAGGCCGCGATCGGATTGTCCAAACTTCCGATAGACCAAAATACCAGAGTTGCCCCTGGCGATCACCGGCGGTTGACAGGTTTGGACCAACACTCATGAGGAGCACTGGCCCGGGGGTTGATTAAGAGTCCTCGGGTGCTAGCCGGTCCCTATGCAAGTTTTTTAGTTATTAGGCAAATGTAGTACCAAGGTTGGGTCTTGTTGGAAAAGCTTTAAGCAGTGCGAATTATCAAGGGGGCCTATAAACCCCAACTGTGTTAGGAACACAAAATCAAGGAACATAACGCCGGTTTATCGGTTCTTAAGACGGCATGAGTGGAACAAAACACCGAGCAAAAGGCCAAGCCTTCCACCCATTGCCAAGTATATATGTGCATTAATATAATTAATAGATATTGTGATATTCCAACAAGGTCAGGCTCCATGTTGGAGCAATCAACTGAGCAAGCGGGTAACGTAGCCAAACAATGGTTTGCTGGGAAGGTGTCAAAGGTTAGAGGTTTCATGGCAAGAAGAAGAGGCTAACAACAAAAGATAGGTAGCGCGACATATAGCGATATCATCGAGACAACTAGCATAACAATGGTAGTAAAGGTATCCAAGGAGACGGTCATCTTGCCTGAGATCCCGCAAGGAAGAAGAACGAGTCCATGAAGAAGACGAAGAAGAAGCCACGAAGACGAGCCAAGTGTAGTCGAACGAATCCTCACGATCGCAACGGAACAAGCACTAACGAGAAGAAGCAGGCAACACGGTAAACACACCACACAAGAACATGACATAATGCTCAACCAAGTATGATGCAAGACAAGTCTATATGATGCAAAATATGGCAAGGATGATGCACACAAGATCAACACAAAACAACAAGTTTAAATGAGGCCGGAATCAACATATAACAATTCCGGTAAGTCCTCATATGCACATTTCAAAATTGGTCCAGATCTGAACAAACCTTGAGTTAAAGTTGTTAAACAGCAAGTTAACATGCACCATGATGATCTACTCGAAATTCTAGTCAAGTTACATATAAAGTTTATTTAATTCGGAGCTACGGCCTAGAAGATATGAGCAAAACAAGACAAGCATGTCAAATATGCAAGATGCATCCAAACAACAAGAAAACACACTCCAAATATGTAAACAACATGATATTATGCATCTACATGCAAAAACACACAAGTTTCATATAGGACAGGCTCAAAACAGAGCAACGGTTCAACACATACACATGAAACAAGATATAACAACAAGCTGTCCAGAAACAGCAACATAGCAACTTTGGAGCAAGGAATATTTATGCTACAGCAACTAAACATGATAACAAAAGGCATGGATGTGAGATAGACATGATTCTCAACAAGCATGAACTCAGAGCACACCCAAAAACTTGCTGGAACACAATTAAACAAGCATGGCAAGATTCAATAAGTTTACATATTTCTCGGACTTGGTGAAAATAACAGAGCATGGCAGAAACAATGACAAGTAGGCATGTTTGCAAGCTTGTGCAACTCAACTCAGAGCATATCATGTCAAGTGCATATAACCAACAGCAAGAATACATTTTTATGAAGCTACTCATGGCAAGAACATGGTCATAGGATGCATAGATCACTAGCAATTCACATGGCAAAACTGAACTTGCTGATAGAAATATTTTATAGCAACTTGAGAGCAAGAAATAAACAAGCTACAACAAGTCATCATGCAAGCAAAAGCCATGGCAATAACATACAAAACATGTTCTTCAAGAATAACCACATGGCTACTTCTACAACATACTAGAACATGTCCCAAACATCATGGCAAAAGTGCAAAAGTTTATCCAGACTTAGCAAAATCTGGGCATACTGACAGAAACATTTTATAGCAACTAGAGGGCCTCAAAAGAATAAGCTATAGCATGGCATCATGGCAAACAAGAGCATGGATAGCTAGAGCACAACATATACTTCAAGGAACACCCTCTGGACAACTCTAAACATGCACAATAACGACGGTGGCATCATGGGAACATGTCATAAAAATTAACAGATTCACACTTAGCAGAAATTTAACATCACGATGACATGTTAACTAGCTTGTTGCACTCATCTCAAGACATATCATGCCATGAAAAAGAATTTATCATGTAGAGCACATTCCAAAGAGCAAAACTCATGTTGACACCTAGCTCATATGACACATGGATTAATATACACAAGCAAGACAAAACATCATCTCATAACAAGTTCAGAAACTTATCAGCCACATGCACTTTTGCAACAGAGATAAACATGGCAATATGGTACCTGTCAGGGATATTATTACAAGGTATAAACCGCCCAGGAGGGGCCGGTTTATGCCTATGGAGATTATTTCTACTAAAGCCCAGCCGAACATGGAGCAAGACGCTTTAGTCCAAGAAGCTTAAGGCCCAAGAGGCATTAGGGCCCATGATTTGTAAACCTCCATATGATGTGTAACTTGTGATGTAAGATAGGAAGGATAGAGACCGAGCCGGACACGTTTATGAGCCGGCCTCAGGATTCTGTAAACCGGACCGGGTGTCACCTCGTATATAAAGGGACAACCCGGCGATAGTTCAAGAGAGAGAAACAACAACTCGAGACACAGGCAAAGCAGATTCGCTCCCTGGTCAACGAAACCCTAGCAATACTACACCAAACTAGACGTAGGCTTTTACCTTCATCGAAGGGGCCGAACTAGTATAAAATCCCTGTGTCCTTGTCCGCTTTAACCCCTTTAAGCTAACCCATAGCGATGGCCTCACGACTATGTCCTTTTGCTAGGACATCTGCCGTGACAAAGCCACGACAGTTGGCGCCCACTGTGGGGCTATCACATGATGGTTTCGAGTTCTTGAAGGGCAGCTTTGAAGGACTCAAGGGCTACACAGTGGGCTGGATGACTAAGAGTCGTCGCGGCAAGATGTACATCGACAATGCAGGCTGGGGCCTCGAGGTCGATTCAATCAAATACGGGTTCCGGGTCCCCTTCGGCGGCATCCACGTCTTCATCGGCAAGATCGGCGAACCGGGCCCTGAGCCGGACATCTTCCCCAACATCGTCGAGCCGGCTCAGCGTGCGAGACCTGCCCGGATTCAGCCCGCCATGAAGCACGTCTTCGTTGGAGCAGTGCATGGAGTGCAAGCCGAGGACGGATCAGACTCTAGCGGTGAGACTGTTGTCTATTCCGGCGACGAATTGTCCTCCGGAGAGACATAATCTTTATATATGTTGCAGGACGGCCGATCTGAGGGCTGTTCCGATGGTGACAGTATTCCGGACCCCCTCGATCTGCCAAACCGGGTTGCCGTCTTTATGGCCGGGTCACAGCCTATGCAGCAATCATCAACAACAGCGGCGTTAACATCAGACACGGTGGGAGCTAGGGCTGGAGGTCCTGATCCGTCGCCGGCTAAAACTTTATCCGTCTTGGTCAATACTTTGACAGCGCTGTTAACAACAGAGGTAGCCCAGGCCAATAAAGAGCAGCATGATGTGGAAGTCGCTCAGGTGAAAAGCTGAATAGATCAAGCCAAGTTGGACCTAGCTGCTGAGAAAACTAGGATGGCTGCAAAGCAGGCTGAGCTTGATGCTCAAGCTTATTGACTCATGTTGGATCAGACCGCTTCACACGAGGTAATGATGAGAAGGCAACGATCTCGCCTGCCACCGGTTTATGAGGCAAGGAACCTCTTTAGCACGCCAGGAGCAGGAACCAGTAACCAACCGAAGATAAACCGGGGAGGAGCACCGGGCACAGGAGCGTCAGTCCAGCCCCCGGCCGCGGAGCCAACCCGCCAGGTTGTACCATCACAGTATGTGCCCACCCCTCCCGGTCATTACTCTAATCCATTGGATAACATAGTCGCCGCCGCTTCACGACTGGCCGCCCTTCCCATTGAAGGAACGTCCCCTGTAGCGGTGGAGGCACGGCGGGCCAAGGAGTTTTTGGAAACGGCGCTAACTCAACAACAAGCTTATTCTCACAGCCGTGAGAGAATTCATTCCACCCCTCGCCCAAGCCGGAGTTACACTAGGCGTCTGGATGAACCGGCCGTATCAAGCAGTGCACAGAGACGTAATCCGCCGCGGAGGGATGATCCGGCAAGAGGAGACGCGAAAGCTCAGAACGTGGTGGATCAGGGCAGGCAGCGCCGGGAGGCCGAGTTAACAGCGCGGCATGAAGCACGTCAGGCAACGCCGGTTCGTCCTTCTACCTCAGTTGAACCGGGGGTTATGTCTAGCTCCCTGGGAGTGCCTTGTCTTACTCCCGCTTTGCACAATGTGAAACTGCCTAAAGATTTCAAAGGACCGCGCAAGGTGCCCAACTATATTGCGGACCTATCTCCTGAGACATGGGTCGAAAGCTATGAGATGGCAATGGAGATGCTGGATGTAGATGATGCGGCGTGCGCTAAGTATTTCACAATGATGTTGGAAGGCACAGCTCGCACTTGGCTGAAAGGCTTGCCACCCAATTCCGTCGGATCATGGGCCGAATTGCACCGCCGGTTTATCAATAACTTCAAAGACACGTGCAAACATCCAATGTCTGTCGTCGATTTAGCTGCCTGCGTTCAAGGAGAGCATGAGTCAACAAGTAGTTGGGTGCGTCGAGTATCGGAGATCCTGCATTCCTCTAATAGCATCAACCCAAGCACAGTAGTGGTAACCTTGGAAGGCAATTGCCGGTTTGAACCTTTGAAGCTGAAGTTGGGACGGCTTAAACATAATTGTGATGACATGGGAACGCTCATGGGCGCTTTAGTGAAATATGCGGACTCGGATAGTACCAAATACCCAGACTCCAATAATGACAAGTCAGGGAAAGTAAACAAGAATGGTAAGGCGCCACAGCCCAGCCCGGCGAACCAAGGATACAACGGTAAGCGTAAAGCGGATAGCAGCTCAGATTTTGTGGCCAACACCAATGCTCAGGAGGACGGACAGCGCCGCAAGGGTAGACCGCCCCCGCAAAACGGGAGGCTGCCTATTAATCTGGAACGCCAGATGAATATACCTTGCCCAAGGCACGGTACAACAGAAAAGCCAGCTACACACCTCTGGAAGGACTGTTTTATTATGCAGGAAATCATCAACCTGTCTCGGTACGAGCATGGACCATCCGGCGGATCAGGCCCCGGTTTTCAAGGGCCGGGTTATCAAGGTGGTGGATTCGGTTCAGGATACCAAGGCAATAACGGCAACCACAACGGGCACAATCAGCATAACCAACAGCACGACCAGGGCGGCTATAACAATCAGGGAAATCAATAGCGCCAACAGCAACAACAATCCGGATATCAGAATAATCCGAAGGAGCTGAGCAGTGGGCAGTATCATGTCTTCACCACGAGCTTGTGTAAACGCGATCAGAAAGTTTACAAGAGGGCAGTACATTCTGTTGAGCTGGCGGTGCCGCGCTATCTGCGTTGGTCAGAACAGCCCATTGTGTGGACCCGAGAGGATCATCTTCCCCGGGTTGACAATCTGGGTCAGCTGGCTCTGGTTGTGGCACCTCAGGTAGGTGGCTACAAATTTACCAAGGTGCTTATGGATGGAGGCAGCAGCATCAACATTCTATACTATGAGACTTTCCGGCGCATGGGGCTGACAGATAAGAAGCTTCGGCAGTCCAACACAGTTTTTCATGGGGTGGTGCCCGGTAAATCGGCGTATCCAGTTGGAAAGATAGATTTGGAGGTCACTTTTGGAGATGAACATGATTCCAGGTCGGAGACTTTGACCTTTGAAGTGGTAAAGATCAAGAGCCCGTATCACGCCCTGTTCGGGCGGCCGGTTTACGCTAAGTTTATGGCAAGGCCGTGTTATGTTTATCTACAGCTCAAGATGCCAGGCCATAAGGGAACCATTACGGTCCATGGGAGCCGCAAGATCGCTTTGGAGTGCGAGGAAGGTGATGCAGCTTATGCTGAGGCAGTTTGTGCAACTAAGGAGCTGAAGTTATAAAGATAACGTTGATCCGGCAGATATTTCTCCGTTGAAAAAGCCAACCACAGAGCATGATCCGGCTTTGAAGTTCAAATCAGCCGAAGCAGTTCACCATTAGTGCTAACCTAGATCCAAAATAGGAAAGCGCGCTCATCGAGTTCATCCGTGAGAATCGGGACATTTTTGCATGGAAACCTTCTGACATGCCAGGTGTACCGAGGGAACTCGCTGATCACACTCTCAACATTCATCCTAAGTTTAAATCGGTTAAGCAATTTCTGCGCCGCTTCAATGAAGAAAGGCGCAAGGCTATTGGTGAAGAAGTGGCTAGGCTCTTAGCAGCAGGCTTTATAGTTGAGGTGGTTCATCCAGAGTAGTTGGCTAATTTGGTGCTAGTGCTTAAGAAAAATGGCACTTGGCGAATGTGTGTTGATTACACAGATTTGAACAAAGCTTGCCCAACTGATCCCTTTGCCCTCCCCCGTATTTATCAGATCATTGATGCTACGGCAGGTTGTGAGCGACTAAGTTTTTTGGACGCATATTCAGGTTATCATCAGATCAAGATGGCAGTTAAGGACCAGGAGAAGACGGCCTTTATAACTTCCTTTGGAGCCTTCTGCTATGTATCTATGCCATTTGGGCTTAAGAGTGCCCAGGCGACCTATCAGCGTTGTGTGCAGAACTGCCTTCATGGACAGATTGGGCGGAATGTTCATGCGTATGTGGATGACATTGTGGTGAAATTCAGGAAGGAGGAGACGTTAATAACAGACTTGAAAGAAACCTTTGATAATCTCCAGATTTACAAAATGATGCTTAATCCGGATAAATGTGTTTTTGGTGTTCCGGCAGGCAAGCTCCTAGGATTCTTGGTACCAAACAGGGGAATTGAAGCTAATCCAGAGAAGATCAAGGCGATTACATCCTTGGCTAAACCGGCGTGCATCAACGATGTCCAACTAGTGGTGGCCGTATTGCGGTGCTCAGCCGGTTTATTAGCCGTTTGGGGGAGAAGGCTTTCCCGCTTTATCAGATGTTGAAAAAGACAGATCGCTTTGTTTGGAGTAATGCTGCTGATGCTGCGTTCAAGGAGTTGAAGAAGCAATTAGCAGAACCGTTTGTCCTTGCTACACCAGTTGATAATGAGCCGCTGTTGTTATCTGTGGCTGCTAATGCCCGTGCAGTAAGCATTGCCATTGTGGTAGAGCGTAAGGAGGCAGGCAAAGAATATCCGGTTCAAGGGCCGGTTTACTACATCAGTGAAGTGCTCATTGAATCAAAACAGAGATATCCGCATTGGCAGAAATTGGTGTATGTAGTTTTCATGGCAAACCGGAAGCTAAAGCACTATTTGCAAGGCCATCCAATCACTGTGGTCAGTTCAGCTCCGTTGGGGGATATAATCCAGAACAGAGAGGCTACTGGTCGGGTTGCAAAGTGGGCCATTGAGCTTAGCCCGCACAGATTGAAGTATGTGCCTCGTACTGCGATAAAATCCCAAGCACTGGTGGATTTCATCAATGATTGGACAGAGTTGCAAGCATCAGAGGAAAAGCCGGATCACACATATTGGACTATTCACTTTGATGGATCCAGGCAATTGGAGGGCTCGGGGGCTGGAGTCGTATTAACTTCCCCATGAGGTGATAAGTTCTATTATGTCCTCCGTTTAATGTTCCCTTGTACTAACAATGCAGCTGAGTATGAAGCTCTCCTCCATGGTCTACGGATGGCCAAGGAAATGAATTTAAGCCGGGTTAAATGCTTTGGCGATTCAGATCTGGTGGCTCAGCAAGTGTCTGGCAAGTGGGATTCCAAAGATCCCCTTATGGCAGCATATCGACGAGAGGTAGACGCTGTTGCTGGGCACTTCAAAGGTTATCAGGTGGATCATATAGACAAATGAAAGAATGAAGCAGCTGATGCGTTAAGTCGGCTGGGTTCTCAACATAAACCGGTTCCACCCAATACCTTCTTGGATATATTACACAATCCGTCGGTGCAGTTACCTTCAGAGGAGGACTTGGCCGTTCCTGATCCGGAGGCACAATTGGTCGCGACGCTTCATGTTATTCCGGATTGGACACTTCCCTACCTGGCGTACATGAGCCGACGTGAGTTACTAAAGGACGAAATCTTGGCTAGACAGATAATTCGTCTATCCAAGTCAATGACTATTGTCAATGGAGAACTACATCATCACAACGTTTCTGGGGCGTTTTAGCGGTGTGTATCGCCGGATGAAGGCTGTGATATTCTTAGAGAGATCCATGAGGGAGATTGTGGTCATCATGCCGGTTCAAAATCTTTGGTGGCTAAAGCGTTTCGTCATGGGTTCTACTGGTTGACGGCTCATGCCGACGCAGAGGATTTGGTCAGAAAATCTGATGCTTGCCAGAAGTTCTCACGGCGTGCTCATATACCGGCACAGGAATTGAGGATGATTCCAATGACTTGACCATTTGCGACTTGGGGGCTTGATATGGTTGGACCCTTCAAGAGATCCCAAGATAAGAAGACCCACCTTTTGGTGGCAGTGGATAAGTTTACCAAATGGGTTGAAGCGGAACCAGTCAGTAAGTGTGATGCAACAACGGCGGTTCAGTTCATCAAAAAGGTGTTTTTCCGGTTTGGCTTTCCGCACAACATTATAACTGATAATGGTACCAATCTATTCAAGGGGGCTATGGAGGAGTTCTGTCAACGAGAGCACATCCGCCTTGATGTATCATCAGTAGCTCACCCTCAGTCTAATGGCCAAGCTGAAAGAGCCAGTCAAGAGATCTTGAGAGGCATCAAACCCCGGCTTATGGTTCCTTTGCAGAGGACACCGGGTTGTTGGGTTGAGGAGTTACCATTTGTGCTATGGAGCATCAACACTACACCTAACATATCCACAGGGTACACGCCTTTGTTCTTGGTATATGGAGCTGAAGCGGTCCTCCCTAGTGATATCCGTCATGACTCGCGGTGGGTGGCGGCTTACATCGAAGATGATAACAAAAAAGCAAGGCAAGATGCATTGGACCGGCTGGATGAAGAACGGGACATGGCAGCAGCTCGATCGGCGATTTATCAGCAAGATCTGCGCCGGTACCACAGTTGCCGGGTTAAAACCATAACGTTTCAAGAAGGAGATCTGGTGCTACGGCTCATCCAAGACAAGACAGTGAAGGAAATATGTCGTAGAGGCAATAATAAAGTTGTTATTTATATTTCCTTATATTATGATAAATGTTTATTATTCATGCTAGAATTGTATTAACCGGAAACTTAGTACATGTGTGAATACCTAGACAATACAGAGTGTCCCTAGTATGCCTCTACTAGACTAGCTCATTGATCAAAGATGGTTATGTTTCCTAACCATAGACATGAGTTGTCATTTGATCAACGGGATCACATCATTAGGAGAATGATGTGATGGACTAGACCCATCCGTTAGCATAGCACTATGATCGTTTAGTTTTACTGCTATTGCTTTCTTCATGACTTATACATGTTCCTATGACTATGAGATTATGCAACTCCCGAATACCGTAAGAACACCTTGTGTGCTATCAAACGTCACAACGTAACTGGGTGATCATAAAGATGCTCTACAGGTGTCTCCGAAAGTATTCGTGGTGTTGGCATAGATCAAGACTAGGATTTGTCACTCCGAGTGTCGGAGAGGTATCTCTGGGCCCTCTCGGTAATGCACATCATAATAAGCCTTGCAAGAAAATGACTAATGAGTTAGTCACGAGATGATGTATTACGGAACGAGTAAAGAGACTTGCCGGTAACGAGATTGAACTAGGTATAGAGATACCGACGATCGAATCTCGGGCAAGTAACATACCGATGACAAAAGGAACAACGTATGTTGTTATGCGGTTTGACCGATAAAGATCTTCGTAGAATATGTAGGAGCCAATATGAGCATCCAGGTTCCGCTATTGGTTATTGACCGGAGATGAGTCTCGGTCATGTCTGCATAGTTCTCGAACCCGTAGGGTCCGCACGCTTAACGTTTGATGACGATCGGTATTATGAGTTTATGAGTTTTGATGTACCGAAGGTAGTTCGGAGTCCCGGATGAGATCACGGACATTACGAGGAGTCTCGGAATGTCCGAGACGTAAAGATTGATATATTGGACGACTAAATTCGGACACCAGAAGTGTTCTGTAAAGTTTCGGAATTTACCGGAGTACCGGGGGGGGGGGTTACCGGAACCCCTGGGGAAGCTATGGGCCTTAATGGGCCGTAGGAGAAAGAGAGAAGGAGGGCCAGGGCTGGGTTGCGCGCCCCCCACCCCTTGGTCCGAATTGGACAGGGAGGGAGGGGGGCCGTCGCCCCTTTCCTTCTCCTTCTCCCTCTCCTTCCTTTCCCCCTTCTCCCTTTTGGTAGTTCCTACTAGGAATAGGATTGCAATCCTATTCCTAGTAGGATTGCACCTCCTAGGCGTGCCACAAGGGGCCGGCCGGCCTCCCCCCTTGCTCATTTATATACGGGGGTAGGGGGCACCCAAAGACACACAAGTTGAATTGTTTTAGCCATGTGCGGTGCCCCCCTCCACAGAAACATACCTCGGTCATACCGTTGCAGTGCTTAGGCGAAGCCCTGTGCCGGTAGATACATCATATCCGTCACCACGCCGTCGTGCTGACGAAACTCTCCCGTGAAGCTCAACTGGATCAAGAGCTCACGGGACGTCATCAAGCTAAACGTGTGCTGAACACGGAGGTGCCGTACCTTCGGTGGTTGATTGGTTGGATCGCAAAGAAATTCGACTACATCAACCGCGTCACTTGACGCTTCCGCTCCCGGTCTATGAGGGTACGTAGACACACTCTCCCTCTCGTTGCTATGCATCTGGTAGATAGATCTTGCGTGATCGTAAGAAAATTTTAAAATACTATGTTCCCCAACAGACAAACATGCACAAGTTATCCCCACCTTGGGAAGGACCCTTTGTGGTCAGCAAGAACCTGCACAACGGATCATACTACCTTGTCGACGTTCGAGAACATAAGAACTCACGTACGGCGGAGGAGGAGAGCAAACGGCCATGGAACATTGCTCTTCTTCGACCTTACTACACCTGAGCCATAGGCTCCGCTTTATGTACATATATTTGCAATGTATATACTATGAATAAATATAATAAACCGGCGCCCCCGATAAAGCGGGGTATCAGCCGTCTTTTTTCCACAAGAGTTTGTCACATGGGGGCTTCTGTGTGCAAGGGAGTTCCTATGGCCTCTTAAACCGGCGACCACGTCAAGGCCATCATAAGAGCATAGCTCTGGTTGTTTCGGCAATTCCCACATGATGATGAGGGTCAAAAGAGAGTTTTGATGCCTAGCACAACTCAAACATAGGCCCCGACGAGCATAGCTCAAATGCTACCTGGGGGCTCCTGATGCAAAGCATCAATGAGTTGACAACCCTTGTAGTAGTCACAGCTTGGAAGCCTGGTGTATACACCTAAAACCCCGGATTAGCCTGCCTGCATTAAGTAAGTCACTCCGTCCAGGTAAACCTCGTACGACCCGTCGAACGTATACACAAGTAAATCTTTACAGCCCATGAACTTGGTAACGTTAAATTGACGATCATCAAGTGATTACACAAGTCAATCTTTAGAGATTTTGAACTTGGTAGCATTAAACATTGATGATTTGGTTAAGGATTGAGGACCATCTTAACATGCTTTGCAAAATGGTTAATGATAGTTGCCTGGCAACTCATAAAAAGCCTCGAATTTGGAGCCTGGCAGCTCGTAAAAAGCCTAGACTACATGGTCTAATTTGCCTAATTTTTATTTTTATTTTTTATGTTTTATAAAATCTTTATCTTCAAGGTCATTGGTATTCATCCAAGTCCATTGATTCAGGGAGTGTATGACTATAAGTTGCCACTACACCTGCGTTTACAGAGCCTTAGTCTGGGTTACAAACACCAGTGCTAGCTATAGTTAAACCGGAGTTCATCAAAACCCGGTTTGGTTTCATAATGAACTGACAAATAATCAAGGGAGTCATCAGTACTTGCACCTTGGATCATTATCTCTTCATACCGGATTAAGGTTCATCGTGACACACTTAATCGCAGGTATGATACATACTTTATATTTTATACACAGTTCAAGTTATAAACTTAGACCATGTGTTTGGGCATTATGACCCGTCCGGCGATAAACTGCCAGGACATTTTCAACATTGTTTTATGCAGAAGCAGGTGAAATAAACCGGCAAAGACATTATAAGCAAGACATAATTAAGAAGTGCCAACTGAAGCAATCTGATGCAAAGGATAATATGTGACAAAGTATTTCGGCTATCTTATTACAAGGCGCTGGAGAGCCCAAAAGAATATCAGTTTTTTCTCAAGTACTGGGACATAAAAGTTAAACCGGCACTGGTTTAAGATTCTGCATCAGCCTGCCGTGAAGGTTGAGGATCAGCTTGCTCCGGTTCTTCGACAGTCTCTTCCAGCTGCTAGAAGTCAGTAGTGGTCAAGTCAATCTTGGTCAGCGCTCAGAAATAAACTTCATCATTCACGAGGTCTGACGGATCAATGTCAGGAGCAAAAGTGTGCTTACGGACGGGCGGAATAAGATTTTCAATATCATAAGCCGAACGCTCTGCCCGCACGTTCTCAACATCATATCCCGGATGATATCTAGACAGATCAGCCTCGTCAGCAAGTTTGCTAGCCAGAGGCCGCATATCCTTGGTTAATGCACGTAAGTCATCGCTGGAAAAGGCTGATCCGTCTTCCTTCATACTTGGGTAGCCGTTCATCGCCTCCGCCGGATCAAATTCAGGAACCCAAGCTTTCGCTCGAGTCAAAGCCATCAGAGCACCTGCCCTTGCACACGACTTCTTCACCTCCACGAGGAGGGCAGGTAGAATATACAGCTTTTCCAAAGTACCCTTGATTGTGGTGGGAGTCGGTTTGTTATGAGAGATAGCACTGACAGCCCTCTGAGCACCGAAATATAGGTGCTCCACCAGAGTATATGCAGCTTTCAATTTCTTTCGCACATCATCGCCAAGATGAGTGATACGTCTCCCTGCGTTAAAATTATGAATTAAACCGGAACAGTACAGGATTGCAAGGTTCAGGGTTGTGTTAACAGTACTTATCGAAGATGGTGGTTGTCATGTCATTTATCTGCTGCTTCAATCCGGATAGTTCCTCTGTAACCGGATTAAGAGCAGCCTCTGCATCATTGGCTCTCTTCTCCAAGGCAGCCTTCTCAGCATCCCAGTCTGACCGCTCTTTTTCAAAGTCTTTCTTCAGCTTCTCTATACTTCCTAAAGCAAGTATCATCTCGTCCTTGACTTTGACAGCAGAAGTTTCTTGGAACTTCAAAGTATCCCGGAGCTCAGTCAATTCGGAGTTTTTCCGGTTCAAGTCAGTCTGCCAAAGTGAAAGCACATTATATATTCATGAGGCATTTCAGTCAAAGTCCCAAGTACATAACAAGTTATGCACTTGACACTTGGGGGCTAATGTATATTTGCAGTGAAAACATGCATTTTTCAGAAAAGTCCCAAGCACATAAACAAGTTATATACTTAGCACTTGGGGCTAATGTAACATCATTCAAAACAGAATACAAGCTGAAATCCCGGTTCATCCTGCAGGAGTAAACCGGCCCTTGGGGACTACACATGTGCAAAACAAACTGTCTAATGGATCTACTAAAGTCCCGGTTCACCCTAAAAGGCTAAACCAGCACTTGGGGGCTACGATGGAGTAAGGATAAAGGTACAAGATGCAAGCAGAAATAGAG
Organism: Secale cereale; assembly: GCA_902687465.1. Classification (NCBI taxonomy): domain Eukaryota; kingdom Viridiplantae; phylum Streptophyta; class Magnoliopsida; order Poales; family Poaceae; genus Secale; species Secale cereale. Next base: position 77,808,143 of record LR738713.1, read on the forward strand.
GATAAGTCAAAGGCAGAGAGGTTACCTCATAGCGCTCCTTCATCAAATTTACCAATCCAGCTTCATGATCATGGCTGGTGTGCAGCTGGTTTAGGTAGCCGGAATGGAGTTCTTGGGCGCTGGGCTGAGCGTAGCTGGACAGATCAGTACTCCACTTGCCTTTGTCCTGGCTAAGAATTTCTTCCTTGGCAGTATGCTTGGACAAAACGACAGGCTCACCAGGAGCAGTAAAGCAAGTCCCAGTGATTTCAACATCTCCAGGTGAAGCGGCCATTTGCTTGGTGGGACTAGCAGGAGCAGGGCTAGCTCGGGTAGGACTGGCCGATTCAAGGTCACGGTCCATTGGATCGCTCCCCTGATCAACAAAAACTTCATGATCCATGGGAGGAGGATCATCATGCGGAATCTCAGCGTTGTCTTCAGAAGGTTCAGCAAGTTCAGGATTTTCTGCCGGTTCAGGAGTGGTATTATCAACCGCCGATTTACTCAGTTTGGCCTTTTTGCTAGGCTTGGGTTTACTGTGAAAGATAAAGATAGTAAAAATCAGAAGAATCAAGACAAATGTTAAACCGGACAAAGTGAAAAGCAGCTTACCCAGGAACAGTCTTGAGGGGAGGAATCTGAGTGGCTGTTGATTCGCCAGAAGATGAATGAGGAGTTTCCTAATAATTCGAATCAGGCGGATTAAGGGGTTGTCAAATAAGACCTGCTTTGGGGGTAAAGAGCATCTAGAGTGAGTAAAACCTCGGAACGACGCCTCCGAGCTGGAGTGTGCGTTAATCCAGCGGATTCAATAGCATGACCGCTATGACGAGTCGTGCGGCGAGCTTCATGTTGCTGCTTCTTCAAAAGGAAGTTTGGGTCCAAGTAAGCAAAAGGATGAGAAAACTGTACTTTCCGGGTTGCCCGACGAACTTTTGGTATTGGCAGAGGTTCTGAATCAGAAGAAAGAGTGATTACCTCAACATCGTCCGCTTTACTGCCTTTAGCGTGTCCCTGGGTACAGTCATTGTTAATAAAAATGCAGATAAAAAAAGGACAAGGAAGTCAAAAGAATCAGATGGTACCTCGGAGGCCGGTTCATTTTCTTCCGGATTGGATCCCGACGCGTCAGTGTTCTTCTTGACAGCCTGGGTTTTCTGGCGAGGTGCTTTCGCCGTTTTATCCTGGGCCTTCCTTTTCCAGAAAGGGTCATTGTCCTATTGAAAGAAATAAAGACACTTCAAGACAAGTGCTGCAGCCGGATTAAACAAAGCAAAACAATAGGGAAGAGATTTTTACCGATGGTGGTTTGTTGGTCACACAGAAGGGTGCCAAGCCGGTCTGACTGCAAGCTTCTATAGGTAAATTCAGCAGCCTCTTGACGGACTCATTGACCTTGTTTTCTGATAACACCGCTTCTGTGTGGCGCAAAGGATCTTTTGGATTCCCAGTATACTCACACATTAAACCGGAACGCCGGCTTAGCAGGAGAACACTCCAAGAAATCCAACAGCGGACGAAGTCAACCCCGGTCAGAGCGTTGGCCATAAAGGCCTTGAGCTTTGAAAGCTGAGGGGTGCACTGAGCTCGTTCCTGGGCACTTAGCCGCTGTGGAAAGGGGTGATCCAATGGAAGACGATGGGAGCGATAACCTGGCAACGGATTCTCCTCTGCGAGGGAAGTATCTAAGCAGTAGAACCAAGTCTGATTCCACTCTTTTGGATGGCTGTGGAGACTGGCGTGAGGAAAAGTAACATCTTTCCTTTTCTGAATGGTCATCCTACCAAGCTCAGTGTTTGGACCGGCATGAAATTCCGCTCGACGGTTTAGGTGAAAGAAATCCCGGAACAATTCAACCGACGGCTCCTCTTGTTGATAAACTTCACAAAAGACTTGGAAATTGCAAATGTTTGACACAAAATTGGGACCAAGATCTTGCGGATGAAGTTGGAAATTTGCTAACACGTCGCGGAAGATTTTTGACCCGGGAGGGCTAAATCCCCGGGCTAAGTGATCAAAGAAGACGACAACTTCTCCCTCTTTGGGCTCTGGAGGACATTCTGATCCGGGAACCCTCCAGTGAAGGACATTTTTTGGGCCTAAACCACCAATTTTGGCCATTTTCTCTAAATCCTCCTCAGTAATCCGGGATTGGACCCAGTTGCAGGAGACAAACTGCTTGGCTTGAGTAGCCATTTTTTCGTTATGAAGAATCTGAAAATACAATGAAGAGCCGGTTTACAATCTAAGCAAGTTTAAACCGGCATGCTCTATAAAGGTACTGGTCTAAACGGCGGTTTAGGCAGGGGCCTAATGGTATCTACCGGATTAAAATATTTGGAACAGCTAGAACAATGGCATCTACCGGATTATAGAGTCTGAAAAAGCTAAACCGTCGACAAGGGTATATAGGGCACAAATATGAACTTATGAAGAAACAGTTTTCGTACAAACAACAATGAAAATATTGATCTACAACATGCTAGAAAATTCAGAGATATTCAGATTATATTCAGCAAACATGATGAAGGTCCTAGCAGATGCAATCTAACTAATCACATTGGGAAAGATAAAAGCACGGTGAAGGAGCAGAGTTACTCCTACATCTATCAAATAGGAGATTTAGATCCACAACGAAACTACTGAGCTATGGCAAAGAATTGTGAAGAACAATGCCTACCCGCGAGCTCGTATGAAGGACCCTAAAACAAGATCTATGAGCGGGATAAGGACAGGACGTACCCGAGGCGTCGGGTGCGGAGAAGCGCCGGTGAGTCTCTGGAACAATCAGGTTGATGCAGCGGCCAGACTTGATGAGGATGCAGAGCTTGACGACGGTGGCGGAGCTCGAGCGCGAACGGACGGAGGAAGAAGAAGAAGAAGAGGCAAGGGGGAAAAAGAGATGCCCCTCTGCCCTATTTATAAGCCGAAGGATAAAACGTTAGGCGCGGGAATCGAGGAGCCGAAAAAGTGGATATGGGACGATACTGTCGCCTCGATCTTCGGAGCTTTAGTGAATAAAAGATAAAAAACAGGTACAAGTATTAAATGTGCAGATGACGTCACGGCGGTTTAAAGCGATCTGAGAAGATGACGTCACGCCGGTTTATGAAGCATTTGAAGCTGCGGAAAGGGAAATCTGTACAAGACGTTGAAGATTGACATGAACAGGTTCAAATCAATCTGGGCCTAATGTCAGGGATATTATTACAAGGTATAAACCGCCCAGGAGGGGCCGGTTTATGCCTATGGAGATTATTTCTGCTAAAGCCCAGCCGAAGATGGAGCAAGACGCTTTAGTCCAAGAAGCTTAAGGCCCAAGAGGCATTAGGGCCCATGATTTGTAAACCGCCATATGATGTGTAACTTGTGATGTAAGATAGGAAGGATAGAGACCGAGCCGGACACGTTTATGAGCCGGCCTCGGGATTATGTAAACCAAACCGGATAAGTGTGTTTTTGGTGTTCCGGCAAGCAAGCTCCTGGGATTCTTGGCATCAAACAGGGGAATCGAAGTTAATCCAGAGAAGATCAAGGCGATTACATCCTTGGCTAAACCGGCGTGCATCAACGATGTCCAACGCGTGGCGGGCCGTATTGCGGCGCTCAGCCGGTTTATCAGCCGTTTGGGGGAGAAGTCTATCCCACTTTATCACATGATGAAAAATACATATCGCTTTCTATGGAGTAATGCTGCTGATGCTGCGTTTGAGGAGTTGAAGAAGCAATTAGCAGAACCGCCCGTCCTTGCTGCACCAGTTGATAATGAGCCGCTGTTGTTATATGTGGCTGCTAATGCCCATGCAGTAAGCGTTGCCATTGTGGTAGAGCGTACGGAGGCAGGCAAAGAATATCCTGTTCAACGGCCGGTTTACTACATTAGTGAAGTGCTCATTGAATCAAAACAGAGATATCCGCATTGGCAGAAATTGTGTATGGATTCTTCATGGCAAACCGGAAGCTAAAGCACTATTTTCAAGGCCATCCAATCACTGTGGTCAGTTCAGCTCCGTTGGGGGATATAATCCAGAACAGAGAGGCTACTGGTCAGGTTGCAAAGTGGGCCATTGAGATTAGCCCACACGGATTGAAGTATATGCCCCGTACTGCGATAAAATCCCAAGCACTGGTGGATTTCATCAACGATTGGACAGAGTTGCAAGCACCAGAGGAAAAGCTGGATCACACATATTGGACTATTCACTTTGATGGATCCAAGCAATTGGAGGGCTCGGGGGCTGGAGTCGTATTAACTTCCCCACGAGGTGATAAGTTCTATTATGTCCTCCATTTAATGTTCCCTTGTACTAACAATGCAGCTGAGTATGAAGCTCTCCTCCATGGTCTACGGATGGCCAAGGAAATGAATTTAAGCCGGGTTAAATGCTTTGGCGATTCAGACCTGGTGGCTCAGCAAGTGTCTGGCAAGTGGGATTCCAAAGATCCCCTTATGGCAGCATATCGACGAGAGGTAGACGCTGTTGCTGGGCATTTCAAAGGTTATCAGGTGGATCATATAGACCGACAAAAGAATGAAGTGGCTGATGCGTTAAGCCGGCTGGGTTCTCAACGTAAACCGGTTCCACCCAATACCTTCTTGGATGTATAACACAATCCGTCGGTGCAGTTACCTTCAGAGGAGGACTTGGCTATTCCTGATCCGAAGGCACAATTGGTCGCGGCGCTTCATGTTATTCCGGATTGGACACTTCCCTACCTAGCGTACATGAGCCGACGTGAGTTACTAGAGGACGAAGTCTTGGCTAGACAGATAATTCGGCGATCCAAGTCAATGACTATTGTCAATGGAGAACTACATCATCGCAGCGTTTCTGGGGCGTTTTAGCGGTGTGTATCGCCAGATGAAGGTTGTGATATTCTTAGAGAGATCCATGAGGGAGATTGTGGTCATCATGCCGGTTCAAAATCTTTGGTGGCTAAAGCGTTTCGTCATGGGTTCTACTGGTTGACGGCTCATGCCGACGCAGAGGATTTGGTCAGAAAATCTGATGCTTGCCAGAAGTTCTCACGGCGTGCTCATATACCGGCGCAGGAATTGAGGATGATTCCAATTACTTGGCCGTTTGCGACTTGGGGGCTTGATATGTTTGGACCCTTCAAGAGATCCCAAGATAAGAAGACCCACCTTTTGGTGGCGGTGGATAAGTTTACCAAATGGGTTGAAGCGGAACCAATCAGTAAGTGTGATGCAGCAACGGCGGTTCAGTTCATCAAAAAGGTGATTTTCCGGTTTGGCTTTCCGCACAACATTATAACTGATAATGGTACCAATCTATCCAAGGGGGCTATGGAGGAGTTCTGTCAATGAGAGCACATCCCCCTTGATGTATCATCAGTAGCTCACCCTCAGTCTAATGGCCAAGCTGAAAGAGCCAATCAAGAGATCTTGAGAGGCATCAAACCCCGGCTTATGGTTCCTTTGCAGAGGACACCGGGTTGTTAGGTGGAGGAGTTACCATCTGTGCTATGGAGCTCAACACTACACCAAACAGATCCACATGGTACACGCCTTTCTTCATGGTATATGGAGCTGAAGCGGTCCTCCCTAGTGATATCCGTCATGACTCGCCGCGGGTGGCGGCTTACGTCGAAGCTGATAACGAAAAAGCAAGGCAAGATGCATTGGACCGGCTAGATGAAGAACGGGACACGGCAACAGCTCGATCGGCAATTTATCAGCAAGATCTGCGCCGATACCACAGTCGCCGGGTTAAAACCAGAACATTTCAAGAAGGAGATCTGGTGCTCCGGCTCATTCAAGACCAGACAGACATGCACAAGTTATCCCCACGTTGGGAAGGACCATTTGTGGTCAGCAAGAACCTGCACAATGGATCATACTACCTTGTCGATGTTCGAGAACATAAGAACTCACGTACGGCGGAGGAGGAGACCAAATGGCCATGGAACATTGCTCTTCTTCGACCTTACTACACCTGAGCCATAGGCTCCGCTTTATGTACATACATTTGCAATGCATATACTATGAATAAATATAATAAACCAGCGCCCCCGATAAAGTGGGGTATCAACCGTCTTTTTTCCATAAGAGTTTGTCACATGGGGGCTTCTGTGTGCAAGGGAGTTCCTATGGCCTCTTAAACAGGCGACCACGTCAAGGCCATCATGAGAGCATAGCTCTGGTTGTTTCGACAATTCCCACATGATGATGAGGGGCAAAAGGGAGTTTTGATGCCTAGCACAACTCAAACATAGGCCCTGACGAGCATAACTCAAATGCTACATGGGGGCTCCTGATGCAAAGCATCAACGAGTTGACAACCCTTGTAGTAGTCACGGCTTGGAAGCCTGGTGTGTACACCTAAAACCACGGATTAGCCTGCCTGCATTAAGTAAGTTACTCCATCCAGGTAAACATGGTACGACCCGTCGAACGTATACACAAGTCAATCTTTACATACCCTGAACTTGGTAACGTTAAATTGACGATCATCAAGTGATTACACAAGTCAATCTTTACAGATTTTGAACTTGGTAGCATTAAACATTGATGATTTGGTTAAGGATTGAGGACCATCTTAACATGCTTTGCAAAATGGTTAATGACAGTAGCCTAGCAGCACATGAAAAGCCTCGAATTTGGAGCCTGGCAACTCGTAAAAAGCCTCGACTACATGGTCTTATTTGCCTAAAAATTTATTTTTTATTTTTTATGTTTTATAAAATCTTTATCTTCTAGGTCATTTGTATTCATCCAAGTCCATTGATTCAGGGAGTGGATGACTATAAGTTGCCACTACACCTGCGTTTACAGAGCCTTAGTCTGGGTTACAAACACCAGTGCTAGCTATAGTTAAACCGGAGTTCATCATAACCCGGTTCAGTTTCATAATGAACTGACAAATAATCAAGGGAGTCATCAGTACTTGCACCTTGGATCATTATCTCTTCATACCGGATTAAGGTTCATCGTGACACACTTAATCACATGTATGATACATACTTTATATTTTATACGTAGTTAAAGTTATAAACTTAGACCATGTGTTTGGGCATTATGATCCGTCCGGTGATAAACCACCAGGACATTTTCAACATTGTTTTATGCAGAAGCAGGTGAAATAAACCGGCAAAGACATTATAAGCAAGACATAATTAAGAAGTGCCAACTGAAGCAATCTCATGCAAAGGATAATATGTGACAACATAAAGTATTTCAGCTATCCTATTACAAGGCGCTGGAGAGCCCAAAAGAATATCAGTTTTTTCTCAAGTACTGGGACATAAAAGTTAAACCGGCACCGGTTTAAGATTCTGCGTCAGCCTGCCATGAAGGTTGAGGATCAGCTTGCTCCGGTTCTTCGACGGTCTCTTCCAGCTGCTGGAAGTCAGTAGTGGTCCAGTCAATCTTGGTCAGCGCTCGGAAATAAACTTCATCATTCACGAGGTCTGACGGATCAATGTCAGGAGCAAAAGTGTGCTTACGGACAGGCGGAATAAGATTTTCAGTATCATAAGCCGGACGCTCTGCCCGCACGCTCTCAGCATCATATCCCGGATGATATCTAGACAGATCAGCCTCGTCAGCAAGTTTGCTAGCCAGAGGCCGCATATCCTTGGTTAATGCACATAAGTCATCGCTGGAAAAGGCTGATCCGTCTTCCTTCATACTTGGGTAGCCGTTCATCGCCTCCGCCGGATCAAAGTCAGGAACTCAAGCTTTCGCTCGAGTCAAAGCCATTAGAGCACCTGCCCTTGCAGACGACTTCTTCACCTCCACGAGGCGGGCAGGCAGAATAGACAGCTTTTCCAAAGTATCCTTGATTGTGGTGGGAGCCGGTTTGTTATGCGAGATAGCACTGGCAACCCTCTGAACGCCGGAATATAGCTGCTCCACCAGAGTATATGCATCATTCAATTTCTTTCGCACATCATCGCCAAAATGACTGGTACGTCTCCCCGCGTTAAAATTATGATTTAAACCGGAACGGTACAGGATTGCAAGGTTCAGGGTTGTGTTAACAGTACTTACCGAAGATGGCGGTCGTCATGTCATTTATCTGCTGCTTCAATCCGGACAGCTCTGTCACCGGATTAAGAGCAGCCTCTGCATCATTGGCTCTCTTCTCCAAGGCAGCCTTCTCAGCATCCCAGTCTGACCGCTCTTTTTCAAAGTCTTTCTTTAGCTTCTCTATACTTTCTAAAGCAAGTGTCAGCTTGTCCTTGACTTTGACAGCAGCAGTTTCTTAGAACTTCAAAGTATCCTGGAGCTCAGTCAATTCAGAGTTTTTCCGGTTGAAGTGAGTCTGCCAAAGTGAAAGCACATTATATATTCATGAGGCATTTCAGTCAAAGTCCCAAGCACATAACAAGTTATGCACTTGACACTTGGGGGCTAATGTATATTTGAAGTGAAAACATGCATTTTTCAGACAAGTCCCAAGCACATAAACAAGTTATATACTTGGCACTTGGGGGCTAATGTAACATCATTCAAAATAGAATACAAACTGAAATCCCGGTTCATCCTGCAGGAGTAAACCGGACCTTGGGGACTACACATGTGCAAAACAAATTTTCTAATGGATCTACTAAAGTCCCGGTTCACCCTAAAAGGCTAAACTGGCACTTGGGGGCTACGATGGAGTAAGGATAGAGGTACAAGATGCAAGCAGAAATAGAGGATAATTCAAAGGTAGAGAGGTTACCTCATAGCGCTCCTTCATCAAATTTACCAATCCAGCTTCATGATCACGGCTGGTGTGCAGCCGGTTTAGGTAGCCGGAATGGAGTTCTTGGGCGCTGAACTGAGCTTAGCTGGACAGATCAGTACTCCACTTGCCTTTGTCCTTGCTGAGAATTTCTTCCTTGCCAGTATGCTTGGACAAAACGACAGGCTCACCAGGAGCAGTAAAGCCAGTCCCAGTGATTTCAACATCTCCAGGTGAAGCGGCCGTTTGCTTGGTGGGACTAGCAGGAGCAGGGCTAGCTCGGGCATGACAGGCCGGTTCAAGGTCACGGTCCATTGGATCGCTCCCCTAATCAACAAAAACTTCATGATCCATGGGAGGAGGATCATCATGCGGAATCTCAGCGTTGTCTTCAGAAGGTTCAGCAAGTTCAGGATTTTCTGACGGCTCATGAGTGGTATTATCAACTACCAGTTTACTCAGTTTGGCCTTTTTGCTAGGCTTGGGTTTACTGTGAAAGATAAAGATAATAAAAATCAGAACAATCAAGACAAACGTTAAACCGGACAAAGTGAAAAGTAGCTTACCCAGGAACATTCTCGAGGGGAGGAATCTGAGTGGCTGTTGATTCGCCAGAAGATGAATGAGGAGTTTCCTGATAATTTGAATCAGGCGGATTAAGGAGTTGTCGAATAAGACCTACTTTGGGGTAAAGAACATCTGGAGTGAGTAAAACCTCGGAATGACGCCTCTGAGCTGGAGTGTGCATTAATCCGGTGGATTCAATAGCATGACCGCTATGACGAGTGGTGCGGCGAGCTTCATGTTGCTGCTTCTTCAAAAAAAAGTTTGGGTCCAAGTAAGCAAAAGGATGAGAAAACTGTACTTTCCGGGTTGCCATCATGTAGAGCACTTCACAATGATGTCATATGAACCATTTGGACCAACATGCAAAAAGATATCATCACCACAAGCATGCAACAAAATTACAGTTATCAGCAGTTTTAAACATATAGCACTCTTGCAATGATGATTAGGGCATCAAGATGAACTCAAACACGCATGCCACAGTACAACAATATGAAGAGCATCACGAGTTGACATATTATATGCTCCATTTGGACACTCATACAAGAAGTTACAACCACTCAAACATGCATATATGACGTATGAAATTCACAGACTTACCAATTTTTTAAACTCCTAAAAAACAGAGTGAGCGTTGTTTAGTTAAATGACGCTCAGGCGGGGATTAGGTGGTGCCCACCACGGGCTTCGGCCTAGTTGGAGAAGGAGGGCGAGCAGGCCGGCTAGGTCGGGCCGTGCTGCTGGGCCTAGAGCGGGAGTGGCCCGGAGGGGATGGGCCCTGGGCCACGGGCGGAGGAGGCCGGCCCAAGAGGGAGGGCGCTGGCGGCCGGTCAGCATCGTCGTCGTCGTCGGGAGCAAGGCAGGCGGCGGCGGCGCGCCTCGCCGGCGGTGGGCTCCAAGGCGGTGGGGAGGAGGCGGTCCGGGGCGACCGACGGTGGAGCGAGGCGCGGCGGCCGGCGCGGAACAGGCGGGCGACTCGGGGACGCGGCCTGCGGCGGCGGTGCAGAGCGACTCCGGCGGCAATGGCGCACGTCGGCGGCGGGGCGAGGTCACACGGCGGCGGCGGGCAGCGGGACCGAGGTGGTGGTGGCGGAGCTCGCACGCGGGCAACGGCGGAGCTCAGCGTCCGCGGGGAGTCCAGCAGACGGCAGCGGACAGGCGCGTGCAGGCTGGCGGTGGCGGCCGACGGGCTTGCGCGGGCCTGCCTCGGGCCCCACGGGCCGCGACGATGTGGGCACGGTGGCTGGGTGACATGGCAGCGCCCGATTGGAGGAGGGAGGCGGCGCGCGGAGGTGGCGGCCACTAATTGGCCGGGGTGATGTGGCTGGGGCTGTGGACATGTCCGGCGCGGGGTGGACGCGTCCGGCGCGTGGAGGAAGAGGGAGGCTAGGGTTAGACTGCGAATTTGGACGGGGAGGGCTAATTTATAGGTAGATGGAGCTAGGAGAGTCCAAATGAGGAGCAGTTTTCAGCCACGCGATCATGATCCAACGACCGAGAGCATGGAGGTGGTTGGGATGGCCTTGTGGGATGTTGTGGAGGGGTGCTGGGCCAAAATAGAAAAGGCTTCCGGCGGTTAACGCGGTTAACCATTGGGCTATCAAACAGAGTCCGAAGGCGACGAAATTTGACAGACCGTCTACCTATGCTATAATAAGACCACACGCCAAGTTTCATCCTATTTCGAGAACATTTTTCCGGCCACTCACAAAATAAATATTCGGAGATGCCGCGGACACGTGCAAGTGTGTCTGGGCTCAGAACGGACAACGGAAAGGATGGGCGGACTTGGACGGATGCAAGTTTTGAAAACGATGCAGATGCAATGCACATGATGACAAGGCAAAGTGCAACACGCAAGCAGATGACAAGGCAACGATGATGAATAATTGGCTGACACCTGGCGCATCGGTCTCGGGGTGTCACAACACTCCCCACTAACAAGAGATCTCGTCCCGAGATCTTAGGCACGAGACGGAAGAGAAAAGGAAGAAGGTGAAACCAAAGAACCTTGAGAGGTTGAGCCACTTGAAAGAAAGGATACAATGGAGATGAACAACATTGAGATGATTCGTTAGAAGAGAGGTATCAAAGAAGAAATACGAGAGCCTTGATGGTTGAAAGCCATGAAACAAGAGCTGAAGGAACAAGAATGAATTCGAAACCACTCCGGTTAATAAGAGATAGTAAGGAATTTGAACAAAGTAATTCAGGCAGCACTCCGGCTGAAACTGAAAGAAATAGCACACCGGTTGAACATGAATGGAATGGAACAAGAACTTGAAAAGATGAAATGATACTCGACGAGAGCAACAACACAATGCCTCCGTAAGAATTAAAAGAGTGGAATGAAAAGAACGGATAAGAGAAGAACAACTTCGAGCACGAATGAATTTGAAAGAGCATCCTTAGGATAAAGGTTTGAACGGAGTTGTTGAGAAAATCAATAACAAAAGAATAAGCTTGTTATGGACTTATTGAAACATCTCAAGACTTGAGGTGAATTATGCCGCAACCAAAATATTGATGAGCTGAGAAGAGCGAAGAATGCAAAACTCCACTTCAAAAGAATACGGAGAATTATTTGCACTCGAGAGGCAAAAGAATAAGAATGCTTGAGCTGCTCCAGAAGAATTTGATAAACACTTGAAGAATGAATTACTCATGATGAACCACCATGAAGAACTTCGGTAACAAAAGGATGATGAGATCGAATTGAAGTTTTAAAAGAATAAGACTAGGACCTTGCGATGATTTAGACGGGGTTCCGACGAGATAGCCAAGAAATTTGAACTCCGAAAAACAAAAGATGACGACACTTGGAACTAGAATTTATTCATCAAGAATAAACTCCGAAGGAAGGAATAAATCAACTTGACGAGAATGAATAAGAATTATGGTATGCTCATCCTTCATCTATTAAATTGATGAAAGCAATGGATTCACATACTACTTATTCTTGTCGAAATGATTAAAGAGGGATATATCGCGAACTTGCGAAAATCTTCATGAAACACCGGTAGGATTGGAATAAAAATGAATGGATTGATATGATAACACCGAAAAAGAACTCTTGAGCGAACCACCATAAAAAATTGAAGCCGAGTGAAGAAAAGGAACAAACCACCAAGAATTAAAATCGAGTGGATACAAGAGAATGAATCGTCAAGAAGACTAAAACACTTGAAGAATTTAGATACAAGAGAACGAAGAGATCGCGAACTTATTAAAGAATACTTGGACAAAGCACCGGATGAATGTGAGACGAACGAAGAGGCATCAATGAAGAATATTTGGAGGACGAAGTTGAAAACTGAGAACCAAGAATTATTCTGAAATGATGGCCTCCGGAGGAACACAAAGAAAAGAATTCATGAAATACTCTGGAAGAATGAAAAGAAGAAAGGTTGAACCAATGATGAAAAGGAATTAAAAGTGATCTTGGAGAAGGCATATGACTGATGGAATCCATAATTACGTCACACTTGAAAAGAATTTCGGAACACTTCGGGAAATTAGAAGAGTTAGTTAAGATCCTGGGAAAAGACCTGTGGGTTATGATCCCACCGAAGAGAAAACACCGTTGGAAAGGATTGAAAGGAGATGATGCATCAGAACGATAGAAAGGCTCGAATGAGGTGACAACCTCGAATAAATTAGAACACAGATGAATCTCCTGAGATGTCTTCGGAACACCAGAACAATTAAATGGCGAGAGGTGAACGAGCAATTGGAAACATTTGGGCCAATGAAAGAATATGAACAATACTGAGAAATAGGAATTCAATCCATCAGAAAAGAAAAAGAGATGAATAATGATGACGAGATGAGAATTCACCAGTTGAATTAATTGAGGAAAGAAGGCGAAAGCTTCACACGAGTAGGATGGATACTCGATTAAGGACTCCGGCTCCGAGAAGAAAAAGGGTGGGCGGGTGGGTAAAGAAAGACAACTTCGGATAGGGAAATGACACCGGTTGAAAAGAACTGAGGATTGAACTTGCAAAGATGAAGAGGGTCAAATCGACTCGACAAGAGATGCACCAGATGAAAAGAGCAGACATCGCAACGAACAAAAACTAACCACATGATCCTAAAAAAATTGAAGGGGAAGAGGAATAATTCAAAACACCTATGTCAAGATTCCTCACCAGAGCGACGAAGGGGCTGAGGAGTAAAAATAATTCCTACTCTCCAATATAACTAGACTCCGAAAAAATAGTTTTTGCTAGACTCAACAACGGCCAAACTACGATCAATCAAGGGGGCTCCTATTGTCGGTCGAGGATCTGATACCAACTTGTCAGACCCAAAATGCGATTCTATCCCGATCACGTGACACACTCATGATTTGGGCACAACCGCATTTCGGGCGCTTAGCAAGATGGATATCATTACATCGTACCATTACATAAATACATGGGGATACAACAATTCATACAAGTCACATGAATACAACAACATCAATACAAGACATCCGACTACGGATGCAAACATGAAAAGCACAACGACATCCATCTGCTATCCCAGGCTACCGACCAGGAACCTAGCCCAAGACTGACGAAGAAGAAGAAGAAGAAAGAACTCCAACACAATTAACATCGCTCTCACGTCAAGTCATCGGAAACCTGCACCTGCACCTGTTGTTGTAGAATTTGTGAGCCACGAGGACTCAGCAATCCCATAACCATGGGTATCAAGACTAGCAAAGCTTTATTGGATATGGAAAGGGTAGTGGTGAGGTTGCAGCAGCGGCTAAGCAAAAGTATGGTGGCTAACTTACGAGTACAAGAATAAGATGAGCATCTACGCAAACGGTCACATACTAGTAATGATCGCTAAAGATCACGAACTACTTACGAGTCAAACATAACCCCACCGTGTTCTCTTCTCAAAATGAAAAGAGACAGTCACGGTTACTCACGCGGTTGTGTGTTTTATCTTGGATGCTCTATCAAGTTTTCTACAACTGGACATTAACAAATTCCCATCTGGCACATAACCGTGGGCACGACTTTCAAAAGATCAAACCCTGCAGGGGTGTCCCAACTTAGCCCATCACAAGCTCACGATCTGCGGAGTCGCAACTCCAAAGTGGGAAGACCCGAGTATTCTCGGAATCCCGTGCTCAAGATATTCCGACAAAGGTAAAACTAATCCAGCAAGACCTCCCGACGTGCCGACACCCTGATAAGAGCCACGCGTATCTCGTCTCAGGCCACGATCTGATTGTCCAAACTTAAGGTAGACCAAAATACCAGAGTTGCCCCTGGCGGTCACCCACGGTTGACAGGTTTGGACCAACACTCATGAGGAGCAGTGGCCCGGGGGTTGATTAAGAGTCCTCGGGTGCTAGCCTTTCCCTATGTAAGTTTTTTAGTTATTAGGCAAATGTAGTACCAAGGTTGGGTCTTGCTGGAAAAGCTTTAGGCAGTGCGAATTATCAAGGGGGGCCCATAAACCCCAACCGTGTTAGGAATGCAAAATCAAGGAACATAACGCCGGTTTATCGGTTCTTAAGGCGGCATGAGTAGAACAAAACACCGAGCAAAAGGCCAAACCTTCCACCCATTGGCAAGTATATATGTGCATTAATATAATTAACAGATATTGTGATATTCCAACAAGGTCCAACTCCATGTTGGAGCAATCTTCATCTTCACCTGCAACTAACAACGCTATAAGAGGGGCTGAGCAAGCGGGTAACATACCCAAACAACGGTTTGCTGGGAAGGTGTCAAAGGTTAGATGTTTCATGGCAACAAGAAGAGGCTGACAACAAAAGATAGGTAGCGCAACATATAGCGATAGCATCGAGACAACTAGCATAACAATGGTAGTAAAGGTATCCAAGGAGACGGTCATCTTGCCTGAGATCCCGCAAGGAAGAAGAACGAGTCCATGAAGAAGACGAAGAAGAAGCCACGAAGACGAGCCAAGTGTAGTCGAACGAATCCTCACGATCGCAACGGAACAAGCACTAACGAGAAGAAGCAGGCAACACGGTAAACACACCACACAAGAACATGACATAATGCTCAACCAAGTATGATGCAAGACAAGTCTATATGATGCAAAACATGGCAAGGATGATGCACACAAGATCAACGCAAAACAACAAGTTTAAATGAGGCCGGAATCAACATATAACAATTCCGGTAAGTCCTCATATGCACATTTTGAAATTGGTCCAGATCTGAACAAACATTAAGTTAAAGTTGTTAAACAACAAGTTAACATGCACCATGATGATCCACTCAAAATTCTAGTCAAGTTACATATAAAGTTTATTTATTTCGGAGCTACGGTCTAGAAGACATGAGCAAAACAAGACAAGCATGTCAAATATGCAAGATGCATCCAAACAACAAGCAAACACACTCCAAACATGTAAACAACATGATATTATGCATCTACATGCAAAAACACACAAGTTTCATATAGGACACACTCAAAACGGAGCAACGGTTCAACACATACACATGAAACAAGATATAACAACAAGCTGTCCAAAAACAGCAACATAGCAACTTTGGAGCAAGGAATATTTATGCTACATCACCTAAACATGATAACAAAAGGCATGGATGTGAAATAGACATGATTTTCAGCAAGCATGAACTCAGAGCACACCCAAAAACTTGCTGGAACACAATTGAAAAGCATGGCAAGATTCAATAAGTTTATAGATTTCTCAGACTTGGTGAAAATAACAGAGCATGGCAGAAACAACGACAAGTAGGCATGTTTGCAAGCTTGTGCAACTCAACTCAGAGCATATCATGGCAAGTGCATATAACCAATAGCAAGAAGACATGTTTATGAAGCTACTCATGGCAAAAACATGGTCATAGGATGCATAGATCACTAGCAATTCACATGGCAAAACTGAACTTGCTGATAACAGGCTCACAGAAACATTTTATAGCAACTTGAGAGCAAGAAATAAACAAGCTACAGCAAGTCATCATGCAAGCAAAAGGCATGGTAATAACATACAAAACATGCTCTTCAAGAATAACCACATGGCTACTTCTACAACATACTAGAACATGTCCCAAACATCATGGCAAAAGTGAAAAAGTTTATCTAGACTTAGCAAAATCTGGGCATGCTGACAGAAACATTTTATAGCAACTAGAGGGCCTCAAAAGAACAAGCTACATCATGGCATCATGGCAAACAAGAGCATGGATAGCTACAACACAACATATACTTCAAGGAACACCCTTTGGACAACTCTAAACATGCACAACAACGACGGTGGCATTATGGGAACATGTCATAAAAATTAACAGATTCACACTTAGCAGAAATTTAACATCACGATGACATGTTAACAAGCTTGTTGCACTCATCTAAAGACATATCATGGCATGAAAAAGAATCTATCATGTAGAGAACATTCCAAAGAGCAAAACTTATTTTGACACCTAGCTCATATGACACATGGATTAATATACACAAGCAAGACAAAACATCATCTCATAACAAGTTTAGAATCTTATCAGCCACATGCACTTTTGCAACAGAGATAAACATGGCAATATGGTACCCAACATGAAAGCTACAGCAACCATCATGTAGAGCACTTCACAATGAACATTTTGACATATCATACACTCCATTTGGACCAACATGCAAAAAGATATCATCACCACAAGCATGCAACAAAATTACAATTAACGGTAGTTTTAAACATATAACACTCTTGCAATGATGATTAGGGCATCAAGATGAACTCAAACAAGCATGCCATAGTACAACAATATGAAGAGCATCACGAGTTGACATATTATATGCTCCATTTGGACACTCATGTAAGAAGTTACAACCACTCAAACATGCATATATGACGTATGAAATTCATAGACAGCCAATTTTTTAAACTCCAAAAAAAACAGAGTGAGCGCCGTTTAGTTAAACGATGCTCGGGCGGGGATTAGGTGGTGCTCACCACGGGCTTCGACCCAGTTGGAGAAGGCGGGCGAGCAGGCCGGCTAGGTCGGGCCGTGCTGCTGGGCCTAGAGCGGGAGTGGCCCGGAGGGGATGGGCCCTGGGCCACGGGCGGAGGAGGCCAGCCCAGGAGGGAGGGCGCTGGCGGCCGGTCAGCATCGTCGTTGTCGTCGCGAGTGAGGCAGGCGGCGGCGGCGCGCCTCGCTAGCGGCAGGCTCCAAGGCGGCGGGGAGGAGGCGGTCCGGGGCGACCGACGGTGGCGCGGGGCACGGCGGCCGACGTGGAACAGGCAGGCGACTCGGGGACGCGGCCTGCGGCGGCGGTGCAGAGCGACTCCGGCGGCGATGGCGCACGTCGGCGGGGGGGG
>LR738713.1:77826063-77837446 GCA_902687465.1 Secale cereale
GCGGCGACGTAGGAGCGGTGGCTAGGTGACGTGGCAGCGCCCGATTGGAGGAGGGAGGCGGTGCGCTGAGGTGGCGGCCACTGATTGGCCGGGGTGATGTGGCTGGGGCTGTGGACATGTTATAATAAGACCACACGCCAAGTTTCATCTCATTCCGAGAACATTTTTCCGGCCACTCACAAAATAAATATTCGGAGGTGCCGCGGGCACGTGCAAGTGTGTATGAGCTCAGAACGGACAACGGAAAGGACGGGCGGACTCGGACGGACGCAAGTTTTGAAAACGATGCAGATGCAATGCACGTGATGACAAGGCAAAGTGCAACACGCAAGCAGATGACAAGGCAACGACGACGAATAACTGGCTGACACCTGGCGCATCGGTCTCGGGGTGTCACACACAGTGTGTACACATAACTATTACCTATTTAATTTTTGAATTTAAAATAATTCCTGTAATTTCAGAATATGTTTAAAACTTTAAAAAACATAGAAAATAAACCGTATGTCGGATGAAAAAGTTCTATATATGAAAGTTGCTCAGAAAAATCCAACGAATCTGAATACGCGGTCCGTTCATCTATCACATACCCTTAGCATGTTAAACATGGAACTTTCCCCCTCTTTTCCTTTGTCCAGAAAATGCCAACGCCAAACACCGGAAAACCCTTTGGATGTTTTCCCTCTCCACCTGCAACGCGTAGTACTGCGTTAGAACACCCCTAGTTCTACTTTTCGTCGTGTCATGCTTAGTGGTACCTCTGTGTGCTCTGTATTTACTGTTTCTCCCCCCTCTTCTCTCTGGTAGACCCCAAGACCGATGATGCCCTCGTGATCGACTACGTCACCGATGACCATTCATTTGCAGCAGAGCTTCCAGGCAAGCCAACCCCCTTTGATCATTACGATATCGCCCATTCCCTTCTCTCTTATGCTTGCATTAAATATGCTACTATTTTGTACGATCCTATTCTGATGCATAGCCTATTGTTGTTACCTGCTTTCATACCTTACATGTTTATCCTAAACTGCTTAGTATAGGCTGGTTGTTGAGCCACCAGTGAGCCCCACCTTGTCCATGTTACCCCGCTAGATTATCAGAAGACCCGATCAACGGGATCGAAGACCAAGCCCAAGCATCTCACATCACTTTCCCCTTAGTTTCTCGACACTACTAGGTTACTATCGAGTGCCGAGGGTGATACCTCATCAACACTTCTGATGTGAAACTTGTAGGTTAGTTCATCGGTTATGGTCATTGATACGTCTCAAACGTATCTACTTTTCCAAACACTTTTGATATTGTTTTGACCTCATTCTTGCATGATTTGGACTAAACTAACCCGGACTGACGCTGTTTTCAGCAGAGCTGCCTGTATGGTTTATTTGTGTGCAGGAAAACGGATTTTTAAGCATCTCAGAAAAATCCACGAAAAATCACGAAAAATCCACGCACCCGAAGAAACAACATACCAGAAGTGGGGCCAGAGGGGGGCCAGGGGGTGCCCAGGCGCCCTGTGGGCGCGCCCCCCCTGGGCCGCGTCGGGGGGGCGCCTGGGTGGGGCCCACGCCCCCTGGTGCCCTACTTTAGCCCGTATTTTTTCCTCCGAGGCAGAAACCCCAGATCGGAAGTCCTTTTCGCTGTTTCGCGTCGCGGAGCCGCCGCCACCCTCTGTTCTTCTTCGGGAGGGCTAATCTGGAGGCTGATTTGGCCTCCGGAGAGGGGAGATCATCGCCATCGTCATCATCATCACCACTTCATCATCCCTCCATGACTTCCCCCTTCATGTGTGAGTAATTCCCTTGCTGTAGGCGAAGGGGATGGTAGGGATTGGATGAGTTAGATCATGTAATAGTTCGTCAGATTGTTGGGGGCATGTTGCCTATCATCTAGTATGGTGTTTATCATCTTTGCTACAACTTGTTATTCTTAATGCTTGACACTAGGGCCCGAGTGCCATGATTTCAGATCTGAACCTTATGTGTTTGCATGAATATATTTGCGTTCTTGATCCTATCTATGAGTTGTATGCACCTGTTACGGTTCGGAACCGGTGATCCCAAAGGTGGCAGCTTGGGACACCAAAGGGAATGGTCCGTAGTTTGAGGATTACATGTATCCATTGAATTCATTGCTTTGTTCCGGTGCTCTTTGACAGGAGCACCTTAATATCCATTAGTTCCTTTTGGCCCCGTTCGTAGCGGGATGGTAGGACAAAAGATGTTGTGCAAGTTCTTATTGCAAGCACGTACAACTACCTACGTGATACATGCCTAATGTTTGATATTTGCCTAGATGATCATTACTTTTCCGTGTGCCGTGCCCCAAGTTAGAAACTATCTCATCCATGCAACGCCCAACCATCCATCTCCCTAGCCTACAGTATTTTAAACCTTACTTGTCACTAGTTGCTACTTTTGCTATTTACTACTGCTATTTACTTTTGCTATTTACTTTTACTATTACTATCATCACTATCATATCATTGTTACCGCTTATCTTTTGTTGCAAGTTAGTATATTTCAGGTGCGGTTGAATTGACAACTCAACTGTTAAAGCTTATAAATACTCTTTGGCTCCCCGTGTGTCGAATCAATAAATTGGGTTATTCTTACCCGCGAAGACTATCTCGATCCCTTACGGTTGAGGGTTATCAAGTACCGTTTTCTGGCGCCGTTGCCGGGGAGCATAGCAATATTTACAAGTCTACTTGAGATATCCTACCTGCTGCACTTTATTCACTATGGGTAAGAAAGGTGACCCCAAGGTTCCGATCTTACGATCCACTACAAGAAGAGGTACTGCTCTGAGCACTAGTGCTACACTTGATTCACCTTCTGTTATGAGTAAGTTTGCCTCACCACCACCACATGATGCTCCTACTGAATCTGTTACTATGTCTGATGCACTTGATGATGCTTCTACTACTTTTGATGATGATATTAGTTCACTTGGTTATGCTCTTGAGAAACAAATTACTGCTGCTGCTGAAAAATATGGAATTGAACTTCCTGTTACTCGCTACCCTATTGGTGAAACTTATGATTTTCCTGAATTGAGTAAACTCCAGGAGAGGCTTCTTGATGATGATTACTATATACTTGATGAAGATTTATGCAAGGAACAGACAGAGTTTGCTGGCTCTGACCCTGAAACTATTAAGAAAATATTTGAAAAACACTCTTTGAAAAACAAAACCGTTCCTAATCCTGAGTTTGCTACATCTCCTATATGCATTGATGATCCTGATTTTGATTTCTCTGTTGATCTTTCACTTATACCTATGGTTGAAGCTGACCCCTTTTATGGCAGAGAAAATGATGATGCTATTGCACACCTAACTAAACTTGGTGAACTAGGTAGCCTGTTTACCACAGATGAGAAGATACGCTACTTTTATGTGACCAAACTTCTTCCTTTCTCCTTGAAGGAAGGTGCTAAAGCATGGTATGATTCACTTCCATGCGGTTCTATTAAGAGTCCTCAGGACTTAGCTCACTCTTTTGTTGATAAGTACTTTCCTGCTCATATGCAACATGCTGCTTTACAAAGAATTTATAATTTTAAACAGTTGCAGGATGAGTCCCTCCCTAAAGCTTGGGGGAGGTACTGCAGTTTGATTCAGGCTAGACCAGGACATGGAGTTCCTAAGAATGAATTAATTGATATATTCTATGCTGGTTTAACTGATGACTCTAGGTCCTATCTGGACAGTTGTGCTGGTTGTGTTTTCAGGAAAAGAACACCAGACGATGCGGAAGATCTAATGGGCAGAATTGCCAAGAACCATGAAGATTGGTCCGTCCCTGAACCACCTCCACCAACAAAGAAGAGGGGCATGTTTGTCCTAAGCCCCGAGGATATGCGAGAAGCAAAGAAGTCTATCAAAGAGAAAGGTATTAAAGCTGAAGACGTGAAGAATCTACCCCCTATTGAGAAGCTGTGTGAGCCTACCACTCACCCTCCTATGGTAGAGGTACACTCTCTTTTAGATTTCAACGAAAGTGACATCCCTCATGGTAAGCCTCCTGATCAATGTTTAGATGAGTTTGATAATTTTATTATGAAACAGAATCATTTTAATGAGAGGATAGAAAGTCAGTTGCATGATAATTCCCTTGCTATCAAAAAGTTGCTTGGTGTTTTAGATAGAACAGTTAATGATGTCCAATGTCTTGTGAAGCATTTTCATATGGTTCAAACTCAGCTTGATCAAATTTCTAATGTGCAAAGAGATTTGCTTGCTAACAATGCCAAACAAGATAAATTGTAGGCTTTTGGGATTAAAACCCGAGGAGGAACTAGTACTCAAGATCCTCTTTATCCAGAGGGACATCCGAAGAGAATCGAGCAAGATTCTCAAATGCAGGAAGAGGAAATTGTTGTCTCTCCAAATAAGAAAAAGAAACATAAAGAGACTGACAATTCTAATGATCCTATTGCAGATAAAGAGCCAGCTATTGATCCCAACATTGTATCTATCTCCGATGCTGAGACTGAAGACGGTGCTGAACCTGAAGGTAATGATAATGAGAAGAATGATCCGCCTGAAGTTCGAGAAGAAGAAGCACCTGACAAACGTAAGAGGTACACTAAAGAAGACTTCATCGCAAGAAAACACGGGAAGGAGAAAGAACCATGGGTACAGAAACCCATGCCCTTTCCAGGTAAGTCCATCAAATCTAAAGAAGAAGAGCATTATAATAAGTTTTGTGAATGGATAAAACCTCTTTTTCTTCAAATTCCTTTGACTGATGCTATTAAGTTACTTCCTTATTCAAAATATATGAAAGATATTGTCACTAACAAAAGAAAAGTTCCTAATGATGCAATATCTACTATGCTTGCTAACTATTCTTTCAGTGGAAAGATTCCTGAGAAGCTCGGTGATCCAGGTATACCCACCATCCCTTGCTCCATAAAGAATAATTATGTCAAAACTGCTTTATGTGATCTTGGAGCGGGGGTGAGTGTTATGCCTCTCTCTCTTTACGAGAGGCTTTGTTTAGAGAAACTAATTCCTACAGATATCTCCCTTCAGATGGCTGACAAGTCAACCGCTGTTCCGATAGGTATTTGTGAGGATGTTCCAGTTGAAGTTGCTAATTGTTTAATTCTTACTGATTTTGTTGTGCTTGACATGCCCGAGGATGGGAGCATGTCCATTATTCTTGGTAGACCTTTCCTTAACACCGCAGGTGCTATTATTGATTGCAACAAAGGGAAGGTTACCTTTCATGTGAATGATAAAGAACACACGGTATATTTTCCGAAGAAGACCGACAGGAGGCATGCCCTCAACTCTATAGAGAATATCAAGACCGTGAAAATTGGAGAATGGGATTGTCCACTACATGTGCCTCACAAATACAAAACTATCATGGTAGGGACAATGTCCATCAAGGTAAAAGTTCAGTAATTACTTCGTAGGAGGTGAGACTTTTTGTTCTATATACCGCTTGTTTGTTGGTAAGACTTGATCAACCTTACTAGTGAACGTGTTATATACGGATAAAAAGTTGAGCTTCCTATATTTTCATTTGTTTTTAGTATTGTCCTACTTGCTGTACCAAGTATCTATGTTTTTGAAGCTTTACAATACTACAAACTCCTTCAAGTTTTCAGAGAGTTTCACAGCTTTTTGAACTTCGAAAAAATTTCAACAGTGAAGTTTTCGGAAAAATTCCAGAAAAATTATATTAAAAATTTCCACAACGGGAGAGACCCGAAAAGTCCTGGGGCCAGCCAGGGGGGGCCACCAGTGGCCCAGGCGGCCAGCTGGCGCGGCCCAGCCACTGGTCGCGCCCACAGGGCGCCTGGGGCCCACAAGGCCCCCCTTCAGGTACCTCTTCCTCCTCTCTCTCTCTCTTTTTCCAGAAACCCGAGTTCTGGTCGTGTTCTTCTTGTTCTTGCTGTTCTTGGGGGCGATTCTTCGATCTCTCTCTACAGCCCATCATTTGAGCTGAAATTTTGAGCAAATACTCCCTGGTATGTGACTCCTCCACCCCTCCAATTAGATTTTTGATTGGTGGCCTCATTTGTGAGTATTTAGTAGTTCTTGGTGCTGTAGAGATGAGCTTGCATGTATGTGTAAAAAGTTATTTTCCAAGTTTTGATGCAAGTTTATGCCTTGGGCAAGTGAGTTGAGTAGTTTGCCTTAGCTCACTTTGTTTTAATCCTCGTTTTTGTGAATTGTAAAAAATTTCAGAAATGAGTTTATTAGGAAGGGCAAAAGGATGGCTTGAGAAGAGGAGACCTGCACACTCCGATCGAGTCACTAGAGCCGCAGCTTCACCATCGACTGCCAGGGTGAGCTATAATGAAGATCATGTGCCCCTGGAGTTATTGGAAGATACAAGTCCAGCACGTGCGATGACATATCCATGTGACGTATTCATGGAAGCTGCGGGAATCAAGGATGAGTTTTATAATCTTTGTGCTAATGCAGGTTTGACACGACTCGTCACGAGCCGTGTTACTCAGTATCAGAAACTCACCTCCAGTTTCATTAACAGTTTTAGATATAATCCTGATTCAGGTGCTATTGAGTTTAAAATTTAAAATGATCTTATCACCATGACTCTGGGAAATTTTTGTGAAGTAATAGGTGTGTCGAACATTGGGAGGACGGCAAGGATGGGCACGCAGCCCTCCGAGCTGAAAACCGTCATCAACTCTCTCTGCAGCATGGGTACGAGGGATATTCATCGGTCGAAGATCTCTAGTATCTTGTTTCCTCACCTCAGGTATTTTGCATATTATATTGCTAGAGGAGTATTAGCTCGTGACAACACGAGCAACATTTCTGCTCCGGATATTGCTATCCTGGCAGCAGCCCTCTCAGGGAGGTCTGATTATAATATTGGTACCTTAATTGCTCGACGCCTTGCTATGAACGGTAACAAGGGGGACTTATATGGGGGGATTTATGCCATGCTTATCTTAGAGCATCTTGGAGGCACCCCACACCCTGATGATACTCCTTTTACTTATTTAAACTTTGATCTTGCTGCTATGAAAAGGCATAAGTTTGTTACCATGGGCTCTAAACTTGATAACCTTGTTTACATCTTGCGTTTCGGAACTACCGCGGAACGCGAGATCCGTGTACCTGCACCTCTTTTGTTTGATTATTCTCGCAGGAACGGATGGTCCTTTGATGTTGTCCAGTTCGATGAGTTCGTGGTCCAGCATCAGTTCCATAACCCCATGGAGGGGGTTGTGCCCGACGAGGAGAGGCACGGTGAGATACCACATTTTCAGGAGGAGACCGCCACCAAGTTTGGTGAAGGGTCTTCCTCTGTTTGGCGCTCGGAACCTTCCTCGTGGGAGACTCCGAGGAGTTCGGTGTACGCGCCATCATCCTTCTACGACCCTTGGTCTCACCACCATACCCCTGGAGCAGGAGGCTCCTGGGGGCAGTAGCTGCTACCAACTTAGGCCAAAAGCCTAAGCTTGGGGGAGTACGTGCCCTTCTCACTTTTCCATTGTACTATCCGTTTTATTCACTTTGATCTTTTCGAAGTTTTTACCCGTTCTTCTTTATTCATCTATATTGCAAAAACAACAAAAAGATTTTCTCTTTCTTTTGCTTTTATTCAACCTTTGAAAAACCCAAAAAGATTTTCTTTCTCTCTTTAGTTTGCTTTGTTTTCAAAGATCAGCTCGAGTCCGTGATGGCATTTGATTATATTTCCTACGTTCGATCGTACAAGTGACAAGCAGTAATGATGAAGATCGACTGAAAGGAAGCAACAAGGAAGACCGGTATGAACTCTTATTGTTTCTACTTTTGTACATATGCCTGTACTTATGATCTAGAGACCAGCTTGTAGCGACATAGTGCTATGTTTACAATGCTCTTCCAGTGGTTCATGCTTTCCTTGCGGCTAGTCTCCAATAACTAGAGTATATAATGTGTTATTGAAATGAACTACATGTATTGCACTGTTCATAGTCTGGCATACTATGGTGGTATTTCCCTTTAGAGAATTTTTGGATTAACTTGGCACATGCTTACACATGTTTAAGACTAAAAAGTCTACTTTGCCTTGATGATCTTTGAGTTTTAGAATAGTTATATCACTTTCATGCCCGATTCAATGTTGCTTTGTCGCTCTGCATGATTATGACCGTTATTGCTCTCTAGTTGGTCGCTTCCCAGTCTTTTGCTAAACCTCCACCCGTACTAAGCGGAATGACTGCTTGTGCATCCAAAACCTTTAAACCTGTTATGCCATATGAGTCCACTATACCTTCCTATACATGGTATTTACCTGCCATCCCTAACGAAGACTTTCATGTACCATCTCGAAATTAATCAAAAGCATTTCTCTTTTGTGCCTATGTTTTAGCTCATGAGGAAGTAGTAGTTAATTCATGATCTCTTTAAGTTGGACAAGTTTCACCCCTGGATTGCATGCATAATGTGCAAACCCCTAATATGAAAAGGAACTGGCATTGAGTGCGCCCGGCTCAAAAAGATAATACAACAAACAAACCCTCCTTCACGCTTTGTTCATGAGAAATCAGAAAACTTTGGCAGTGATAAACAAAGGAGATTAAGAGGATGTGATCGTCCTCATGCGGGAGCCGTTCCTCGAGACTTGTCTAGCTTAAAAAGTGATTGAGTTATCTGCTAGCATTCGTTGACGAAATATGCACCTCTCAAAAACATATTTACTTCTGTTTTTAAAACCAAGAGCTCTGGTACATGTTTAGTTTTTGTTTCCGATCACGGGTTTTCAACTTTGCCAATAAAAGCCACGGTTCGAGAGTCTCATCTTCTTTCTTCAAAGCACTGACTAGGAGAGCATAATTGTCATTCTGAGTGTAATGTGCATTGTCCCAAAGTATTACATTGTCTTCTGCATACTTGTGATATGATTTATTCTGCAATTCTTAGTTCTAGTCTCCTTTAAAACTCTGGAGGAGTCTCTGCATTTATGTTTTGCTTCACTCATGGAGGCTAGCGAGATACCACCTTAATATGCTCAAGCTATGTGCAATGTGATCTTGTCTTGATTTTCAGTAATATATTGTTTACTCTTAATTATTTGTGACTGGTCACTTGAAAGAAGGATTGCTCCTTGCATTGTTCTCATAAGTACTGTTTTAATACTTGCTGAACTCTTTTCGTAGTACATGCTTATATACATCTAATGAAGCAAAAGAGTTTGTCAAAGTTTTCTTTATCGCTTTCAGTTCGTTGAACTGAATTGCTTGAGGACAAGCAATATGCTAAGCTTGGGGGAGTTGATACGTCTCAAACGTATCTACTTTTCCAAACACTTTTTATATTGTTTTGACCTCATTCTTGCATGATTTGGACTAAACTAACCCGGACTGACGCTGTTTTCAGAAGAGCTGCCTGTATGGTTTATTTGTGTGCAGGAAAACGGATTTTTAAGCATCTCAGAAAAATCCACGAAAAATCACGAAAAATCCACGCACCCGAAGAAACAACATACCAGAAGTGGGGCCAGAGGGGGGCCAGGGGGTGCCCAGGCGCCCTGTGGGCGCGCCCCCCCTGGGCCGCGCCGGGGGGGCGCCTGGGTGGGGCCCACGCCCCCCTGGTGCCCTACTTTAGCCCGTATTTTTTCCTCCGAGGCAGAAACCCCAGATCGGAAGTCCTTTTCGCTGTTTCGCGTCGCGGAGCCGCCGCCACCCTCTGTTCTTCTTCGGGAGGGCTAATCTGGAGGCTGATTTGGCCTCCGGAGAGGGGAGATCGTCGCCATCGTCATCATCATCACCACTTCATCATCCCTCCATGACTTCCCCCTTCATGTGTGAGTAATTCCCTTGCTGTAGGCGAAGGGGATGGTAGGGATTGGATGAGTTAGATCATGTAATAGTTCGTCAGATTGTTGGGGGCATGTTGCCTATCATCTAGTATGGTGTTTATCATCTTTGCTACAACTTGTTATTCTTAATGCTTGACACTAGGGCCGAGTGCCATGATTTCAGATCTGAACCTTATGTGTTTGCATGAATATATTTGCGTTCTTGATCCTATCTATGAGTTGTATGCACCTGTTACGGTTCGGAACCGGCGATCCCAAAGGTGACAGCTTGGGACACCAAAGGGAATGGTTCGTAGTTTGAGGATTACATGTATCCATTGAGTTCATTGCTTTGTTCCGGTGCTCTTTGACAGGAGCACCTTAATATCCATTAGTTCCTTTTGGCCCCGTTCGTAGCGGGATGGTAGGACAAAAGATGTTGTGCAAGTTCTTATTGCAAGCACGTACAACTACCTACGGGATACATGCCTAATGTTTGATATTTGCCTAGATGATCATTACTTTTCCGTGTGCCGTGCCCCAAGTTAGAAACTATCTCATCCATGCAACGCCCAACCATCCATCTCCCTAGCCTACAGTATTTTAAACCTTACTTGTCACTAGTTGCTACTTTTGCTATTTACTACTGCTATTTACTTTTACTATTACTATCATCACTATCATATCACTGTTACCGCTTATCTTTTGTTGCAAGTTAGTATATTTCAGGTGCGGTTGCTTTGACAACTCAACTGTTAAAGCTTATAAATACTCTTTGGCTCCCCGTGTGTCGAATCAATAAATTGGGTTATTCTTACCCGCGAAGACTATCTCGATCCCTTACGGTTGAGGGTTATCAGTCATCGAGGGTGATTCCTCCTTCTCCACTCTCGATAACGACACTGTCATGCAACTCCTCAAGAGTGGACCTCAAGGGTGATTCCTCCTCCGTTCCCCTTGATGATAACATCAGATGGAATTCCATCGAGGGTGATTCTTCAGGGTTCCCTCTTGGTGTTAGACACACAGTTACTATGGTTACTATGACTTTACACTGAACCATGTTACTAAAGACGGGTCGGCCCTGAGGGGTACTCGCGCGAGCTTAATTGCGAGTGATGTGGAGTCGGGTTGACCTGGAAGGTGCCTGCGAGATAATTACGTGGCACGGCTGGGAATTCATGGCCCTTGCCGTAAGTCCACGAGATGGGGCGACGGGGTCACATGATCGTGAGTATATGTTCGTTACCGCACGCTCCGAAGACACTAACGGTTTGGACATTTGATCCGAGGGGCCTCTGGCCTGATAGCACTAACCATCACCTGGGCATAGTATGGGCATTTGTGGGGACCCCGACTTAGAAGTCGAGATCACCGAATGCACGTGTACAGTGATCCCAGAGATCAATGCTCACTGAACACACAGAAGCTGAAATAACAAGAGTCTTACATCCATACAAATAGTCTTACACGAATTAAGGCCATCATGGCCAAGTCTTACATAGGTAGAGCCTCACGGGCTGAATAGCAAATAACTCAAGTAGCGGAAGTCTTCGATAAACGGGTAGAACCCATGCCATCTGCCTTAACCCTACAGGCAT